>JAJEJO010005301.1:245759-299651 GCA_020662805.1 Glaucomys volans | reverse complement strand
TCAGCACCTAACACAGTGCCTGGCATGTGTTCATTAAGTGGCCGGGCGCGGTGGCGCATGCCTGTAGTCCCAGCACTTGGGAGGCTGAGGCAGGAGGATCGTGAGTTCAAAGCTAGCCTCAGCAACTTAGTGAGGCCCTAAGCAACTCAGTGAGACCTTGTCTGTAAATAAAATAGGGCTGGGGATGGGGTTCAGTGGTGGAAAGCCCCCCGGGTCAATCCCTCGCAAAAAAAAAAAAAAAAAAGAAAAAAAAGAAAAAGTATTAAGTGAATGAATGAATAAGTTATAAGCATATAAATACATTCAAATTTTTAAAATTCTTTTTTAGATGTTGATGGACCTTTATTTTATTCATCTATTTGTATGTGGTGCTGAGAATCGAACCCAGTGCCTCACACATGCTAGGCAAGCACTCTACCACTGAGCCACAACCCCAGCCCCGCTTAAATCAAATTTATAAGAAAATTCTTATCCTAAGTCTTGCAAAATTCATTACAATAACTCATTATTTTGCCCATGAACCTTAAAAGCAAAATAATTTACTCCCATCCAAGCCTCCTTCCTTCCATTCATCCAGTGTTAACAGGGTTCCCTGAAATGAATGTGTAAAGTACAGTAGCAGCCACTCCCTATCTTATAAATCAGGAAACTCAGGCATATGAATGAAAGAAAAGGGCTTTCTAATTTGCCAGTTTCCACCACGAAAACCTGATCCTCTCAAGCCATAAAGCATCCTTTGCCTCCTATCAGATTTATTTGTGATGATTCTTCCCAACAAATCACTTTTTCTCCTCTGATTAATGAAATTCTCAAAACATGAAATCTCACAGGAACAGAGAACAGAAACAGCCAGTGAGTAAGAAGAATTAGAACCTTAGTATTTGGAGCTCCATGACAATTGTGAGCCCCGTTTTGGCAGTGACAGAAGCTCTGATCAACTGGATAGAATCTAGTCACAAATAGGGGAGGTAAGAAAGGGAGAGATTCCTCTCACTGTTTTTTGGCATCTGAACGCTAAGATTGCAAAGTTCTGTCCTATCATAGTCTCATGGAAGACAAGTAAGTGTTTTAACTGTTGCTGACTTTCTGCAAAAAAATCCTTACGCCTCATTAACAGGGAAAGAGAAAGAACAGAGATGGGAAAGACAGGGATTGTGCAGGTGACATTAATGATTAGAATAGCTTATAAAAATAACGCAGGTTAACAGGCAAGGAGTGTAATATACTGTGTCAGGTACTGGGTTATGTACTTTATGTGGATTATCTTATAAAATCTTTTTTTTTTTTTTTTTTTTTTTAGGTGCTGGGGAATCAAATCAGGTTCTTGTGCATGCTAGGCAAACAGTCTACCACTGAGTTACCTCTCCAGTCCCTTCTGTGTAATCCTGATAGCCACTCTACAAAAAACTATTTATACCCCTATTTTTACAGTAAGGAAACAGCCTAGGGGAATTAATTAACTTGTACAAGGGTCACATAAATAAAAAACTTTTGAGTCAGAATTCAAACTCAAGTCTTCTGATTCTTAGGCAAGGCTCTCCAGAAGCACCAATACAGCAGGCAGGCATAGAGCTAAGAATAGTCTATTTGCATAGCAAAGGAAGGAAATTAGAGTGATGAGCAAGGAGTATTTTAAAAGTTTCTGGAGTCTAGGAGAGGCCTAACAGGAGGATTTCAGGTTAGGCAGGAGATCTGGAAGTGTTAATTATAAACAAGATGTTCAAAGTGTATTGTTTAACTATCTGCATAGAGAAATAAAATCAAAGTATAAAGGGCAGGAATGAGCTACACAATACCAGGCAGTGAATTAGGTATCAAATAGGAACTATAAGCCGGGTCAAACATTCTCTCCAGGGTGAAGTTGGGGGATATTTGGGATTGTTTCCATGATGAGACGTTGCTTCACTGATTCAGATGATATTTACTGAACACTTACTATAGTACTTTGCTCGGAGCTAAGAATGGGAAATGGATATCTCAAGAAGTGATCTCTAACTTCTAGAAATGTATAAACTAGTTGGCTTATTGTTTATAGTTCAGTTGAAAAGGAGCAGAAATAGTGAAATATTCACAATAGTCACATTGTCTTCTCAAATGTGTCTTCTCTAGGAAGAGGCAGGTACAGTGGCACACACTATAATCCCAGCTACTCAGAAGACTGAGACAGGAAGATCACAAATTCAAGCCCAGCCTTGGCAACTTAAGGAGAATTTGTCTCAAAATAAAGTAAAAAGGACTAGAGATGTATCTTAGTAGAGCAACTCTGGTTTCGATCCCCAGTCCCAAAGGGGAAAAAAAAAAAACGTAAATCCAAGTTTGCAGGGAAGTTCCTATCTGCTGATCAATCTCTGCCATCTAAACCTATGAAGAAAACCTCAAGCAAAGGTTTTTAATCTCAAGGCATGGTTTAGAGGGGGTCAATGGATAGACTTCAACTGAAAACATGGAAAATACTAATTGCAAAAATATGTTTTTTCTAATAACAGGACCTTCAGCTGTCATCAGATTCTCAAAGAGAGTTAAGATCCAGAGCTATGAAACCACCTCTGCAGCCTCAGAGCATAAGATAGGCATTCACTTAATTTGCTACCAAATCTCAGGCGCCACATACTCGTGGGTGATGATGTGTCCTTAATTGCTTGTATGCTGACCAACATGTTCCTTCCCCTCATAAATCTTGGAAAGTTTCATGTAGTACAGGGATTCTTAAACAGCTAGTCCATTCTAGACTATATATAAAGCCAGATATGGTGGTATGCTCCTGCAGCCTCAGCTTCTTGTGAGGCTGAGGCAGGAAGGTTGCTCAAGCCCAGAAGTTCAGAGCCAATTTGGGCAACATAGCAAGCACTATCTTTAAAACAAAACAAAAAAATGAAATCCTGAAATAACTCTGAAGTCTAAGAGAGTGAGCTTCAAAAGTAGCTAGGTTTCTAGCTGGGCATGGTAGCTCATGCCTATATAATCCCAGTAGCTCAGGAGGCTAAGGCAGGAGGATCATGAGTTCAAAGCCAGCCTCAGCAACTTAGTGAGGCCCTTAGCAACTCAGTGAGACCTTGTCTCTAAATAAAATACAAAATAGGGCTGGGGATGTGGCTCAGTGGTTGAGTGCCTCTAAGTTCAATCCCCAGTACGCTTCCAAAAAAAGTAGCTAAGTTTTTAACCAGCTTGGGGTTCCCTGGGATATAAAGACCAAGAGAGCCAATGTGCATTAGGCATCTGTGAAATTCCTGCAATTGTATGTAAAATCTGTATGTGTATCCTTCTAAGGACAGTCTTCATCAGATGAACAATTAGTGAGCCTAATCCTATCATCTTCCCCCTAAAACATTGAGAATGCAAAATTGAAATGGCCCCCACTGAACCCAAAGTCCTACTAACAAGGTTTAGGCCTCAGCAATACTTTGGCCCAGCAATAAACCTCCCTGGAAATGAGTCACTGACCTTTGTACGGGGTACAATGTTGAGTTCCAGTTTTTGGTCCACCAGGCTGGCCCCTGCCTCTGAAAGATATCCCTGGTTGAGGACAAGGCAGTCACGGCCAAAGCAGCAGGGACAGCACAACTTCTGCAGCCACTTGGTCCACTTAGGATTAAGATGCCCATATGGCTCTTCATTCTTGGGTTTGAAGACAGCAATGATCCTCTACACAGACAAAAGAAAAAGGTGAGTTGGGGGTCTGGGTTGTAATTCAGTAGTAGACTGTACACTTTGCATGCACCAGGCAATAGGTTCAATCCCAACACCACACACACACACACACACACACACACACACACAAAGTCAAACCAAGTCAGCAAAAATCCAGAAGGAAATGAGAGGGCACAAGAAGACAATTCCTGTTTAGTCAGACTTCTAATAAGACACCAGTTCGTATGTGCAACTGAGATGCACTGATCAAAAGAGCTACGGCCAAAGATGTCAAGTCTCCCCATTCTTCCTTGCTACTTCACTCCTCCTCTCCACCACTCTTCTCTAATGAAACCACCTATCTCTAACTTTGTGCTTCAAATAGACAAGGTGAATGGATTTATACATTTCTAGAAGCAAGATCCAGAAGCCAACTCAGTGGCTCCTCTTGAGTCACAAGTTGCAATCATACCAATACCAGAGGACATAACATTATACTGCATATAATAAAGGCTCCAAAGTAATCTTTTCCTCCAAAAGTGAGGAAATAACTTGTCAGGGATGATATATTATCTTTTTTTGCATGTATTCCTGCCCAATTTATCCTACAGGACCTTTCCTTTATATGGCATGCCAGAAATTTAACACCATAAAACTCCAACTTCCAACGTATATACATAAACACTGTTTCTCTTTATCAATTATGTAAAGACTCAAAAATTATCAACTATGCTGGGTGCAGTAGGATATACCTGTAATCCCAGCAGCTCAGGAAACTGAGGCAGGAGGATTGCAAGTTCAAAGCCAGCCTCAGCAACTTAGCAAGACCCCAAGCAACTCAGTGAGACCCTGACTCTGAAAGCAACCAAAGAGCCAGACATGGTGAAACATGCCTGCAATCCCAGTGACTAAGGAAGCTGAGGCAGAAGGATCAAGTTTGAGGTCAGCTGGACAATAGTGTGTCCCTGGGTTCAATCCCCAGTACAAAAAAAAAAAAAAAAGCAGCCAAAGAGACAAAGAAAAAGAGAATCTGCTACCTGGTTAGAATAGAATTCTCTTAAGTAATTCTGATAGGCAAGGGACAGGACATAAAACGTCACAAAGATTAAATCCATCTTCTTAATTCTGAAAGGCTATTGGAAATATGGGATACCTAGAAACTCTGGCTCTGCCTCCTGAAAGTTTTCTTCTACAGGCCAGTCAGCAATCTGAGGTTGTTTTACATTTATCTAATTCCCTCCAGTTCCCAAACTGGTAATTCCAAGGAAGAAAAGCAAATATGCTAACCGCGTGACTCATCTTCCTATCATATGACCTTCCTTCTTTTCTCACTCCACAGCAACTCAAGCAAATGTTCACTTTGTATAATCAACTGTTACTGAATGAATAATCAAGAATACCCTCTTCGCCCACCAGTATTTAGGTGAGAAAGAAAATGACTGCCTAGTTTTTCTCACCATCCGCTCTCCTTTAACAGACTATCAATTCCTTTATTACATCTAGGAGAAAGTTTCAGTTTGGTGCCAATATTTTAAAAACAGCTTTCCTTAATACCCACTTAGAGTAACGTCCCTGTTTAAGGAGGTGAAATACAGATAGCTTAAGTAATAGCAGTCCATGAAGATGGGGACAAAACAGAACTGTACTGGCTGGTGTAAGGCTCTATAATCAGTTACTGGAACCTGGGACCTAGAGAGTTTCCTAGGGCTCAACAGAAGAAGAGTGTTATGCTATGAAAGAAAAGACCCTTGAGCAGGGTCTGATGATACACACCTGCAGCCCCAGATACCAGAGAGGCTGACAGAGGAGAACCACTTGAGCCCAGTTCTTCCAGACCAGCCTGGGCAATCTCCCTTAAGGAAAAAAAAAAAAAAGAAGAAGAAGGAAGAGGAGGAGGAGGAGAAGGAAGAGGAGGGAGAGGAGGGGGAGGAGGAGCAGGGAGGGGGAAGGGGAGGAGGAGGAGGGGGGAAGGGGGAGGGGGAAGAGAAGGAGGAGGAGAGAAGGAAAGAAAAACAAGAAGAAAAAAGATAGCTGGAGAAGGAGGAAAAGTAGCAGCAGTCATTGCCACAGTTGCCCACCACCACCCTTTCCTCCGGGAACCTAAAATTTAAGATAGTTCAAGTGCATCACTCATATTGCATAGTGAAATATACAGAAGTGATCCTTAATTAAAAAAAAAAAAAAAGAAGAAGAAGAAGAAGAAGAAGTGACCCTTAATGGAACAGTTTCTTTACAAGTTTGGTAAACATGAAGAGGATGATTCTTAAACCTTTTGGTCTTAAGATTCTCTTAAATGCTTAAAAATAATGAACCCCAAAAAGCTTTTGTTTGTGTGGGTAAAAGCTCTATCTGCTGTATTAAAACTGAAAACTGAAAAAACTATTTAATTTACTTAATAATAAACATAAACCCATTATACATTAATCATGATATGACAAATAACAATAAATAATTTTTCAAAGAAGGCTCTCATTGTTTTACATTTTTCAAATCTCTTTAATCTCTGGCTTAATAGAAGACAACTGTGTTCTCACATCTTCCTTAGTATTCAATCTGTTTCAATATCACACATCATGTGATATCTGGAAAATTCCACTCTATACTCATAAGGAAATGAGAGTGAAATAGGCAAATAAAGTCTTACAATTATTATGAAAATAATTTTTAGCCTTGGACCCCAAAAAAGGACCCATAGGAGCCCCTAGCCACACTTTAAGTACTGCTGCATTCTGCATTACAGACTGGAAAGAAAGAGCGGTACTTGTCTTATTTAGGTAGAGTAGCCTTGTTTAGTACATGTCAACTCTTTGTTTTTTGGTACCAGGGAGTGAATCCAGAGGCACTTAATCACTGAGCTACATCCCCAACCCTTTTTATTTTTTATTTTGAGAAAGGTCTCACTAAGTTGCTTAGGGCCTCACTAAATTAATGAGGTTGGATTTGAACTTGTGGTTCTTCTGCCTTGCCTCCTGAGTCACTGGAATTATAGGCATATGCTACGCCAAACATATTAACCCCGAAAGAAGATGGGTCCAAACAGACAGAATGCAGTGAAAGTGATTAAGCTTGTGTTTATGTTCACACCACACTGCCATTGACACAAACTGCCTTACCCATTACAACTTGTGGCTTGGGAGAACTGCTTATATTGATGGTAGATGATGCTTAAAATCTCAAGATCTGTATAAACAGATGCACAAACTTGACTATCTCTGAACATTTTAGTAAAAGAATTTTACTATGTTTGAAATTATTTGATAGTGGTTCTCAACCAAGTAAAAAAAACCCCAAGAATTTCTTGAAAGGACACAGGTGGTTGGAAGAAACATATTCAGTACTATAACAATTTTATATTTGAAAAATGGAAGTCAGGCACAGTGGTGCATGCCTGTAATCCCAGAAGTTTGGGAGGTTGAGGCAGGAAAATTGCGAGTTCAAAACCAACCTCAACAATTTAGCAAGGCAACAATTTAGCAACTCAGTGAGAGCCTGTCTCTAAATAAAATATGTACTATTTTTAAAAAGGGGAGGGGGTGCTGGGAATGTGGCTCAATGGTTAAGTGCCCCTGGGTTCAATTCCTAGAAGCAAAAGAAAAAGAAAAGAAAGAAAAATGGAAAAGCTACCACTTTCATGACAAACTGTTAGTGGATAAAGTCTATTAAAGTTGAAAATTGGGCTAGAAATATAGCTCAGTGGCAGAGTGTTTGTCTAGCATGTGGGAGACACTGGGTTCAAGCCCCAGCACCACAATCAATCAATACTGAAAATCAATGATAGGAGCCCAAGTTCCTAGAACATGTGGGCAGTGTCTTTATAGACTCTGTAACTGGCATTGATGCAAATACCAAAACACAGTATTACCTAATAAAATTACTATTCTCGATAGTTACGAAAGTATCTTCCTAACTAGACACAGTGGCTGGGGATGTGGCCCAGTAATTAGGTGCCCCTGGGTTCAATCCCCAGTACCAAAAAAAAAAAAAAAAAAAAAAAAAAGTATCTTCTCAAAATTATACTACTTTTGCCTTTTTCAATGTCATGTGTCCAAGAAAGCTTAATCCAGAGGTCAATAAGTACAACAACAGAACAAAAAACTCCAAGCTTCAGCTAAGAACCAGGAACTGTGCCAGGGCCTTTCATGTATGATATCTCATCTAATCCTCTTAGACTAGTAAATCACATGCTGTTCTGTGATTCCTGGCAATATGAACATCTGGTAGAACTGACCACACAAAACAGAGAATGCTCAAAAAATATGTTTGTTGTTGAGTGAAGATGAGACCTGAAGCACAGGGATATAAGTGAGGAGGGGTAATGTGAGCATACTCTACCGTGACTCCTAATCTAGCATTTTCCGTCTAACAGTTCCTTTCTTACCCTATGACAGAAACCATCCTACGTTGGGAAATGGAATCAGGACTATCGTCTTCAAAGAATCTTTTCAGACTAAGTTTCAAAAGTAGCTATTATAGAAACTGCTGGTCCCAACTCCATCCCTGGTCATGGGAACCCTGGTTTTTAGCTGGGCAAGATGAAGACTATAGTTTCCAGCGACTACTGCAGCTAAGTTATGGACAATGCTTTTAGGCAGAAGGCTTTGCTGCAACTCTAGGAAAGATCCTAAGGGGTGGGGACATATTCTTGCTCTCCCTTTCCTTCTTCCAAATGGATGAAAAGCAGATGTCTACAGCATGAGCAGCCACTTGGAACCTGAAGGGGAAGCCACACATTAAGGAAGGCTGAATCCTGGATGGAAGAACCTGTACCCATGAAAAAATAAAATGTCATGAAGCCTGTAGAATTCCTTTACATAAGAAATAAATGAACTTTTTAAAAGTCATTATTATTTTAAAATGTCTCTCACATGTTGCCAAATTCAGTACTAAGCAATATATTGGCTGAAAAGAGAAACCAGAAATTCTGATGAGTAACTCTGAGGCAGCAGAGCATTGTGATTAGAAGCATGATCTCCAAAGCCAATATGCCCAGCTCTACCACTTACTTGCTATGAGATTTGGGTAAATTGGTCATACTATGTGCTTCAGTGTTGTCACCTGTGGAGATAATTATAGTACTCATCTTGGAGGGTGGTTATGGGGATTAAATGAACTACTATTTGTAAAGCACTTAAAACAGTACCTGGAATATAGTAAGTGCTATATAAGTACTTGTTAAATAAAATTAATGCATTTGGAGTAGGGTCAAAATGACAGTACCAAGTACAGTGAATCTGTGGGCCAGTCTAAACCCCTACAGCATTTAGGAAGTAGTCCTCTGTTCTAAACCATGTCTTCCTCAGTGGGAGCAGGATGGTTACATTAAAAGTTTGATCAGGGCATCTTGTTTTGACTTTCCCTCTAATATAGAATAGTGGCTAGGAAATTTTAGAGACAGAGATCCTAAACCTCACCAACAAACTTACCTATGGTCTGCCTTTCTCTGTGTCTGTATGAAGTGATAGTACTTTATCTGATAGGGAGAACTGAGAGATCCTATTACTCCCTCCAGCAGGACCTGACATACTGCCACAGGAGCTGTAACAGTGTCATGAAAGAATATGAAAATCTTTTCCATACTGAACCTATCAAAGGTAATCTTAGCCCATTTTTAGATCAGTCATTAAACTAACTATGCCCCTCAAAAAAACCAAAACAACTCATACCTTAAATCTCATTCGGTTCTCAAAAGATGAAAGCCCTTTGCTGAATTTTAGACCTCAGGACACTCACCTTTTCTTGCTTCTAGAAATGATGGTTCCCATTTAAGCTTTTAAACTCCCTTATTTAAGGGTCTTGGGAAGAATTATTACTCTCAAAGCCTTTCCCAGACCAGTTTATGTAAACAGAGTTGATGGCAGAATTGTCCTCTGGTTCTGGATAATTCAGGGATGACTCTCATGAATAACTGGATCATTCAATGGACCTGACCAAGAGCTACAAGTGACAGCACATCCTGGTCACTCAGGACTCCCCTATCAAAACAGTATACTGGCAAGACACAGTGGCACACACCTGTAATACCAGAGGTTGGGGACACTGAGGCCGGAGGATCATGAGTTCAAAATCAGCCCCAGCAACTTAGCAAGACGCTAAGCAACTCAGCAAGACCCTGTCTCTTAACAAAATATTTTAAAAATGGTCTGAGATGTGGCTCAGTGGTAAAGCAACCCTGGGTTCAATCCCTGGTACCAAAAACAAACAAACAAACAAACAAACAACAGCAACAACAATAACAACAACAACAAAAAGAAAACAGTATACTATGCATCTGAAGAATTCACACAGGGGGCTGGGTTTGTGGCTCAGTGGTAGAGGGTTTGCCTAGCATACATGAGGCACTGGGTTTGATTCTCAGCACCACATATAAATATGTAAATAAAATAAAGGTCCACTAAAACAAACAAACATTTTTTTTTTTTTTTTTTTACAAAAAAGTTCACACAGGAGAGATGCTGGGAAACTTTAACACCCATTATTTTTAAAAGTATAACAATAACACATTTTCCCAATGAACCATTATGGAACATCTGAAGACTTCAATACCACTGGTTTGACATAAGTCAAATGCCTTAAATTCTTCTGTAGTCCTCAAACGGATACAAAGTCACTTCTCAGCTGCCCCAGTTGCTCCATGCCCCATCCCATCCCCATCACCCTATATACACATGCAGGGGACAAAATAAAGGTCAGCAAAACTCCACCTTGGCTGAAAAGCAAATTGCTGATAGGCCTGGGAAAGAAATGAAAGTAAAAGAAAGCAGAGAGTCCCATGTTTCTAAAACTCCACATTCTAAACTGAGGAACTGTCAGAAATGATTTGAACCTTTTCCCAGAGGAAGTGAACAATAACCTGGCCAGATGAAACTGATGTGTCCACCCACACTAACTTCTGTCAATAAAAGTCCAGGGACGGTGGCAGGAGATAGTCCCACAACACAGAAGGTTGGAATTGAATCCTCAGCACCCCTGATGGCTCAACTGTTCTTCAGAACACCACCACCTTGCTCCGTTGCAAAAAGAAGGAACAAGCCCAAAGCCCCAAATCTGTATAAATTTGTAAACCAGTGACCGAATAGTAGTGTCAGTCGTTTATAAAACTAAGGAACCTACTGGAAAGCAGCATCTGCTCGCGCCTCTCTGTCCAGAGGCAAATTGCCCCACACCACTGAGCCCTTCGCCTGTAATCTGGTCAATTTCCTCTTTTCATTTTCTGCTCACGCCTCCTCCACCAAAAAGGTTCTGATTTATTTCTTCATCCCGCAGAGCTTCCCTATCTCCAGTCCTCAGTGGCATCCCAAAATCCTGCTAGGGGCTGGCACTGGGAAGTTTCTCTCTTGCAGCTTTTCATTCCTTCTTCCCGTGAAGATGCGAAACCCAGAACTCCCCCAGTGCCACCCGCCCGGCGACCGCGTCCCCACCCCCCGCTCTCACCCCCTGAGGGTCCTTGACGAAGTAGCTTCCGCTGGAACCCTGGTAGATGCGCTCAGGGCAGATGCCCCGCTCGATGGCCAGCTCGGCCTGCCGCACCACCGCCTCGAACTCGGGGTCCTCCGGGAACTCGTTCCGCTCGCGGTGGGCCTGCGCTGCGTGCGCCGCAGCCGCGGCCTGGGCAGCCAGGGCTTGGGCCTGCGCCGCCACGGTATGAGTCTGGCCCTGGGCCGCCGCGCCCCGGGCCCGGTCCAGCAGTGGCTGCCGCTCGCGGTCGTGGCCCGGCGAGCCTGGCGGAGAGGGGCCCGAGCCGGCCGCCGCCACGCGGACCGCGCCCCCTGGTACCTGCGGAAAGTGAGTCCCCGAGCCCGATGGGAACGTGTACTCCGGGGGTTGGGCCCGCTTGGGGGACACTAGTGGGCTCGTCTCGTCCATCCCTCTGGCCGCCGGCTCCAGGACCCGGCGCGCTCCACACAGCTGAGCTCGCGGCCGGGACCAATCCGCGGCACCCCCCACCTCCCGCCCGGCCAATCAGGTCACGGCGCCTCCATGGCCCCGCCTCTAGACTGCCCTGTTTACTTGGCGACGAGTAGGCACGGCCCCTCGCGCGCGAACAGTAGCCAATCAGAACCTGCTCCTACGCAATCGGGGCCTCCGCATTTTTCTCCCGTCACCTTCTGTTAAGAATGCGCATGCTCTAGGTGCCAACTCCGGGTCAGACACGCCCTCTGCCCACTGTCATCCCAGCCCCGCCTTCAGCTTCCAATTGGCCGACTAGTCTTTGGGCGCTTTCAGAACATCAACTTTTCGTGTTAGTCACTTGTTAATTGAGTGCCTACTATGAAGTGGCTGTGAATCTGGAAGAAATCTCATCTTTGTATCATTAATTGAGTACCTACTGTGTTGTAAGTGCTGGAGAGAGAGCAGTGAATCAAAGAAACCCTCCACCGCCCTACAACCTCAATGAAGAGTTTTAAAAAATTCTCCATCCTCATGCATCTTACATAGTGCCTGGCCCATTACCCAATGCTTATTTGTTGAGGAAAGATATAGTCCCACAAGACTAAAAAGTTTCCTGAAGTAAGATTCCATACCTTTTATTCATCACTGTAAAACCTCTGTGTCTAGCCTTGGTACATTTTTATTAGTGGAAAAGGGAAGGAAGATACAGTCCCTGAGCTTAAGCTGAGGACACTTAGCTCTCTGAGGCAGTGTGGGGGGGGGAAAGGCCAAAAAAATGCTTTTTGAAAGCGGTGAACTCCCATTGGGGGTAGGCTGGAGAGTCAGCAAAGACTTAAGTGGGGCCTGTACTATGAACTAAGTTCTAAAGGAAGTGTGTAATTAAATCACTGGGTAAAAGGTGTGGAGGGGAAAAAATGGTACACCAAGCAGAGGGAGTTGCTGGACGAAAGAAAGAGGAAGATAGAGCTTGCGAGAACAGACAGAAATCTGTTTGACTGAGAGGAAACAGGATTAAAGTGGGTTATCAAAGACCTGTAGAGCCAAGCAGAGAGGCACAGGGAGCTTTACAGAATAGATCTCTTTTTTTCGGGGGCGGGGGGTACCACGGATTGAACTCAGGAGCACTCGACCACTGAGTCACATCCCCAGTCCTATTTTGTATTTTATTTAAAGACAAGCTCTCACTGAATTGCTTAGTGCCTGGCTTTTGCTGAGACTGGCTTTGAACTAGCGATCCTCCTGCCTCAACCTCTAGAGCCGCTGGGATTACAGGCATGTGCCACCACGCAGGGCTTTATAGAACAAATCTTGAGCAAGAAAGTGATGTGCAGCAGACCAACTCCAGACCCAGGTACCCTGAAGTAACTCTGGAATACGTATGGGTGGCATTTGAAGAAGATTGGAAAAATTATGTATTTAAATCCACAGAATACTTAGTTCACATTTACTTTTCTTTTTCTTTTTTCTTTTCTTTTTTTTTTTTTTTTACACATTTTTTGGTAGTTGGGATTGAATCCAGGGCACTTTACAACTGAGCTACAACCCAAACCCTTTTTATTCTTTATTTTGAGACAAAGTCTTGCTAAGTTGCTGAGGTTGGCCTCAAATTTGTGATCCTCCTGCCTCAGCCTCCCAAATTGCTGTGATTACAGGTGTATATCACTGTGCTGAGCTCAGTTAAAATTTGTACTAACACTCTGTGTGTGTGTGTGTGTGTGTGTGTGTGTGTGTAGCTGAGTATCAAACTCAGGACCTTGCATACGCTAGACAAGCAATCTACCACTTAGCTACAGTCCCAACTAACACTACATGGTAAAGCATGGTGTGTAATGATTAGAAGCATGGACTTGGAAATTGGAAACATTTGAGTTTGAATCCTGGCTCTCTAATGATTATTTTAGAAAAAAATATTTACCCTAAGTCTCAGTCTCCTCATTTATGAAATGGGAAGAATCATTCCGATTTCATTTGATTAAATAAAATCTATTATGTATGTAAAGCACTTAACATAGTGCTTAAAACATAAAAACACTCAACAAATATTAGACTTTTATCATTGCTGAGGTTATTTTCATTTTTTTATTTTATTATTTTTCTTGTAGTACTGGGAATCCAATCCAGAGCCTCACAGAAATGCTTTACAACTGAGCTACATCCCCAACTCTTTAAAATTTTTTGTTTTAATTTTGAGACAGGATTTTGCTAAATTGCCCAGCCTGATCTCAAACTGGTGAGTCTCCTGCCTCTGTCTATCAAGTAGCTGGGATTACAGGTGTGTGCCACCACACCCAGCATCATTGCTGAGGTTATTGTTAATATTGTTTTGTTGTTTTGCTTAAAGTAACCAGCAGACTAGAGGTATGGATCTTCACTAAAGATGACCAGCTTCATGGTCACCAATATTTCATAATTATTCTTTCTCAAGTCAAATACCAGCTAAACAGAAGTACTAAAATTAAAGAACAGTTGTTTAGTTGTATGTACAGGAATATGAAACTTTTGGGCCAAACAAACCATTCTAGGCAAAGATCCATTTAAGATAAAATTACCTTGTGCATTTTTTTCTTGTCTAGGCATCAAGTAAAGTAATGCCTGCCTCTCGTGTCCCAGAGGCCATGCCACAGAGATGATCTCTTAGTATTAACATCTCCTTTAGTCCATGAGCTTCAAATTGTGGTCAAGGAAATGTTCCAGAATTGAACTCCCTGTAATTCTTTTGGTTTTTATTTTTTTCCCTCTATGAAAAGTGCTTCAGAACTTATTTCTACATTTATCTCTTAGAACTTGATTTTCCTTTACTGAAAAGAATGTCAACATATTATCAGCACTTGGAGAAAGCACTTACCAAATGCCAAGTATATGCCAGACATTGTTTTAAGTTCATAGTATATTACATGAATTAACTCATGTAAGTAGCATTATAGCCCTTATGATGTTGAAAATTGAGGTCCAGGGAGGTAAAATGACTATGACTTGCCCATGGTCACTCATCTGGTAAGTGGCAGAGCCTGGACTCAAATCCAGACAGATAGGCTCTATGTTTTTGTTGGTGGTGGTTTTGGTTCTTTTTTTTTTTTTTTTTTTACTGGGAATTGAACCTAAGGGTGCTTAACCACTGAGCTGCATCCCCAGTCCTTATTTATTTTTTATTTTGAGACAGGGTTTAGGGCCTCACTAAATTGCTGAGGCTGGCCTTGAACTTGTGATCTTCCTGCCTCAGCCTCCCAAGTCCCTGGGATTATAGGGGTGGGCCACCAAACCTGGCCTGGATCCATGTTTTTAAAACTACAGTATAATGCTTCTTTTCAATATCCCTATGAGCTCTATCTCATATTTATCCCTTTTCTTTCCATCTCCACTGATGCTACATTAGTGTTGAGACTTTTAGGATATCTTAGTTATATTACAATTGCTCTCAGTTTGTCTCTCTGTCCAATCACTCTCACCACTTATCTCTGGGTATCAATGCCAGATTTATTTTCTTAAAATACTAGTTTCATTATGTCACTCCTCTAGTCAAGAAACATTTTTATTGTTGTAATAAAACAACATATAATATTTACACATAATATTTATCACTATAAGCATTCACCATGTTCAATTCAGTAACATATTATATTTACACATAATATTTATCACTATAAGCATTCACCATGTTCAATTCAGTAACGTTAAATACATTCATAATGTTGTATCACCATAATCACAATCTATACCCAAAAGTTTTTCATTATCTGCACCCATTAACAAATATCTCCTCCCCTCTACAACCATTAACAAAACAGCAGAAACTCTGCATCCATTATACAATAATTTCTTCCTCCTCTCTGCCTCTAACACATAGCAACTTCTCTTCCACTTTCTGTCAATTTGCCTATTCAAGAAACTACACTTTGCAAACCATTATCTTCTCCTTAATTTTTGAGTCTCTCCAACTTTGGCCTCACCCAGTCTATTTAATCTTATTTCTTCATATTTTCTAATATACATTCTCCATTCTAAGAAGATCTATTTCCTTGACATTCTCTTACTGACTTCAATTATGTCTACAGTCAATACCACTTAAGCATATGTAACCACTGAGTGTTAGCATAGAATTTAATCTTATAGGTTTACTAATCCAATCTCATTTTACAAGCTACAGAGCTTAATAACTTGCTCCAAGTAACACACAATAAGTGTCAAAGATGGGATTTGGTAAGAATCCAAGCTTTTAAAAACAATTTAAAACTACCATTTATTTACATAGTATTCTCATACAAATCTTGGGGTGCCATTATTACCATTATTATATCATTATCATTTTCTAGTCTACAGATAAAGAAATCCCAATCCAAAAAAGCAATTTGCATGGACTTGCTTTCTCCGAATGTAATAGTGGTCCACTTCACCTTTTGAATATAGCCCTTGCTACTTATTTTAAAAAGGACATGTGTTCCTTTTCCTCTTCTCCCTCCTCCACCCCTAATCTGGGCGCAGGGAACAAGACTACCTGGAGTTATCTGTCTATCCGTCCTCCTAAGGAAGGAGATATCACCAAAAATGACTATCTCCCAAATTAACAAAGTGAATTTCAATGCACCATCAGGACACACTTGAAATAACTTCTTTAAAAGTCCTGTGTTTTCCCTGATGAGCAGAATCACAACCTCTGAGACAGGAGTCCCCTGTGTTTCTCCTTCACTAGCAAAGCAATAAAATTTCTTTTTTCTCAAAACCATGTCCTCCTTATTGGATTGGCATCAGGGACAAGAACCCGGCTTTCAGTAACACTAATAATTGAGCCTTAGATTTGTCCGAGTAGATCCTATGAGAACAGCAGCCTTGGCTTTCCAAGCCTGACAGAATTTAGCATCATGCTGCAGTCACATAGTTCAGTAAATAAACATGGACACAGGAATTGGTGCACGTAGTATTTAAGAAGATTTGCTCCATTTTTTTTTTTAATTTTTAGATGCTGATAGACCTTTATTTTATTTATTTATATGTGGTGCTGAGAATCGAACCTAGTGCCTCACACATGCTAGGCAAGTGCTCTACCACTGAGTTACAATCTCAGCCCCGATTTGCTCCAATTTTGACAGTACTTTTTTTCCTTTTTTGTTAAAATGTATTTTTTGTGGTGCTGGGGATTGAACCCAGGGCCTTGTACACAAGGTAAGCACTCTAGCAGCTGAGCTATATCCCCAGCCCACTTGGCACTACATTTTAACTATAAAGGACTTAAGACAACCCAAGTCCTTATCATGAATGCAAAAATGTCGATATCACAGAGCCTGGCACAGGGTTCTTAAAGGGCAGTTGTCTTATTCAGAGAGTTATAAATTACAAAGCTGCACCTCTGAAAGCCGAATTTAGGTTCTGTACTTAAAACTTAGCGGCGGGGCCATTTACATTCGAAGAATTGGAGGAGGAACGGAGCCCCTTGAGCTAGTGGTCATAGTAGCTTCGGACGCAAGTTTGGTTTTCTCTGGGCCTAACATTCTTGCCAGGCTGTCTCTGGCAGCCTACACCAGGAACCTCCATCTCCTGCAACAGGCTCACGCCCACCGCTTTCAGAGGTTCCGCCCGGGCTCTCTGTACCCTCAGAACAGCACAAAGATGGCGCAGAGGCGAACTGGACCAATAGAGGGTGGCGTTGCTCCTGGTTACCTAAGTAACAGCCAATGGGCAGCGAGAATTCGGCCGCCAGGGAAGTGGCGGAGAAGAAGGTGGAAGCCGGGAGCCGGGCGGAGCAGAGGTCTCGGGCGCCGAAGCCCCGCGTTGGGGCGTGACAGTCGTCCCGAAAGGCCAAGCCCAGGTTGGCTGGCGGCGCGGGTGAGAGGGGGCCGCGAGAGAATGGTCAGCCAGGTAGGGACAGAGGAGCCAAGCAGATGACCCGGGCTGGAGAGCGCGACTCCATCCCAGATGCGCTGACCCGAGGGCGGCTGCCTAGGGTGGTGGGTACCAGCCCAGGACTCGAGTTTTGACCACTGGGTCGAATCTCACAGCACTCAGCTTAGCATGAGGGGCTTCGTCTGGAGCGAGTGACAGGACTGTGTGAGCAGAAGAACCTGCGGGGCTGGAGTGCAGACTCAGGTAGATGGAAGGACCGGGGTTGGAATGCAAGAATGGGGTGGGAGAATGGAGTGTGGCCTTGTGGAGATCTAGGGCTTTGTTTGCTCTGGGGTCCGCCTCCACCAAGCTGGTGGGGAGACGTCCTGCATCCGGAGGCTTGGGGAATGGGATGCCTAGATTACTTTGATGGGTGGCATCTCTGTTAGATACCAACAGGAGTACCTCCGCCGTATTAAGGCCCGGCCCAAGCATTCTCCTTTCCCTTTAAATACGATGGTATTCTGATAATATTATTCCCTAGTCTCTGTCGCTTCCAGATCTTCCTCTTAGTCTTTCTTGTGCCAATGTTTTCTTCCCACCTTCTTCAGTGTAACCATCCCAGTCTTCCTGAATAAGACCTTTATATAGTAACAATACATTTGTTTATTTTTCAATGAGGGAAAGGGGGGTTAGATTTATATTTTTTTTTTAAATTCAAGGTCATTTAAATGCATTTTAAATAATCTTTCTGTTCCAGTTTCCTAAAAAGCTTAGTATTGGGGGCTGGGTTTGATCCTCAGTGCCACATAAAAAAATAAAGTTATAAAAAAAAGTTTTAAAATATCTCTTTAAAAAGCTTAGTATTTGTTCATCCGAGCCTTCATTTTCTTATCAATTTCAATTTTAAAAGACTACAAAGTGCTTTCTTTATAACTGAGAGAACTTTGGCAAGACTGTCATACTCTAGGAATGGTGGCTTTAAAGGATAATTTGAAAGTATATGTGACAGTTAAGGTGGCTGCCTCCAAATGATAGTCTCTAACTCAAAATCTATCTCCTTGTACGTAGGACTTTCTCCTCCACCCCATCCCCTCCTCTTAAATCTGGACACAGTTCCTGTGAATGAATAAATTTTTTTTTAGCAAGTTTGATTTTTTATTAAAATTTTAAAAAGACAAGCAACAAAAACAAAAATTCTCATTTCTGTCCTGGAGTTGCATTTGGAAATATCTGGGATGTAAGAAAACAAAGATAGCAAGAACCAGGCACAGTGGCCCATGCCTGTAAGTCCCAGTGACTTTGGAGGATTGCAAGTTAGAGGCCAGCCTCAGGAATTTAGTGAGATCCTGAACAACCCAGCAAGACCCTGCCTCAAAAAAAAAAAAAGAAGAAGAAGAAGAAACATAAAAAGAGCTGAGAGATGTAGCTCAGTGACAAAGTGCCCCTGGGTTCCGTCCCCAGTACCAAAAATAAATAAATAAATAAATAAATAACAGGCATATATTTCTAGTATGCAGAGTAATAGTGTATTGGTTTATAGAGACAAAATAGTAATTTTATTTTAGGTAAATGTTTGAATTGATCCTGCAACTCATCTATCCAAAGCGCAGAATGAGGGTAGATGTCTATTTAGAAGCTGGAATCATCACCCCTAGGCCATCTACTCTCTTTACTAAGATTATTTAAATAACCTACATGTACCAATTTGCATCCCTTATTAAGGTATTGGGCTTTTCAGTCTTTATGAACACTGACTATATTAAACTAAATTTGTCTTAGTGACCATGATTACTGGTGAAATTCCTTTTTTTGCACAGTGGCTGTGCAGCTGACTCTTAATTAGCTTGGCTAATTACAGAAGTCATAAATTAAAATTCTGACACTATACAATGCAGTGATAATATCAATTATTTGGACATATGTAGCAATTTCCTGCCAAATATATTCAACCATAGCTGGAGACCCAGGATTCTACATTGTCTTCCCTTTGACTGATACTTCTGATCGTGGTCTTGGGAATGGACATGATTTTGACAAGCAATTACTAAAGGGAATTTGCTATATCTCCCTAGAAAATGGAAATTTGTGATACGTACTTCTGAAAACAGGAAAGAATGATGGGAAGGTTAATGTTGAGAGATAGTGTTCAAGTTACTGTTGCTCTATAAGTTGCCCCAAAACTTAGTATCTTTTCACATGATGTTCACAGATGCTGAAGGTCAGGAATTTGGGACTGGCACCATGGGGATGGCCTCTCTCTGCTCCATGATAGATTAGATTTGTACCCAGTGACTGGAGGCTCGAATCATCTTAAGGCTCCTTCACTGATGCCTGGTACCCAAGCTAGTATGATTCAAAGGTGTGGTTGGCCAGCTGGGGCAACAAGTCTCTATCTGGCTTGCTCCCTCATTGCATAGGAACCTCCAGATAGTTGGACTTCTTATGTGGTGGCTCATATCTCTAACTGTGGGTGTGCCAGTGAGCAGGATGGAAGTTGCATCATCTTTTTGATCTAACCTCAGAACACACATAGCTTCCATCGTGTTCTATGGTTGAAGTAGTCACAAACCTGCTCAGATTCAAGGGAATGGAGTTAAACTTCACTTTTTGATATATCATTGGCAGGTCAGATTATATTTGAACATATAAGATGGGAGATATTATTACAAACAACTCTGGAAAATACCACATGTGGTAATAAGATAACCTTTCAAGTTTCATTAGTTTCCTTAAAATATAGAGGGTACAGGCCCCAAGGGCTGACAGCATACCAAAAGGTTTACAACTTAAAGGCAGGGCTAGTACATTGACCATAGATAATCTTCAAACTGGAGAAACTTGGGGCTGGGGATATAGCTCAGTTGGTAGAGTGCCTACCTTGCAAGCACAAGGCCCTGAGTTCAATCCCCAGCACCACAAAAAAAAAAAAAAAAGAACAAACTGGAGAAATTTGCCGTTTTTTCAGAGACCTTATACTGGTTCCTCTGGAACAAGATGGGATACCTCTCTGGAAGTTTCATATAACCTTTAGGAAAAGTAAGTACAAGGGGATGTTCCCCCTGAGTCCCAAAATAGTCATTATGGCTCCTCAAATCCCACTGCCATACATCTCTTCCCAAATTGGAGTGAAGACATGTTGATTAACTACTTCTAAACATTTAAAGGAAATACCTTTATAACCTTGATTTTGTGTTTATGTTTTAGAGTGATGTTATAAGATTTTGTCAAAGATACATACCGTAGATTACAATGGACATGTTTTGAAAGGATGAAATATTTCTGATCTGTACCATAAATTGACTGTTAGTGTTGTGACTTATTAGATCTGGGAAGAGCTGAAGATGACTTGTAGCTATCAAAATGCCTAGCTGGACTCGGCAGAATTTTCCTCAGCTGTTCTGATGGAAAATTTCTTCTCTTCCTCTCATTAATGTTGCATTTGCAATGGAGTCACATTGACCTCTATTCAAGCATCCTCTGATGTTGAGCTGACCGTAAGAGGCTTGTGAGCCTGAAATTGGATGCTGATCTTATGGGGACATTCACAGGACAAAGGACACAGCAGGTACCAGCATCACTTCTCTGAGAAAATAGCCCCTAGAGGTTTGGAGGAGCTTTAGTACAAAAAAAAAAAAAAAAAAGACCCTTGCCTGGGTCTTATACTATGTGAAGGACCCTGGACATGGAGTTGCTGACTGGCAATTAAAGAAGTGAGAAAGTCCTAGAGAAGTGACCCCAAATGTCTCTAAGAGAGCTTCCACAAAACTGGCCTTTGTTGTGGGACTGGAAATGAATGTTTCTCCATATTTGAGTGAGAGCACAGAGATTCTCAGGACTTATCTGACTTTGTGTCTGAAACTAGAACTTAGAGACGGTGCAAGGACCTCAAAGGTGTGCCTGACCCTGCTGTGGTGAGACCAGGCTGCTTTCACATAAGACCTGTTCTGGGTTTTTGGTATCTGCATAAAAAATGCCCAAAGTTAAAATAGCCTATAGAATATTGATGAAGAACAGGTGAATAGCGATTATAGTTTGTGTTTCTTCTACCTAGCTTTTACCTCATTAGTCCAACTTGCTAAATTGTTCTATTGCAAAATGTTCTTTGAATTATGTTGGTAGTATTTTGATACTGAGCAGAGACTTTAGAGAATCACATCTAGTTGTGTGCACAGGTCTGGCCCCTGTGCTCTGAAGAGAAGGTACATGTGTCCTGTTGCAACTCAGTCAGGTGCCTGAAGTTCAGACTCTAGGTTAATTATTAATCACAGGGAACCTTTCAATGGTGATTTATACCCCAGAGAACATTTTTACACAGTATTTCCATTTAGCAGAATCATAGTCCACAGCTTTCAAGTGAGAATCTAGTGATGACTTGTTAAAACTGCAGACTCCCTGCTCCAACTGTGTAGGTCCAAGTTTGGGCCTAGGAATCTGCATCACCATCATTTGAGAAAACGTTGTATTGCTTAGATCTAGAAGAGATGAGTGTGAGTAGAAAGACCTAGGGAATTTTTTAAAATAGAGTTTCCAGGAGATGTATATATATATTCATTCAAGTAATTCAATAATTTCAAATAGAATTTCAAATAATTCTATTTGTTTACATTTAAAGATAGTTTGAGTATCTTCTTATAGAATATCCTAAACATAGCATTCTTTTACCATCTAGCCTGTTCCAATGGTGATTTTTTTCCCCCGTGGTACATTTGTCATAGCATTTCTTCTGCTCCCACTGCACTGTATCCCCTAGACACCCATTCACACTGGACGTGTCAGCTGGTTTTTGCTGGGTAATAACACACCACCCTAAAACATACTGGCTAGGAACAACAGCCATTTATTTGTCAGTGTGGTTTCTGTGAGTTTGGGGCCAGGCTTAGCAGGGCAACTGTCCCGGTCTTGCTTGCATCATTACCAGCCCTGTTCACAATGCCCTCCAGCCCCTGCTGCCACTCAGAGCTCCCACTTCCCCACCTTAGTTGCTGTAAACTCTGCCTAGCCTTCAGAGATCTCCATGAGCTAGCCTGACCTAAAAGCAGAGGCCATAGTATAGAAGAAGGGGGACTGGCCCTAGTTAGGGAGGCTTGTGTGCTAATCCCTAATCCCAGTTTGACTCCTAATAAACCTTTTTTTTTTTTTTTTTTTTCTTCTTTTCCTTTTTTTTCTAAATAAAATATAAAAAGGGTCCTGGGGATTGAACCCAGGGATGCTTTATCACTGAGCCTCATTCCCAGTCTTCTTTTTATATTTTATTTAGAGGCAGGGTCTCACTGAGTTGCTTAGGGCCTTGCTAAATTGTTTAGGCTGGCTTTGAACTTGCAGTTCTCCTGCCTCAGCCTCCCAAGCTGCTGGGATTATAGGCATGAGCCACCACGCCTGGCCACTAAAAAACTTTTAACTACTCTGAATTTCTGTTTTTTTATCTATAAAATGAAGGAGTTTGGACTAAGTCCATGAGATCTTTTTAGATTTAAGATTTTTGGCTGAATGTATCTATCACTCCCTAAATAAGCCCTCAGCCACAATCAGACCAGGCTTCTTATTTTCCCATTGAATACCCCATGTGTACGTTGCTCTTTATGCTTTCATTTTTTGGTTTTCTTCACTATCATTTTAAATCCTGCCCATGCCTTTTCTTTGTTAATCTCCGCCATCCAAGTTGGCACTTCAATACATTTTCTCTGGTATAATTCAGTGTTTCAATTACTAGTCTTATCTACTAGATTATCACCTCACTGAGGAAAGAGAATATGTTGTATATATCAACTAAACACATAGTGGGTGTTGAGTAACTGTTTGTAGATTAAGCATCTATTTTTATCCCAGATCATACATAATAGAAACTGGCTGAAAATTTTTAAGTGGGACAAAAGAAGTGCGTGGGCACTGGTGGTGGTGGTGGTGATGATGATGGTGGTGATGGTGGTAGTGGTGGTGATGGTGGTGATGATGATGGTGGTGATGGTGGTGGTGGTGGCAGTGATGGTGTTGTTGGTGGTGATGGTGGTGGTAGTGATGGTGATGTTGGTGGTCATGATGGTGGTGGTAGTGATGGTGATGTTGGTGGTGGTGATGGTGGTGGTAGTGATGGTGATGTTGTTGGTGGTGATGATTGTTGGTGATGGTAGTAATAGTGATGGAGATGTTGGTGTTGGTTGGTGGTGGTGGTTGTGGTGATGGTGATGATGGTGGTGGTTGGAAAGGAGATTATTTTGGTTCAGTGTACCCAAGGTACCATATATTCACCAGGCTGGTAGCCTTTAGAGTATATCTATGAAATGATTTTGCAGTCCACTCCTCCAGCCATCCTGTGACATTGATTCTTTTCTGTTTATTTCCTACAGATTTCATCCATTTCTTCTATAAGCTGTCACCATGACCCTGACAAAAGGTTCCTTCACCTACTCCAGTGGGGAGGAATATCGTGGCGAGTGGAAGGAAGGTGAGAAGGACCCTGGGGGGATCCAGTGATAAACACATCATTCAGCTGAAGGACAAATACATCAGAATGGAGAGCCAACTTTATGGATCTTCATTTCCTACTCCAGGGCTTTATTCCACATAGTGCCTTTCCTTTGTTCTATTTAGGATTAAATAAAGGAATTAGAAAGTGCTTTAGAAAATTCAAAAGGAATTAGAACCTACAGAAAAGAGTTGAATCTTTCCAAATTCTAGATTTGCAGCGTTATAATATCCTTTCATGCTTTAGTGGTATTATTTGGGGAATTTCTTAAATAAATACTGTTGTAACCAGAGAGCAAAATGAATTCTTTAAGAGCCTATAAATTGAGTATAGAATTTGTTACAATGTATTGGTTGCAGTGAATCTTAAGAAGTTCAAAAAGATCTGAAAATTAGGTCAGATACTTATGACCAAATGACGTTCATTGCCTTGAATTTCCTGTGACAACTCATTACATTTGGAAGTATCTATTCATAGGAATAGCACAATTCTTCAGAGCCTGAGACCATGCAGGATGGGGTTTAATGATGTTCGGTTTGGAGACACAGTCTGGCCACTTTAAGGACTTATGTGTCCAGTCCTAGTCAGCCAGGAACTGCCCAGAGGAGACTAGACTTTTACACCAGAACAGGTGAAGGGCAGTTCGTCCTGTAAGCAGGCATGTGCCTCATTCTTTTTACATTAGATCCCTGCAGCTGATAAAGCCTTGAGCCTTGAGAAATTGTGCATTTTGTGACCTTGCTCCTTCCATTCCAAGCCTTTTCTCCCCCTCCTCCAACACTTGTTGTCCCCTTTAATATGGCCTTCTAGAGGAGAGACTTGCTGAGACTGTCTTGATGGTCTCTGCCCACCAAAAGAACTCCCTTGCACAGTCAGCAGCATGACTGCCTCCCCAGCGTCTTGCTCGGGTTTTCTGGTCAGGTTAGTGAGTAACAGAGCTCAAACCAGTGCTGCCGGTCATGCTGTTAGTTTTGCCCCATAGCTTCACGATGCTCAAGGTGCTTTTTTTTTTTTTTTTCTCAGAGAGGCAGTGTAGGTAAGGCCAATGGAGGGCTGCGAGTCAGGCTGTCTACTGCATTTGCATTCTTGCTCTGGAATCTAGAGTAAGTTATTTAGCATCTCCTTGCCTCCATTTTCCCATCTATTCAATGGGGATGAAAATAGTACTATGTCTACCTCATAAGGTTGTACAAGGATTAAGTGAGATCATAGATACAAGGTGCTTAGGAGAGTGGCTGGCACATAGTGTATGTGCTATAAATGTTAGCTACTATTATTTTATTCTTATTTATACTTGGAGAGATGTGCTCCAAATCTGATGGTTGTGACTTAAGATAGGAGGTTCCAGGAGCCAAGTTTTCCTGGTGTCTGACTCTGTCCTGCTAATGCTACCACTTCTTTTCTTTCCTTTGTGGATAGGGTCATGAAACATATGGGATGCTGGATAAGTGAGAAGGGACCCTGAAGTGGCCCCATTCTAACCTGCCCCTGTCCTTCTCTTTGCCTAGGCCGCAGACATGGTTTTGGACAACTGATGTTTGCAGATGGTGGCACCTACCTGGGTCATTTTGAGAATGGGCTCTTTAATGGCTTTGGGGTACTGACCTTCTCAGATGGCTCAAGGTGAGTATTAGGTCATTACTTTTTCAGCCTTTTAACAAGGGAGGCTCTGATATAAAAGTGGGATATTGGTGAATATCTTATCAACCTTGAGTTTGTCCCAGGCCCTGCAGAAAATAAACCAGCAGTGAGCAGTTCTTTGCTTCGTTACTTTTTTTTTTTTTGGAACCAGGGATTGAAGTCAGGGACACTTGGCCACTGAGCCACATCCCCAGCCCTATTTTGTATTTTATTTAGAGACAGGGTCTCACTGAGTTGCTTAGGTCCTCGCTAAGTTGCTGAGGCTGGCTTTGAACTCGTGATCCTCCTGACTCAGCCTCCCAAGTTGCTTGGATTACAGGCGTGCACCACCACACCCGGCTTGCTTCGTTACTTTTAAAATAGATATGAAATTTGAAATGTCAAGGAGGTGAGTGACCTTCCTCCCCACCTCTGTTCACTTAAGTTCTTTCCCTGAGATCAAGCCTTTCAATCCTCCTGCCTCAGCTTCCCAAGTAGCTGGGATTTACAGTCATGCACCACCACACTGGACTTGGCTCCATGGCATTTTCAACTAATACATACCTGCAGCTGCTTGATTCAATTAACCTGGACAGCTAACTTGCCCACAAAAGGCTATCATCTTGGTGTTTCTGCAGGTATGAAGGGGAGTTTGCCCAGGGCAAGTTTAATGGCGTTGGAGTCTTCATTCGACATGACAACATGACCTTTGAGGGGGAATTTAAAAATGGCAGAGTAGATGGTTTTGGTAAGTTGCACCCCAGCAGGTTGGGTAACTTAGGCCAGCCTAATGTAGGTTTAGGCTGTTTAGTTTTAACAGTTTTTTTTTTTTGTTTGTTTTTTTGTGGTGCTGGGGAATGAACCCAGGGCCTTGTGCATGCAAGGCAAGTACTCTACCAACTGACCTGTATCCCCAGTCCTAGGTTATTTAGTTTTAATTCTTTTGTGGATGTCCAGCAGTCAATAAGGACCATGCCCTAATTATCCTAATGATATCTGTCTGTTGAACTCACCAATGGAACATGCCTGAGTAGAGCTGTGAGTTTTATTTTATTTTGTTTTGTTTTGGGTACTGGGAATCAAACCCAGGGGCACTTACTCATCGAGGTACATCCCTATCCCCTTTTATTTTTTTATTTTGAGACAGGATCTTGCTGAGTTGCTTAGGGCCTAAGGTGCTGAGGCTGGTCTCAGACTTGAGATCCTCCTGCCTCAGCCTTCTGAATCACTGGGATTACAAGTGTGCACCATTGCACCCAGCTGAGTTTTTCTCCTTTAGCCTCCCTCTACACATCAAGCTGAGCTCTGCAACATTAATGTCATTGTTATATTTTCTCTGCCCTCAAAGGCCTGCTGACTTTCCCTGATGGTTCTCATGGAATACCCCGCAACGAAGGTCTATTTGAGAACAACAAGCTGCTGCGGCGGGAGAAGTGTTCGGCAGTGGTTCAGCGGGCCCAGAGTGCCTCCAAGTCAGCCAGAAATCTCACTGCTTGATGGGGAAGTGGGTACCAACTGAAACAGTGTCGGTAAAGCCAATGACCACCTGAGGCGAACAAAATGAACCAGATGTGAGATGAGATGAGAATGACCACAGAGCCGAAGCCTGTGATGTGCCCCATCACCTGCCAATCAGGAATTTGATCACAGAAAGCGCTGAGGATTTTGGCCCAAAGGCCCCGAAGCAGTGGTTAGCAGTTCTGTCTTTTCCTGATGCTTATTTGCAGGAGACAGGAGCTGTGTTTTCTTTTCTTTCTGGTTCCAGGAATTGAACTCAGAGGCACTTAACCACTGAGCCACATCCCCAGCCCTTTTTTGGTTTTTTTTGTTTTTTTTTTTTAATTTAGAGACAGGGTCTTGTTGAGTTGCTAAGTGCCTCGCTAAGTTGCTGAGGCTGGCTTTGAACTTGTGATCCTCCTGCCTCAGCCTCCCAAGTTGCTGGGATTACTATGCCCAGCCACAGGAGCTGTGTTTTCTTACTTGTTGGTATTTTCAGTTCCTAAGCCCTGGGTTTACCCAGTGCAGACTGGCTGCAGCCTTCACTCCATTTGCTGCCAAGTGATTCAGAATCTCTTCATTCTGCCTATGTTTGGGGCAGATAACCCCAGCCGCCACTTAGGGCCAATGCAGTGTGTAGCCCTGGAGAAATGAGGAAAAAGAGGGGTGTCTTAGTACAGTGGCCTGTGAAAGTCAAAGCCAGAGCTTTTCTGTACATTGGCCCCTCATTCACTGCAGTTTGAATCCTGGCTCCACGCTCCCACTTTGTCTGATCAGACTGGTCTTTGTCTCTGCTTATTTCCCCTGTGAAGAATTTGATAAGAGTGTTGTTTTCTTTATAAGTCATCTTTCTTACCTGAGTTAGGGCACATAATCCAATCTCCATTTGTCTCTCTTCTTCCTTAGACGTCAGACAGGATCCCTTTGTGGCATAGTCAAGAAAGAAACTGGTGTAATAGTAACCTTATAACTTGTATTTGTTACTCACTCCAGATCAAAGGGCGGGCATATCCAGGCCACGAGGCCCTCCCTTGGAGTGCATTGAATGCTAGGGAAGGCCTGCATGACACAGTTCTTTCCCTGTAGGTGGTAGATCAGACTCACCTCAACCCCTGGGTGTAGGTAGGCTTGGACCCATCCTGGGAATGCAGTGAACTGAAAAAGCATTGGCTCCACCTCACGTTTGGCTTGCTGTGACTTTCCCACCAAGAGTCTTGACCTTCAGGCCTCAGTCAGTTCTTGGCAGGTAGAATCCCTGTACAGTTCATCAGGAGGCCTCCAGTGACTGCAGGACCCAGGCACACCCCCAGCTCCCATCCTCACACTGAATCTCCCTCAACAGCGACTGTGGTGGAATTATAGCCGTGTGCCTCTATTTATTCTGTGAACTGTATTGTAGAATCAAGTGTTCATAGGAATAAACAAATCACCAGATCTGCCTATACTTTGTTTTTTTGTTTGTTTGTTTGTTTTTGGAACCGGGGACTGAACTCAGGTGCACTCGGCCACTGAGCCACATTCCCAGCCCTATTTTGTATTTTATTTAGAAACAGGGTCTCACTGAGTTGCTTAGCACCTTGCCCGTGCTGAGGCTGGCTTTGAACTCACGATCCTCCTGCCTCAACCTCCCAAACCACTGGGATTACAGGCATGCGCCACCACGCCCAGCTTCTATACTTTGTTTTTATGACTTTTTTGACCTGAATCCTCATGAATACCAACTCCGTTACTCTTTCTGAAAGTTAGTCAGAGTGGGACTTGAAACTAACAACTGTACTATATAAAACATCACCTAATTCTCAGAATGTCTGTAGAGTAGAGTGCATGAACTTTTTTTTTTTTTTTTAATTAGACAAGATTAAGTTGCCCAGACTAGTAAATGGATAAATCTAACTGGGTGGAGTTTCTGTCGCAGTCTTTCTGATTCCAACTCCCTTTCCACCCTGAGCATCAGAGTGTGCAAGGCCTGAGACTGTTATTGCCAGACCTGCTGGTTGACCTTAGGCAAGTCACTTCCTATCTGGTTTCCTGTCTCTGCAACAAGTAGAGTGACAGAACTTTCCCCACCATGCTACCCCTTTACATGAGTGCTATTAGTGAGTCCTTGGAGAAACATATGATTATTATCCCTGTATTACAGATACTCGGGGAAGGTAGGTAGTTTCCATAAGGTCCCATGGACACTAGGAACAGATCCCAGAACTTGAACCCAGTTATATTGAAGTATAGAGTTACAGTCCACCAGCCTTTCTCCCTAGCCCTCATATTTTCCCTCAACCCTAAACTTGATTCTCTGAGCCCATCTCTAGAAGGTGCCTGTAAGAAGCCCAACAGCCAAGCCTCCAAGCTTCAATGACATCAGATGGCCAGTTTCAGTTGAAGGTTATCTTTTATAGTCTTCTCTAACCTCTCTTTTCACTTTTTTTTTTCTATCAGTGATTTTTAAAAATTACTTGGTTTTCCTGTCACTGGTTATATAACCACTGAAAAGCATTAAACATTTTGGAGAAATTGCTCTCTATGATTTTGATTTATGTGATAAGTGTTTCTAAATATTTTACTTGCACCCTTTCAACTCATGGTCTCCCATTTGAAACCACTAAGAGTTCCTAGGCCACCACTGATCTAATGGCTGTTTGCTCAGTATTGTGAAAAGGCAGACAGTGAGGACTCAGCTTCCTCCAGGAAGGTTCTTGACATCTGACCATTAAACCTAGTACATAGCCACATTGGTTTTACTTGTTAAACTTTATTATTATTTTAGTAACAAAGTGATTGCTTTTAATAATAAAAGTAGGGTATTGGGATGGGGCTTAGAGCTCAGTGGTAGTATACTTGCCCTGGGTTCAATCCCCATATCACCAAAAAAAAAAAAAGTGTGATGCCTATATACAAGAGGATAGGCCTGTCTCAGGCCAAGTCCCTCTCCCTTGGTTTCAGAACTGGGCTGATCAGAATAGTCTTCTAGAATGCAAACCGGGTGTTTATCCACCAGGTGTCAATATTTACCCATCTGACAAGCTACTGGGCACTCAGTGATGGGAATCAAAGCTAGAGACAAGAAGATGAAATGAATGAAAATAGATTTAGGAAAGGGCTTTGTGGCTTGAATGGAGCTCGGGAACCTTTCAAAGACCAGTAACAATTTCCTGTTCAGGTTTTCTAACCGGGTACTTCCTCTTGAAGCAATCAACGTGGGTGCTTAGGCGTAGCTCTGACTTCCAGCCATGTTGTGGTAGATTCAGGTTTGTAGGCCCCAGTTTAAGTAGTTGTCAGTTCATACTGTTCACTTGCATCCCCTGCCATTCCCATTGGCTCCCTATTTCATGGGACTTGGGACAGAGGAAAGCATCCACAGTAAAAAGACCAAGATTGCTCCTTCCCAGTTTGAAAGTCTCCAGAGACTCAGCATCTAGGATAGGAATATGAGAAGTCACAGGCTCTGTGAAAAGGAGATTGCATGGAGGTGCCTAGTACAAAGCCACCTGGAGGAGGAAGTGGGAAGAGGAGCCCCTGCCTCCTAATGCCCCCAGCTCCTCTTCAGGCTATGAGAGCCAGGCAGGAGATGGAGATGATGCAGGCCTTAGTGTACCCTGCTTGCCTTCAGAGCCAGCCATTGCTGCTGAAATCCACACGCAGCGCCTCCTCCTCTGCAGGACCCAGCTCCTGCAGGGGGGCACGACAGGGTCCTCCATAGTAGCCAAACCAGTCCATGGTTTTCTTCAGCCCTGGGATTCCAAAGCGCTGGGTCACCTGTGAAGCAGGGTCTGTTAGAAGAGACCTGGAATGCCCTGCACACACCTACCAGTACCCAGACATCTGTTGGGGTTCCCACCCCCCTCCCCCAGTAAAGAAACTTTACCAAATGTGTGGCACCCAGGGTAGATTGGGAATCCAGATTTAGAGATCAGAAAGCAGGTCTTTGATAGAAAAGTGCAAAACCCTTGGGTTGAGCAAGGAAGAGGCCTCCTTTGGTTTTAGGAGAAAAATCCACCCTAACATGGAGGAGAGTGGCATTTAGCCCTCAAGCTGGGATGGGGAAGGCAGTCAGGACTGGGCGCTAGAGTATCACCAATCTGCAGCCCAGTTCCCAGAGCATGATCCAGGTCACAGCAGGCCTGGGAAGTCAGGAGGGAAATTCAGACAGCCCAGACCCTTACCCCACTGGCATCAGTGTTCCCACTCACCCATAGCTCCTCCAGGGCCCTGTTTAAATGCTTTCACAGGAAAAACAATGCATCATTGTCCAAAGAAGTTTTGTTGCAAAACTGTGTCATTTCCTTATCTAAGTTTTCTTGCCTAAAAAATGAGGGGGCTAGACAACATGATCTCTAAAGGTTTGTCAGTTATAGTGGGGGACCTAAGCTATCGTTGAATTTAAAATCATGCATGAAATTTTACAGAATAAATGAAACATCAAGTTTCTTTGCTTTTGGTAAAGCAACTTTTTACTTCATATGATCAAAAAGTGAGGGCTGGGGATGTGGCACAGTGGTAGAGCACTTGCCTAGCATGTGTGCGACACTGGTTCAATCCTCAGGACCATATAAAACTAAATGAATAAAATAAACATATTGTGGATATCTATAAATTTAAAAAAACCTTTTTTTAAAAAGTGTTAGATGAGACCAGGTGCAATGGCACATGCCTGTGATCCCAGTGACTCAGTAAGCAGAGGCAGAAGGATCCCAAGTCCAAGGCCAGCCTCAGCAAATTATAGTGAGGCCCTAAGAAATGCAGTAACACCTGGCCTCAAAAAAAAAAAAAATGTTGTAAAGGGCTGGGGATGTAGCTCAGTGGTAAAGTGCATCTGGTTTCAATCCCTAGTACAAAAATAATAAATTTTAAAGGGACTGAGTGTGTGACTTGGTGGCATAGTGCCCCTGGGTTCAATCCATAGTGAAAGGAAGGAAGAAAGGAAGGAAGGAAGGAAGGAAGGAAGGAAGGAAGGAAGGAAGGAAAGAAGGAAGGAAGAAAGGAAGAAAGGAAGGAAGGAAGGAAGGAAGGAAGGAAGGAAGGGAGGAAGGCAGGAAGGCAGGAAGGAAGGAAGGAAGGCAGAAAGGAAGGAAGGAAGGAAGGAAGGAAGGAAGGAAGGAAGGAAGGAAAGGAATGTGAGGGAGGGAGGGAAAAAGGAAGGAAGTGGGGAAGGAAATGGGTTTATTTGGATGGAAGGCAAAATCTTAGAAGTATGTGCTTTATGAAGGGTAAGAATAGTGAGGTTGTTTGAGGTGGAAGCAACTATTCACCTCTAGAGGCCAGTAGGCTTTAGCAAGCACAGGCTTTTCTTGGAATGGGTGGTCAGTCACTCTCCTTCCAGACCTAGTCCCCACCCATGATGTTCTAATAGCCTGTTTTTTGTTGTTGTTTTGTTTTGTTTTTGTTTACTTTTTGTTTTTTTACCCAAAATCTCTGTAGTTGGGAAAGAACTAGGGGAAGAGATAGAGCAAAGTGGTACCTAGAGAAAATCCTGTTTGTACCATGTTTTTCTGAATTGCTGGTATACCGCCTCTTCAGACCCCAGAAAAGAGCTGATTGTTTTGGTGCTAAAGACCACAGAAAGTCCTAAATATAGCTGTGGGCAGGAGGACAGCTGGGTGGGAAGGTGGAAGAAGGACATTGCATTTGACCAGGACAGGGCAATAGAGTGACATCACGCTGCTCTTGGGGTGTCTGAGCCTACAGCCCAGGCAGCAGCAAGGGGTTCCAGGCATTCCTGAACGTGTGCCCAGAGCTGGCACAGAAGAGGGCACAGAATGCAGGGTGAGGCAAGATGGGGTAAAGTGGGACTGTGTGCAGAGAGCTGGGTTGGCAGCTGGGCTTCCTATCTTCCCAAGGGGCAACCTGAGCTGCTTCGTCTGTAAAATGAGTTGATAACTAGACCTACTCATAGAGATGTCACAAGGATCAGATGAGAAAAACACCACTAATATTAGACCAGTCCCCAAAGCCCCAGGAAGCATTGCCCCCTTTGTCTGTCCTAAGGGATGCAGGTTCTGGAACCTTCTCTTTCACAGGTAGATGGGAGTGGGAGAGCTGAGGTCCCATTCCAGTGGAGTGTCCAATACATTCAGGGCAACCTGTGCCGCATGGGCTTAGCTGAAAGACTCATTTCTGCAATTTTAGAATGGCTGATCTCATGCTTTCCTCCTCAGGCATCCTTTCACTAAAGCTGAGTTAATCTGCCCCGTTAGGTAAGGATACAAGCTAAGGAAGGTCTAGAGTCCACCTCCACTCTCCCGAACAAAGCACCAATGAAGAGTGCCTGTAACACATAGCCTAGGACTACTGTGTGCCAGCCATGCAGAACTTCAGGAAAAAAAGGAAAACACACACACACAAAACAAGATCAATAATCAAGATAAAGAACATTGTCATTTTTTTTTTTTTTTTTTTTTTTTGGCGGTGGTGCTGGAGATCAAACCCAGGGCCTCGAGCATGCTAGAAGCATGCTCCATTACAGGGCAATGCAATTTATTTTTCCTGACACTGGGGATTGAACCCAGAGGCACTTTATTACTGACACAACCCAACTCTCCCCCTCCATTTTTTTTTTTTTTTTGGAGACAGAGTCTAAGTTGCTGAGTCTAGCCTTGAACTTGCCGTCACCCTGCCTCAGCCTCCAGAGTTACTGGGATTACAGGTGTACATCACCACACCCAACCCAACACAATATTTTTTAAAAAATCAAAATCAAGCCAGGAGCAGTGGTTCATACCTGTAATTCCAGTGACTCAAGAGGCTGAGGCAGGAGGATCTCAAGTTTGAGGCCTCTGCAACTCAGCAAGACCCTTTCTCAAAAGAAAAAATAAAAAGGGTTGTGGATGTGGCTCAGTAGTAAAGCATCCATGGGTTTAATCCCCAGTAACAGAAAAAAAAATCAATGCAAAAAACAAAATCTATCATGAACAGTTTTCAATACAGAATCAAATAGAACCCTACCCTATTATAGCCTGAGGCAAAAGTAAACATGTGTGCCCCTATGTACATGTTTGTGTGTGTGTGTGTGTGTGTGTGTGTGTGTGTGTGTATTTTTTAATGTTTTTTCCCCATAGAAGTAGATTTGGGGGAAAATGTTTTAATGACATTGCTTCCATTAAACCAGGGAAGTAAAATTATAATGAATTGTTTTGGGTATGCATAAAACATTTAAACCTAAAGTAATGGTGTGAGTTTTTATATACCCACTTTGCAATGTATCTTTCCAATTACTGTAATATTCTGGTGGCTATGGGGAATCAGCTTTTAGGAAAAAAAAGAATTTTCACTTTCTGGAAGATGAAGTAAATGTACTTTGTCCCAAGTCTTTCCAATAAGTACAACTAAAAACCCTGGGCATTATATAAAAACAGACATAAGACTCTGAAAGGTTGAGAGAAGGAAGACCAACCCGGGACCTCAAGTCCCAAGACAGAGCACACAGTGGGTCTGCTGGCCCACACTTGGAACTGAAGGCAGCAACCACGAAACACCAATGGACACAGACAACAGAAGTCCCAACAAAAGCCAGTGCCTAACCAAAGGACCAGGAAAGGGGCAGTCTAGCAAAATGGAAAACTTGTAGGAAACTACTACTCTGTAACTCAGCCATACATCACAGAGTATGCTGTGGCCCCACACTCAACCAGGCCAGCAGAGCCTGGAGAAGGAAGCCTGATCTTCCCAGCCCTGATCCCATTCCCAGGTGGATGGTGTCAGGACTTTCACCACTGCCACTCTTAAGGAGGCCATCCAGTGCTCCCTATCTCCCACTCCTCCCCTTTGCCCACCAGACACATAGGTGATGTCAGCAGAGGCCATGTGAAAGCAAAAGGAGGCACTTCACCCCTCTAGCCAGGGAGAATCTGTAGAAGTCTAGTGCACAACTGAGCTACATCCCCAGCCCAAGAGGTATGTGTATGTATATATATGTATGTATATTTAACTCCCAACTTCTTTGGGAGGACAGGGCAATAGAGTGACATCACGCTGCTCTTGGGGTGTCTGAGCCTACAGCCCAGGCAGCAGCAAGGGGTTCCAGGCATTCCTGAATGTGTGCCCAGAGCTGGCACAGAAGAGGGCACAGAATGCAGGGTGAGGCAAGATGGGGTAAAGTGGGACCAAAGAAGTTGGGAGTTAAATATACATCCCAAACAAGTCCCAATGGTTTCAACTGGAGAATTCTACAAACTAAAGAATATTTAATACCAATTCTATAAAGTGTCTATCAGAAAATAGAGACGGAAGGATCACTTCCCAATCCATTTTAGGAAACAATTATTACCCTGATACCAAAACCAGACTAAGGCTAAACAAAAAAATGAAAAAGGAAACTGCAGACCAATGACCAATATCCTGATGAATACAGACACAACAATCCTTAACAAAATATCAGCAAATAAAATTCCACAATGTATCAAAATAATTAAACACCATGACTAAGTGAGGTTCATTCCAAGGAAGAAAATCTGTACCAAATATTTGAATATTACTTTATATAATCCACCATATTAACAAGATAAAGAAGAAATAGTCACATGATTTTGTCAATCAGTGCACAGAAAACCATTTGACAAAATCCAACACCCTTCATGATTTTACAAAAGTCTTAGAAAACTAGGAATAGAGGAGAACTTCCTCAACCTGATAAAAAGAAGCTACAAAAACCTAGAGTTAATATTAAATTTAATGGTAAAAGGCTGGATGCTTTCCTTTAAGATCAGGAACAAGGAAGGAATGTGTGCTCTCACACACTGCAGGAAGTCCTAGTCAGTGCAATAAGGCAAGAAAAAGAAATAAAAGGCATATAGATCAGAAAGGAAGTCACTAAGTCAACCTTATTTGTAAATGATATGAGTGTCTATGTAGAAAATCCCAAGGAATCTATAAAACAAAATCTCCTAGAACTAGGAGTTCAGCAAATTCACAAGAAGTAAGAATTGCAAAAATTATGTTTCTAAATACTAACAATGAACAATTGGATAGTGAAAATTAAAAGTACAATACCATTTTAGCCAGGCACAGTGGCACACACCTGTAATGGCAGCGACTTGGGAGAATGAGACAGGATTGCAAGTTCAAGGCCAGCCTTAGCAATTTAGACCTTAAGCAACTGAGACCTTGTATCAACATAAAAAATAAAAAGGACTGGGGATTTAGCTCAGTAGGGAAGTGCCCCTGGCTGGGTTCAATTCCCAGTACCAAAAACAAATTAAAAATTAAAATTAAATACATTTTTGATCACTCAATAATATGAACTACTTAAGTGTACATTTCTCAAAATATGTACAGAATTTCTTTCTGAAAACTACAAAATACTGAAGAAATAAATCAAAGAAGATCTAAATAAATAGAGCCACACACTGTGTTCAGGGATTAGAAGACAACATAGTGAAGGTGTCAATCATCCCCAGACTGTTGTCCAGGTTTAACACAATTGCTGTCAAAATCTCAACAAGACTTTTTTGTGTATATAGACAAAATTATCCTAAAATTTATATGGAAAAACAAAGGAATTAGACTGGCTAAAACAATTTTTGGGGGGGAACAAAGTGGGAGGTATCTGTCTATTATAAGATTTATTTTAAGACTTGTATAGCTACAACAATCAAGTCTGAGTGATATTGTAGAGGGATAGACACATAGATCAATGGAAAGAATAAAGAGTCCAGAAATAGACCCATACAAATATGCCCCACTGATTTTCCACAAAGGTGCAAAAGCAATTCAATTCAATGGAGGAAAGATAGCTTTTCCAACAAATGGTGCTGGAGCGAGTAGATATCCATAGGCCAAAAAAGAAAAGGAAAGGAAAGGAAACTTGACCCAAGTCTCACATTTTAAACAAAAATGAACTGAAAATGGGTCATAAACTTGAAGAACATAAAACCATAAAACTTTTAGGAAAAAAGGTAGGAGAAAAACCTTCATAATCTAGTGTGAAGCAAAGAATTCTTAGAGTTGACAACAAAATCATAATTCACAAAAGAAAACATTGATAAATTTAAAACTTTTGCTTGACCAAAAAAAAAAAAAAAAAAACCTCTAAGAAGAATGAAAAGACCAGGTACAGATTGGGAAAAAATGTTTACAAATCACATCTCCAACAAAGAACTAGTATCTAGAAGATGCAAGGAACTTTCAAAACTCAATAGTAAAAAATCCAATTAGAGAACGGGCAAAGGCAGGCATGGTAGTGCACACGTGTAATTCCAGGGACTCCAGAGGCTGAGGCTGGAAGGTTACAAGTTTGAGGCCAGCTGGGGCAACTTAGCAAGACCCTGTTTCAAAATAAAATAAGAAGGACTGGTGGTGCACCTCAGTGGTAGAGTGCTTACTTCATTAGCTGTGTTAGACCCTGCATTCAATCCCCAGGATCACCAAAGCAAAAAAAGAAGGTTTTTGAGTGTAGAGGTTATGATGTAAATACATGAAAAGATGTTCTATGTCTTTAGTATCAGGAAAGTGTAAATTTAGACCACAAGATGTTACTACACATGTAACTACACATGTTAGATGTTACCTCTAAGAATGACTAAAATAAAAAAACAGCCACAATACCAAATGCTGGTGAGGATGCAGAGAAACTGAGTCACACAGACCTTCACAGTAGGTCTAGCAAACGGGAAATGATAAAGCAAAACACTTTCCAAAACAGTTTGGAAATTTCTTAAAAACTAAACATAAAACCATTATGTATGGCCCATTAATTGTGCTGCTGTGTGTTTATCCCAGAAAAAATGAAAACTTCTGGTCATACAAAAACCTGTGCACAAAGGTTCATGGCAGTTTTTGTTTGTTTGTTTGTTTGTTTGTCTGAGAAAGATCTCACTGTGATACCCTTACTGGCCTCTGAATCTTTTTTGTGTGGGGGGAGGGGCGCAGGTATTAGGGATTGAACCCAGGGACACCTAACAACTGAGCTCCATCCCCAGCCCTTTTTATTTTTTACTTTGAGACAGGTACCACTAAGTTGCTTAGGGCCTCTCTAAATTGCTGAGGTTGGTTTTGAATTTACAATCCTCTGGCCTCAGCCTCCCAAACTGCTGGGATTATAGACATGTGCCACCACACCCAGCTGGCCTCAAAATCTTGACCCTCTTGCTTCAACCTCCAGAGTAGCTGGGATTACAGGTGTGTGCCACTGCACCCAGCTCTCCTGGCAGGTTTTAATAGCCAAAGATTTGAAACAACTCAGCCTCCCTTCAAAGGATGAATGGTTAAACGGCTGAGGTACAGACATACCATAGAATACTACTCAGCAATAAAAAGGAATTACTATTGATAGATGCAAGAACGTGGGTGAATCTCCAAAAAATAATGCTGAGTGGAAAAAGTCAATCCCCCAAAGTTATATACTGAATGTTCCCATATAGTATAGTCTTGAATGCTACCAAATAGTATAGTTTGGATCTGACAAAATTATAAAAATGGTGAACATATTTGAGTCACCAGGAGTTAAGGAGGGGGTGGGGGTGGCGCTGAGTAACAAGAGGGTAACATGAGGAGTCCTTGTGGTGATGGTAATGTTCTATATCTTGATGTATCAACCTCAATGTAGTATATGCTATCCCATATTGTAAAATTATTTTATAGATTTGTAAGATGTTACCATAGGGGGAAAATGAGTAAGGGGTACATGAGATTTTTCTGTATTATTTCTTAAAAGTGTGTGTTATCTCAAGATTAAAAGTTTAATTTAAAATGCATATAAAAGCATATATATAGGGGCACACACTTTTCTGTTTCCCTCAGACTTCAAAATGGCTTTGATCTTGACAATCAGTCCATCTTACATTCTTCTCCTTGACTTGTCCAAATACAGAATTGGGGCACACAATCTGAATGCAGATCACTGAAGGCAAAACTCTCCTGGAAAATCTGAGTTCTGAACACCATCAGCCTTCAAACGTCTCCTTTGCTACTCCTACTCATTCAGATTGTCAAGATCTGGTTCCTGGAAACCGACTTAAAGACCCACAGTTTACTCTAGGCCGTGTGTCTCTTAGTATGGTCCCAGGGTTACTTCTCTTGTAATCACACAGGACACTTGTTTTAATTCACATTCAAGGAATTAAGACTTTTTTTAAGCCACTAGAGGAATTCTAATGCATACGTAAACTTTTTTTTTTTTTTTTTTTTTTTTTTTTGGAACCGGGGATTGAACTCCGGGTCACTTGGCCACTGAGCCACATCCCCAGCCCTATTTTGTATTTTATTTAGAGACAGGGTCTCACTGAGTTGCTTAGGGCCTCACTTTTGCTGAGGCTGGCTTTGAACTCGCGATCCTCCTGACTCAGCCTCCCGAGTCGCTTGGATTACAGGCGTACGCCACCGCGCCCGGCTTGCATACGTAAACTTGAGAAGCAACAGGACTCAACTTTATCTGCAGCCAAGATTTTCTGGGGAGGCACAAGGAGTTCCCACACTGGATGTTCTCTAAAAGTCTTTCTGGAAAGGAAGGGGTGGGGGAACACCAGCCCTGGCTCCCACCCCTCCCCTGCTGCCGCTGGCTGGGAGCTCACCGCAGCGTTGGGTTCAATGAGGCGATGCTGCAGCTCCTGGGCAGCCTCCCATTGCCCTGTGAGGCAGAGGCGCTCCAGCTGGCACACCTGGGCCCCCAGGACATTGGCCAGGCCACACACGCCCCCGACAGCTCCTGCCCAGAGCAAGACACAGATCATCAGCCACAGCCGCTTCCAAAGAGAATCCCAAACCCAGATTCCCACACTCTTCGTTCTGGGGACATAGGATCTGGATTTCTAAGCCGCTGTTGGCCACATCAAAGGCGTGTTCTGCGAGTTCAGAGTAAGCGTTTCCAGAGAGAAAAGCATTTCCATTCAAAATGGAATCCTGCAGGCCAAGAGCTGCTCAGCTGTCTGAGGAGCAAGGAATAGCTCAAGAACAGTCTCTTCCTTCACCCAGCTACCATCTCCCAGAGCCAGGCCACACCTGCCAGATGAAAGCCCCCAATTCATCAGTTCTGGAAGGATTGGAGTGAATGGGCACCTGTGCTCTTCTGAAATCTTATTCCCCCAGAAAATTCAAACTGGGACAGCAATAGGATGGAGTAGAGGAGTGGAAAGAGCTCTGGGCACAGGGCCAGGAGACCACACATTTCCTCCCACTGGCTGCATGATCTTGGAAAAGTCACAGCATCCCTCTAATCCTCTGTTCTCATCTGAGCAAGGAAAATGGGTTGGCTATGATCTCCGAAAGTTCTGCCACCTCTGCCAGCCTCTGAGCCTAGTTAAAAATGACAATAAGCCGGGCGCAGTGGTGCATGCCTGTAATCCCAGCGACTTGGGAAGCAGAGGCAGGAGGATCATGAGTTCAAAGCCAGCCTCAGCAAAAGTGAGGCGCTAAGCAACTCAGCGAGACCCTGTCTCTAAATAAAATATAAAATAGGGCTGGGGATATGGCTTAGTGGTGGAGTGCCCCTGAGTTCAATCCCTGGTACCCCCCTCCAAAAATGACACTAAGCACGGTGGCCTCAAGAGGAAAGAGTAGAGATGATTTAGAATGAGCAAAGATAGCTACCATTTATAGAACGCCTCCTAGGTGCCAGGCACTCTAGCAGATGTTGGGGTGGATGCTCTCATGCCTGTTTGCTTTATAGAGTAGAAACTCAGGCCCAGAGAGATTGAGTGCCTTTCCCTTTGTTGATGAGCAAATGGCAGAGTTGACATTTTAGCTTGGATATCCCCACCTCCAGAGCCTGTGTTCTTTCCCATCCACCCCACTCTCAGGAAGAGGAGGAAATGGGTCCCCCCTTCTTCTCCTGCACTGTCAGGGTGAATGTGCCAGGACCTAGACAACAAGCCAAAGTCTGCGGAGATCATAGGGAACAGAGACCAGTGTTGTCCCTTGCAGTACTGGAAAAGTTGCTTAAAGCTGAAGGGAGAAACTGCTGCTCTCCTTTCCCCTTCCTTCCATGGTTGAGGCCCCACCTGAACCAAAGAACCCTGATCCAAAATAGACAAGAGTTGTTGATCTAAGTGACATCACTAGGATCCTGGATTGGGACAGAATCCGCTCAGGCAGGCAGGCATGGTGGCTCATGCCTGTAATCCCAGTGGTTTGGGAGGCTGAGGCAGGAGGATCTCAAGTTCAGGAGAATCAAAGCCAGCCTCAGCAACTTACTGAATCCCTGTCTCAAAATAAAACATAAAAATGACTGGGGATGTGGCTCAGTGATTGAGCATCCCTAGATTCAATCTCTGGTACAAAAAAAAAAAAGAATCTGCTCAAGCAACTGAAGATCCCTGGCCCAACCCTGCAGGTCTGATAGTTCATCTGCCCTTGGTTAAAGCAAAGAGGAAAATGGACTTCTGTCTTAGAAGAGAAACCCCAACATCTTACCTTCAGAGAATGATTTGCAAGATGAGATTAAAGGAGCTAAATCTGTCATCTAAGCATGGGACTCAGGACTTAGAAGAAACTGCAGGCCTGGGATTGCACAGGGCCACCCCCTCCACCCAACAAGGTCACTCTCAAGATCCAGGATTCAGACAGGCCAGCAAGGTGGACCAGTTACTGACAAACTACCCAGCCTGGGTACTCCCAATTTCCCTGCTTGAGTATCTTGGTCACCCATGACAGTTTGAGAGCAGCTGGCGCCCTACCCAAGGCATAACTGGCCATCAGGAAGCCAGCTGATCCAGCCAACACCTGGAAATCCTGCTTGCTGGTCTTGTGAACAATCAGCCCAATCCTGGTCACCTGCAATAGCAAACATGGTATGAGAGCTGGGCCCAAGGTCTCAGCTTCCTCTCTAGATGAGCTGGGCAGATGTTGCAGAATGACAGTCCAGTTCTCAAAGAGATGCCTTTGGGTTCAGACAAAGCCCCAGACAGCACGCGCAACAGAGAAGCCGAACACGAGCCCAGAAATAACACAGATCTCAGAGCTTCCCTGAAGTTGGTAGCTGAAATGCTAAGGCCCAGACAAAGAGGAGCGTGCCCAGTGGGGAGCTGCTTCCACTCACATCACCACCACTGTCCTTCATGCCCACAATATTTGGGTGCTGGGAAAGCGTGACCACTGCATCCACAGGCAGGTCCAGCCCCGTGTTGGCTGGGACACTATACAGCACCACAGGGATTGGAGAGAGGTCAGCAACCTGAGGGTGCAGAGAAAAACGGGGAGAGGGCAGTCAGCCCAGGCCCCTGGAACTGGAGTCTTTCCTCCACAGTTCCTAGCCACATGACTGCAGGGCTACCTGAACAGGCCTTCCCCTAACCCCAAGCCATCCATGCTACAAACCCTGGCTTGAGTAGTGATGACTGCAAGTATCTACCGAGTGCTTTCCCTGTGTCAGGCCCAGCTCGAAGCCCTTCATGATCTGATCTCCATTCTCAACAACCCAGAAAGTAGATGTCAGTATTCCTCCCATTTTAGAGAGGAGGAAATAATGACATGGAGCAGTTAGCTGGTCACCTGATGTCACACAGCTTGTACATGGTGGCATTCTACCTGTGTCCCATAGCTGCCATTCACATGAAGCAGGGACATGACTCCACTCCCAGCTTCTCTCCTCTCCTTTTCCAAGAGGAGCCTCTGCCTCAGTGGGTCTCCTTTCGGTCTCAAGACTCTAAGTGGTGCCCACCTTGGTGTAGTGGTGAATGAGGGCAGCACTGCTCATGCGGCCACGAAAGTAGCAAGGCGTCACCACCATGGCAGCATCGGCCCCGACCTGCGCCATGCTGACAGTCATCTCCACTGTGGCTTGAGTGGCTGCAAGGAAAAAGGAGGGGGAAGCCGTGGGTCAACACACTGGGCCAAGCAAAGGGGGGTCTCAGCATGGCCCAGAAGAGGCAGAACAAGAAGATAGAACCTGACCCCAGAGCCAAGGAGCCTGAACCCCACAGCCCAGCCACCCCAGGGCCCAGGGTACTCTGGCCTCACATTCGCAGCCGGAGCCTGCTAGCAGGAGCTTGTCCTTGGGCATGACCTGGCGCACACGGCTCACCACCTCCAGGCGCTCTCTGCTGGTCAGGAAGGGGAACTCGCCAGTGGAGCCCTGGACCACAAAGCCTGCAACAGAGGCCCCATCACAGTGACTGACACCTTCTCTTCGGCTTAGGAATGACCAGGATATGTGTTCAACACTCAGCAGATTCTACATCCCAACACCTTTCCTTCCCGCCCTTGTCCTGATGCCGGCGGGACGGGACGTTCACCAGGCGCATGGCAGTGTTCCCATTGCCATCAGTTTTCTTTGTTGTAGTGAAAAGTTTTAGCCACACTAAAGACAATAGTCAGTAACAGAGGCCACACCCATGTACCCCGCACCCACAACTGTCCCCTGATCTCCTTCCTCTTCCTCATCCCTCTGTCCCAACTTGGGTGTTAATTTTCCTCCTTCATATCTTTATACACTGGCAGCATACATATGGACCTGAGAACAAGATAACATGGTTTTTGCAATTTTAAACAATGTAGAAGTGGAACCAAGCTTGTATGACCTTCTGCTGTTTGCTGTTTTAATTTAACATTATGTTTTTTGTTTGTTTGTTTTTGGGGTCCAGGGATTGAACTCAGGGGTACTCTACCACTGAGCCACATCCCCAGTTTTATTTTATATTTTATTTAGAGACAGGATCTCTCTGAGTTGCTTAGCACCTTACTAAGTTGCTGAGGCTGACTTTGAACTTGCGATCCTCCTGCCTCAGCCTCCCGAGCCGCTGGGATTATAGGCATGTGCCCCGTGCCCAGCTACTACTAACATTATATTTTGAGCTTTGTCCACAGCAGCAGCCATAGCTCTGATTCATTCATTTGAATTGCTGTAGAGGGTTCATTGGTATGGTTAGATCATAATTTATTTTTTATTCTTTTGCGGAGGAGGTTTAGAACGCTTCCTTCTTTTTGTGGATGCAAAAAGTGTCTTCACACTTCTGGGTTCATCAGGGACACCCCAGCAGCCTCAGGAGCAGTCCACCAGCATTCAACCAAGCCAACTCTTGGTATTGTCACACTAATCTTGACCATTTTGGGGGGTGAAAAGTGGCATCTCATTGTTTTATTTTGCATTTTCCATCTTATCAACCAGTTATTTGAAGATTTCTGATGTGTACCAGGTACAGGTGTCAACATTATATTTCTATGAGAGGCCAGCTGAACTGATGCTCTTCAGCTAGACCTGAAAGGGATGTTCATAGAATTCTTTCCTCTCAAGTTTTTCCTTTCAACTCATCTTTTCCTCCTTTATTTTTCCTCTCCACTCTATTCCATTTTTTAAAAAAAAACACTAAAGTAGTTACAAACACAGCATATGATCCAATAGGATCATTAATAAATAGAATGATACTTGGAAGAATGAAAAGAAAGCTGGCACCAATACTGGCATAGAAAATCCCTGCCATACAGTTGTGAGAGATGAGCCATGAATGTGATGCGGAGCTTCCCGGCAGTCACGGCTAAAAGGGAAACGTTGTCAGCTAACAGATATGTAGAACCCAAAACATCAAAGCAGCTGCCTGGAGAAACACAGAGTTTCCTGGCACTGAGACCAAGAGAAATTGTTCCTGTGACTCATCCTGAAGAGGACACAGTGTGATGTAGACTCAACTTTATACCACAAACCTTTCTTCATGCTGTTCGCTACACTATTAGACTCTACTGTGTGGGTTGACAGGACAGCTCTCACTCGATCGTCAACTTTTATTTTATTTTATTTTGAGTTTTTGCCTTGGTAACATGGCAAAGAACATTTCAAGGCAAATAGCTTTTAGCTTCTGTTGGATGGCCTTCTGAGGATACGATACTTTGTGTCCTGCTGGGAGCCAAAGAAAAGAACCTCCTTGTATCTTGCTGCATAAGGAGGCCCAGTGCTGTCCCTGAGGGTTGGACCCCTGTGCAAAAGCTGCTGGTCCTGGATGCCGGCTCCAACCTGGCTATGATTGGACCAGCACCCTTGACTAAGGATCTAGGGATCAAGCTCTCACCACTTCCCTTATAAGAATGTCAAAGTCATCTGTCACCCTGGGCTAGGGCAGGCTTGTGCTATGGTCTATGACCTAGCCATAGTCACTTCCAAGTCCCTTCATCCAGTGGTCAGTTCCAAAGGCCCTTGGGACCCATGTGTGGACCTGGCCTTAATGCAGGACAGCAGGGTCTGGCACCCAGGAGGCAGCAGCAGGCACAATGCTCAAGGTTCTCATGGACTGGTCCTCTCTCCTGTCTCTGGAAGGGAGCATCTCAACCAGGTCTGATTCCCAGGAAGAAATGCAGGCTGGGGGAGGGTGTGTGGCTTAGCAGGAGGGACTCTGTTTAGCGAGGAAGTCGTATCGCATCTCTATTTCCTTCTCTATGGAATGACAACTCATTTCAATTCTAACTTACTGGGCTGTTTGAAAGGCTCAGATAGGAAAATGTTATCAGAAAACACTTTGAAATCCATAAACCGGTGCCTCTTTCATCCTCCACCTGGCTGGATGTCCACTGCAGGCCTGGTGTAGAGAGAGGCCAGACAAGAGGAAAACGCTGGAGTCCCAGTGGATCAGGGAGTGAGGAAAGTGGGTGATGGAGAAGCTGGGAGGCAGGACAGTAGAGTGGTCATGGGCATAGGCTCTGAAGTCAGACACGCTAGGACGGATTCTCAGTGTGGCCCACTTACAGCTATGAGGTCTGGAGAAAATGGCTTGACCAAACCTCAGTTTTCTGGACTGAAAAATAGGGATGCTATTAGTCCTTTTCTCAAAGAGTCATTTTGATTAAATAAGATGCTATTTGTAAAGTACTTAGAATAGAACCTTCTCGATCATTAGCTGTCATTCATCTGGAGTCAGAGGAAAGTACTTTAGCTGTAGAGAGGTGGCTGGTGCTGAAGGGAAGGCTACACTCAAGGTCCCCTCAACTGGCCACTGCCCACCAGCTATAAGGTGAGCCACTCTCAGTTTGGAAGCTACTCTGCCCTGCTCACATGATAATGCTGGCTGCTCTGGAGAGTTAGGGTGACCTGAGAAGGGCAGTGGGTGTTGAAGCTGGGAACACAGCATGGTCATTGATTGTGGCCAAAAAGGAATCACAATCTTTCTCACAGAAAGAGCATCCCCTGGGCACTTACTCCAGGTTCATCATCTCCCTCCTCCAGGAAGTCTTCCTGGGACTCCTCCACTTGACCACTCTTCTGAGCTTCCACTAGCGCTCCTCATACTTCCCTGTTGCCTACACACATACGCAGAGGTCCTCAGAACCCTTCAATGCCCCCATTCTACCCCCACATGCAGGACTTGGCAAAATTTCTCAATCTGGTCTCTCCTATAAAATGAGAACTTAGACCAGATGGTCTCCAAAGTCCTCCCTGGCTCTAAGTTTCACAGTCACTTTTCTGGCTTCTTCCCTTGCCCTTTGCCTATCTCTTAATGCTTCCCTTCCATAAAAACTGACTTCCTATAGCCAGATGTGGTGGCACATACCTATCATCCCAGCAACTCAGGAGGCTAAGGCAGGAGGATCACAAGTTTGAGGCCAGTCTTGGCAATTTAGCGAGACCATGACTCAAAATAAAAAATAAAAAGGACCAGGAATGTAGCTCAGTAGTACAGTGCCCCTGGGTTCAATCTCCAACACCAAGACAATGAAAACCCGACCCACAGAGCTCGTTGGTAAAGTGCTGGCCTACATGCAGGCCTTGGGTTCAAGCTCCAGCACTTCAAAAAGCCACAACAAACCCAAGGATCAAGGTCCCCCAGCACACTGCCCTTTCCCACCCCTACCCATGTGCTCATGCCCTTCCCTTCTGCCTGGATGCCAGTGGAAGCCTCTCAAGTGCTGGAGAGCCACTGAGCCTTTGCTCACTCCCCTCCACTCTGTGCTCCACAGCATTTTGCTCTTGCCTAGCCCTTGTCTGGATTCAACAAGGTCAAGGATAGTACCCCTCTCATTTTGGCCTCCTCCATGACAACAAGCAAGTGCCTGTTGAGGAGATGTATGTTGATGATTTGGGTGTAAAAAAAAAAAAATTGTTCCAGACCTAGCCTGAGGCAGAACTTTTTTGCATAATGTAATTCACAATCTCTCTCTGGGAAGAAATATTTCTGATAAAAAGCTTAAGCAATTTCCCAATGAACGTCAATGGAATTTAGCCTTAATCTGGGAAAGCAGCCACACTCCTAGCTGACTGAGGCCAGAGTCTGGTGGCTAACAACTGCCCTTTGTTTCTAGTCTTAGAGTGGTGCGATTGTCCCTTTTCTAGTAAGAATGTCCCCACCATGAGTTGGTGGAGACACTCGAGTTGGTGCCTAGAGAATGTTTTATTTGTAACACAACTATAATAAAACCTTTTGACATGTACTCAAATTGTCTGAAAACATTTTAGCTTTGAATTTTGAACTGTTTTTGATCTACAGCTGTAGGAGTACCTGAGGATACAGAGCTCAGGCATTTTCTCTTCCCTTAATTGGTCTGATCACGAACAAGATCGGGAGCTTGGCATGGGGGTGTTAACAGCTATTGGCAATTATTAGTGGATGTCTGCTATATATGTTTGCTTGTTCCGCATTAAACCAAGCCTGGTCTTCAGAATTTGAGCTCCCACCGTGGTGTTAGCGCCGTTGCACTCATCCTCCTTCCCCCCACAGGCCGCTCCTGTTCCACTTTACAACATACAGCAAAGTTGCAAAACAATATGGGGAATTTCTTGGCATCCCTTATCCTGCCTCTACCAATAACATCACCCACCTATGGCACAAGGGTCAGAACCAGACAATCATCATAGGCATACCACCATAGACTAGTGACTTTTAATTCTGCCAGTTTGAAGCTTTAAGTTAAAATTCCAAAATTATAATTAGCAAATCTGAAATTTGATATAATAAGCTTTTAATAAGGAATTTAATGTCTCACCAACCATGTATGCATTTCTTTTTCTGGGAGTGGGAATTGTATACAGGGTCACTATCAATGAGCTATACATTCCCAGTCCTTTTTATTTTTTATTTTGAGACAGGTTCTCACTAAGTAATTAGCCCAGGCTAATTTGAAATTTGGATCTTCCTGCCTCAGCCTCCCAAATCACTGGGGTTACAGAAGTGAGCCATGGTGCCCAGCTGTGTGTGAGCATTTTATTTCATACCAGGGACTGAACTCAGGGTGCTTTACCACTGAGCTACAACCCCAGCCCTCCCCCCTTTTCACCTTTTTTTATTTGGTGCTGGCGATTGAACTCAGGGGCTCATGCATACTAGGCAAGCACTCTATCACTGAGCCACATCCCCAGCCTACCACATCCTTTTTGAGACAGTCTTGCTAAGTTGCTGAGGGCCTCACTAGATTGCTGAGATTGGCCTTGAATTTGTGATCCTCCTGCCTCAGTCCCCCGAGTTGTTGGAATTACAGGTATGCATCACTGTGCCCAGCCATGTGGATGCATTTTAATAATCACTTTCAGATGTCGAACCTCATCACTCTTTTTACATTTAAAAAAAAAGCAACGGGTGGTGCTGGGGATTGAACCCAGGGCCTTGTGCATGCAAGGCAAGCACTCTACCAACTGAGCTATATCCCCAGCCCACTCTGTTGCTTTTTGTTTAATGTATCAACTGCCAACACTGGCCAGTATGATTGACCCCATTTTTCCAATTAAAATTTTTCTTATGAAATTTTTAAAATATATAAACCAAAATTTATATATTGTCACTTATTAGAAATGTCCAAAATTTTCAAATACTCCCAACTGTGCTCTGTAAAATCAGTTGACAACATTTAGGGTAGTTGTGGATTTATCCATCCTTTGCAGCGATTCTGGGCCCCTGAAGCATGAGGCCCACAGACTGGGAACCCCTGGTAAATCCATAATAGATCAAAATGGTAAGAAATTTCTGTCAGAGTCATGTGGAGTTAGCGCCTTGTAGTTGACTCCTCTCAAGATCCACAGGGGAGGTAGCTGCCTTCCCTTTAACTGCCTGATTGTGGGTGGGAGAAGCCACCCCAAGGAGAGGAGGCAGAAAGAGTCCCAGGCATGCAGGTAGGCTGAGGACATGTGCCAAAGAGGTCAGGAATAAGCATGAGAGGCAGAGTCCTGTTGGTTGATGGGAAGAGCACTGGGAAGCAGCATGGGCAGGGATTAAGGGACACCACGGGCTGGAGTCTCAGCTGGGGTCTAATCCAGCAACATCTCTTACCTTGTCATCTCAGGCAAGTTATGTCTCTAAATTTCAGATGTTTTTTTTGTAAAATAAAATAAACTAATACCTTCCTCTTGGAGCTGTGACTTGACACTTAACACAGGGCAAGACTTAAAAAAAATACTTAAAATACTTAAAGTACTTAAAAAAAATACTTAAAAAAAAAACCTGAAAGAAAAAAGAGGAAGCTGCTAGTAGCAGTAGTAATACTGGTAACAGCAGCAGTAGCCAGTTCCACCCCAGCAATGTGACATAGATTGTTAGAACAGCTCAGTGACCACGGACACAAGTGGGGAAGCTCTAACATGGATCTCTGTGGGTGCCTGGAAACAGGAGGGGCAGGGCAAGAGAGCTGCAGTGTAGATACTCCAGGCCTGAGATCACCCCAAGAGCACAGAGTAAGTCCCACCTGGCTCTGAAACCCATTTCTCATCCCCTCCCCCCCAATACCAGGCTGCTTCCTCCTTCCCTGTCAGCAGCAGGATGATGAGTTTGAGGCCCCTGAAGGTGGGGGAAGTTGCTAATGGAATCTCAAATCAGGCCCAGTGAAAAGGCCCCAGGCCAGGCCATGCACACATTTGCTGGAGAAGGTGCCCTCTCCCTCCGTCCCTGCTGACCTCAGGCAGCCACAGAGCCCCTGGACTCAGAGTGAGGGTATACAAGGCTTTATTGGCTCAGTTCCAGGCATTTGGCAGCAGTGTGAGGCTCTTGGCTGCTCCTGGGATCTGCCTCCTCGGTCTTCTCTCAGTGGGTCTTCAGGGGCCTCAGGGTCTGTCGTGGCTTGGCTGCGTACTTACTTTCTCCCAGCTCTTCCTCCATCAGAGGCCATCCTCTTTGGCACACTCCATTCATGATCCCTGTGGGGGCCTGAGGGAGAAGGGATTTGGGCAGCAGCATCTGACCCTGGGTCCCAGAGAATTCCCAAAAGGAGGGAAAACAGGCCTGTGTATGTGGGCCAGCCCTGCTGGGGGAAGGGGGACATGGTTAGGTAGCTTCAAGAGTCATAGATTTGGTGGCTGCGACTGGGCATGCTATGGCTCTGGTGGCTTGGGTGACCTGGATGGTTCTGGTGGTTTAGGTGACCTGGATTGCTCTGGTGACTTGGGTGACCTGGATAGTTCTGGTGGCTAGGGTGACCTGGAAGACCTTGGTGACTTGAGAGGCCTGGATGGTTCTGGTGGCTTGGGTGACCTGGAAGAGCCTGGTGACTTGATTGGCTTGGTTGACCCTGGTGGCTCAAGTAAGCTAGATGACTCTGTTGGCTTTTGTGGCCATGGTGACTGCGGCCACGGAAAGTGTGTGTGTGGTTGGCACCAGCTATGGTATTTTCCCGATGGGCGAGGAAATTCACTTTCAGCTTCAGTTCCACCTCCTCAAGGGTCTTCAGCTCCTCTGGGGTGACGTCCTTGGACTCCAGGTGACCTGAGTGCTGGTAAGCTGTGGCTCGCTGCAACATGGAGTTAGCCAGGCACTGCCCCTTGGTATCAATCTCCTTGGTACATGCAGCCACGGCAGCCCATATGGCCTCATCTGTGGATGAGGATTTTCCAGATTCTTTGTGGGTCTCTTTGATCACCGAGGACCCAGACATTCTCTGCTTGCTGGTGAAGGACTCCCGGTGCATAGCTGTGTCCTCCTTTCCTTGCTTGGTGGTAATGGTGTCCACTCGAATGGTGGTGTTAGCCTCTCCATTCCCACTCCCAAGCTGGGGGGCATTGTTGTTGGTACTGACACCATTGTTGGAGACCAGCTTCTCATCAGAAAGGCGGCTAAAGTGCGATTTGATCCAGCTTTCATTTGCTTTGTGGCATTCTGGTGACTCATCTTGTGCAGACTCAGTGGTTATCTTCCTTCTCCTCTTCCTCTGAGCCCACAGCATGAGGCCTCCGCCTCCAAGCAAGAGGAGAGCTCCCAGCACCACCTTGCATGATGGTTGCTGGATGAACTCCAAGAAGGTCTCCAGGACCCTACTCCAGGCAGCAGAGCTAAGAGCACGCGGGGAGTGGGGGAGCCCAGGTGGTATGGCTCATGCTTGAAAGAGCAGGCTCCCTAAGGGCGTCTGGCAGATAGGCTGCTGCACCCTCCCTAGGATGCCCCTGCCACCTCAGCAATAAACCCCATTGTGAGGAAGGCAGCTGGGGGTGGGGTGGGGGGAGGTCACCACATCCCTCATGTCTAGCCTGGTAGGCATTGTTTAAGGCCTGGGTCCTGTCTCCTGCCCTGGCAGCTGTCCTCAATGTCAGTGGAAGGGCCACTTCTCCAATGTAACCCATTCTGCCACTCAGTCCTTCTTATCTTCCAGTCTTTGGTTTCTCTCCCTCCCCAGCTGTTGGCCCCCAGAGGGCAGAGGATGTTCAGTCAGGCTGGCCATGGTAAAAGGAACCCCTTGGCTAGACCAGCATTCAAATTGGGTCCACTGAGACTGGTGTCTACCTCTATGCAGGGCTCATCTCTGCTGCCAGCTCAGCACATTCCCTTCCTGTTTGCAATCCCATCCTCACTAACAGCAGAGTCCAGAAGGAAAAAGGCCCAGAAAGGAGCTCATTCTGGAATAACATGAGGTCACAATTAGGGGGAGACAAGCAGTGGACTGAGAAGGCAGAGCAGACAGGATAAAAGACTTCACTGGGTCCCAGATTCCTGGGGCCATTATGGGTGGTGGGATACCTTAGTGATGCACCGTAAAACTCAGAATTTGACCTCTGGCAAATGGGTGTGGTTCAGGTTGTGAGCAGGGGTCCATCTGACTAGGCTTTTCCATAATTATCTGCACAATCCTGAATAATTCCCATGGCCTATCAGGGTAGAAACAGGACTGGGTCACTCTATGCCCCTGACCCACCCAAAGGCATCAAGCACATTTATAAAATGAAGAAATGCCAAAATGGGCTTGTAAAAGTTATGACATTTTAAACAAAATATTTTCTTTAACAGAGTAATGGTGTGTGTATGTGTGTGTGTGTGTGTGTGTGTGTGTGTGTGTGTGTGTATGATCTATCATAAGAAACCATGGTCCACTGTACATATGGAAGGAATAAGATACAAGCTAAAGTTTTATGGGAACATCACCTCCCCAGTCTTGCTGGAGTATCTCTGTGGTTGTTCACTAACTTCATTTGGAAATAACAATTCAAAGTCCATCTTCAAAGTTGTTTACTGCAAGTTCAGGGTCAATGACCTTCTGAACAATATCTCCCTCCAGTCTCTGGTTATAACTTTAATTTCAAAAGAAAACTCTTTATTCAGACTTTCAATACAAATTAGCATTGCTAAAAAAAAAAAAAGATTTAAAACAAAAGAGCTACATAGTTTCAGGCAGTACCTTCCAGAAGAATCTTTAACTGATGTTCTTGATGCATCCAGGGCAGGCTCCCACCTTCTCTTTAGAGAGCTTTGTTGGAGAAGCCTTATAGTGTGACATGTGATGTCTGCTTCTTTTGCCTGAGTATTGAACTGTAAAGTCTATTCCAGAACAGGGCAAGGGAAACTGACTTTAGAGCTTACATGGTTGGACTGCGGCCTGAGAGCAGTGAAAATACCCTTTAGCTCTGTGTTCCCTGCTCCAGTGCTCCATGGTGGAAATCTTCAGGAGGAATATTTTGAAACCTGTGGCTAGGCGTCTGAAGCTCAGCTCCCTGTTCTCTAACACGGAAGCTGGATTAGAGAAATTAAGTGATTTCTCAAGTCTCTATAGTGGCCAGAGCACGAGTCCACCCCAGGGCTTCTACCTCCAGACCCTGGACTCTTTGTCCCTCAGGCTCTGTCTCCCTGAAATGTGACTGAGAGGGATCAGACAGGAGCAGAAGCCAGAATCCCATATCCACCAAGGCCTGCTCCAGGACACCCCATTCCCTCTGTGAGGATGGGTGGGTGGATGGAAGGGAGGGTCCAGAGAAGATTCTGGGGGTTCTCACAGTCTTTGGATTCGCTGGGTGGCAGGCAGACACCAGATGTAAAATTCACCCTCCCAGCCTTGACCCTGAAGCTGAAGCACAGTCATCTGTAAGAGGCTAAGGAACTTCTTGCTTTGCTTCAAGGGAATCAGACTCAGCCCTACTTTCAGACCTCTGTGAACAAGTGCTGGCACATGTTTACTCAGTTGGTATCCCTGCTCAATGTGGGCACCCACAAGGCACTTGCTGTCCCACAAGGCACTTGCTGTCCCCTGGGGAAGGGTCATATCACCTCTGCACTTAGCAATGAATGGAGTCTCAGTTGGGCCACTGGTCACTGTCACAAAGCTACTTTGCCAATTACATTGCTAATTTAATAATTATCACCATAGAAATCATTTGTATTCTTTCAGATTTTTCTCCCACCCATCCCATGATATGGGTATTATCACTTCCCTGTATCAGATGGAGAAACTGAGGTTTAAAGAGATTATCCCACAGTAAGTCAGTGGCAGAGCTGTAATCGGAAACCAGAGTCCTTGGTCTTAACTGTTACCCCGCGCCCCATTTCTTCTGGTACTGGGGATTAAACCCAGGGGTATTTACCACTGAGCTACATTCCCAGCCTTTTTTTAATTTTTGAGACAGGGTCTCACTAAGTAGCCCAGTAGGCCTTGAACTTGTGATCCTCCTGCCTCAGGCTCCCAAGTTGCTGGCATTACAGGTACACGGAATTATGCCTGGCTAGAGCCACACCATTCCCAAAGCTGGTGCCCACCAGATGCCATTTGTTGAGATAGTCTGGTCTAGTGACTTGGAAGGGGTGATACATAGGGTGAGTAGAAAGAAATGGGGCATGGGCCTTGCAGTGAGAGACAATTCAAATCTCAGTCTAGCTACATCAGCTGAGTGATCTTGGGCAGTGACCATGTCTTTGAGCCCCAGGTTCCCATGTGCTATTAAGTGTTATTAAGAGCAC
>JAJEJO010005301.1:100856-245359 GCA_020662805.1 Glaucomys volans | reverse complement strand
ACTAACTGGCAAGGGAGGCTTCACCCAGAAGAGAAAGTGCAAACAAGGCTCTGAGGAGAATAAGGCCTGGCTGTGCTGCCACATGACCTTCCTCACATCAGCACTCAGGGCCTGGTTGACAAGGACGTTCACACCTGTCACCAGTGTAATCCCCACAACAGTCCTGGGAGCTACCAAGGCACTTCAGTCCTTTACAGCGTCTCTGAGCAGAGGCAGGCGAGGCTCAGTCCAAGGTGCCGGAGCCTGTCTGCCCTCCCTGTCTCTGGCTCCCCACTCCCACAGTGGGCTGGCCTGCTTACCTCGGAAGGGGATGGTGCTCATTTTGTACAGATTCTCCTCCAGTTTCCCATAGTCCACCTCTGCAGTGGCAGTGAAGGGGGTCGTCACAGGGGGGTAGATACCTGCAATGTCCACTTTCCTCCCCTCCCCTGAGGCCCAGCCCTTCACATTCCTGGACAGGCCCCTGCTCAGCCCCTGTTTAACAGAGGCCCAGATCCGGGGACCCAGCATCTCCGTAGGAGGCCTGGGGCCCAGCTGGGGTATGGCCCTGAGTGAGGCTGAATTTGGACTCCTTTCTACCTGCTATTAATGATTAACAGGTCTAGTAAAAAATCTGTGGCCCCTCTGGACTTGTGGGCACTAAGGCAAGCCTGAGGGTTAGGGGCAAGGCCCAGAGGCTTCATAGAGCCTTTTATCCTTGCTGGGGAACAGCTGGAGAAATGTCACAGTGTCCCTCTGACTGCCTGGGGTCCCAACACTAAAGGGCGTCTCTAGCCCATCCTGGGTCCTCCTCCAAAATTCCCAGCCCCAACGCCTGGAGCGCTGCCAGTTTCCAGGCAGTTCTGGGGCTAGTGGAGCTGATTGGCTGAGCTGACCAGGCCCTGCCCCGCAGGAGGGAGGTGCTACAGACTGAGTGAGAAGCTTCCTGGAACAAGCAGCCTCACTCCCCTGCCAGACTCCTCCTGCAAAGGAGGTTATATGTCAGGCCTGTGCTGGCCATACCCAGCTCCACAGGACAGAAGTCACAAGGAAGGGGTGGGGATGAGCACTCAAAGAGCTGACCTGTGCAGGGGCCAAGCCTGACTCCCAGGGATTTGGGAAGGGGTGGAAAAACAGGGTGACAGGGAAGAAACATGGAGAAACCACAGTATAAAGGCTTCCAGTTCTCCTCTTCCCTAAGGACACCTTTCCCCCAGTCTTCATTTGAACACAAATGGAAACACATATCACAAATAGCAAAAACGACTTTTTTATTGTGATAGTTTGTGGGTGCTCCTGGATCATGAAGGAGGTGGCTGGGTCTTCAGTTAGCTCTTGGGCCATTCTGTGACCATCTGGCTGCACGTGGGAAGAGCCAGGTGCCAGGCTGAGCTGGGACAGGAATTTATTCGGCTGGCACAGGCTGGGGAGTCTGGCGCCCACTCCCAGGCCCCTCTAGCCCATTCTGCTCTGAGCCTGGCTCAGGATGTTCCAGGGCATGCCGGGTGTCAGACTGCCACAACTGCACCAGGTCCGTGGGGGTCTTTCCTGCCTGGGGGGAACACAGGAGATCTGTTCATGGTTCAGAAGTCTACCAGAAGGTGCCCACAGCTACACCAGTGGTTCTCAACTGGGGGCCCCTGGACACAAGTGAAGACATTTAGTGGTCACAACTGGGAGAGTAAGGGCTACTGGTATCTGGTGCGCAGAGGTCAGGGGCACTGCTTAAACTCCTACAATACATAGGATGGTCCCCCCACAACAAATAATTATTCAGTCCCAAATGTCAATAGCACTGAGGTTGAGAAACATCCATACTTTCTCCATAGCTTCCTTCTAGTATCCCCTTAATCTTCCTTGTACCAAAGGGACCCTCCCATGCCCCTCTCTATTGTTTTGGGTCCCAAAGATCCTTTTCTGAGGGTCAAACCCAACTTCCGTCCTCGTCCATCCTCATTAAAGTCATGGGCCATCAGTAACTAGCACAGTGTGATAAGAATAGAGGTGCCAATCAAATGCTTAAGTTCTTTTCAGTTCTGTCCTCTGAGACCTTGGTCCCCCTGGGGCCTGCATGTTAGGATGTCCTGTGGCCTATTGGGGACCTTCAGGAAGGCTTCCTACTGTTTCTCTTGACTTGTCCTCTAGATTCTGCCACACAGAGAGAGAGGGGAAGGTGGTAGTTGGAATGGTATTCTGGAAAGGACATCTTTATGTACTCTACCGATGACCAGAACCAATGATCTGCATCCTGCGATGGCCCCAGGTCCCCAACAGACCCTCCACTGTGCAAATGCTCTCCCCAATCACTGACTCAGGGAAGGAAGGAACTTACCAGGTTCTTGCTCATCATATCAGCTCCATGCAGGAGCAGCAGTTTGATGATTTTGTAGCGGTTGAGCCTCACAGCATCATGCAGGGCACTGTCCCCTTCCTAGAGACAGTGTAGCACTCAGCATGGCCTTTGAGGGTAGTAGCTGGGGAGCAGGGTGACAGAAGATGGGCTGGAGACCCTACTCAGGAGCCACAGTCTGGAGGGTTCCCAAGGGAAGGACCACGCACTCCTATGGGAGCACATGAGCCCCCACACATCATGGTGGGGCCAAGGCAGCGGGAGGTCAGCACTCACTCGGTCTCTGGCATTAATGTCCAAGCCCAGGGACAGAAAGTGTTCCACAATCTCCACATGCCCTGTGCGAACCGCCACGTGCAAAGGAGTGCTCAGCAGCTGTGTGGGAGGAAGTAGGAAGTGCTGGCTGAGGGGCCTGGACTGTAGGGTCCCTGGGGTGGGAGGTTATACTGATTCTAGCTTGAGCCCTCACCCAAGTCCTAGTCCAAGGCCTGAGCCCTGAAAGGGAGGGAATGATAGTTTCCCACCATCATATCCAATAGTTGAACTCTAAAGCCTTACATGCCACCTCCTTCAAAAGCTTTCTATGATTCTTCTCTCCTGAGCTGTGAGAGTTTACTCCTCCATACTTATTTTATTACTTATTTATTTATTTATTTATTTATTTATTTATTTATATATTATTTTGCAGTACTGGGGGTTCAACCCAGGACCTTAAACATGCTAGACAAGAGCTGTACTGCTGAGTCATGTCCTCAGCCCACTCTTCTTTGAATAATTATAACGATGCCACTTGTTGGGATACGATTATGTGATGGGCATGGCAAAAACTTACAAAGCATAAGCTTTATGATGAATAAATGATTCGTTCACATAGATGTGCCCACCTTATCTACACAGGAACCCTGTAAGACATTTTATAGATGAGGAAGAGAGGCTCAGAGGTCTAGTTACTTGTCCGAGGTTACATGTGAAGGAGCAAATGAATGGAAGGAGGGTAGGTTAAAAAATAAATGAAGAGATGAATAAATGGATGGATGGATGGATAAACAAATAGAAGAATGAGGAAGGTTTGCATAAGATAACAAGTCCTGCGTCCTCTGAGTGTACATCAAGCCCCCAAGATAGTGGGTCTTGTGTCCTTTCCTCTTCTCTACTCTTTTTGGGAGTACCCTCCCCAGATGTGGTCCCTCAAGGAGCAACTGCTCTGCAGCCACTCTAGAAACTACTTTTCTGTCACCTGATTACCTGCCCTTTGCCCCTGCCCTTCTCCCTGCAGTCACCTCAATATCTACTGCACTTGAGCATTGCCACCTCACCTTATCCCTCATATTGGTGTCTGCTCCTCGGCTTTGCAGGAGTTTCACTACCTCCAAGTGGCCTCCGCGGCAGGCCCAATGCATGGCTGTGCAGTCCAGCTAGAAGTGGGGGATGGAGCTTAATTGTAGAGCTGCAGGGAAGAAATGTCCTGGGAGAAAGAACTCCAGCCAAGAAAGCAGAGGGACATCCCAGGGAAAGGTACAGGGAATGCGCAGAGATGCTATGGTGCCTGGCCAGTGGAACGGAAGAGCACTCAGGGCCCATCCAGTCCAAGCCAGTTACAGAGGAGGCTCAGGAAGGAGATGGGACTTGCCTATGCCATACAACCTACTGAGCCACCTACTGTGTCCCAGCTGAACATCTGTTGTCAGGAAGAGGAGGTCTAATGGAATAGGATCACCTCTTGCCTTCCCACCCCCAAAACCTGCCTTCTCACTCACCCTGTCCTGGAAGTCCACAGTGGCCCCACTTTCCAGAAGCTTCTCCAGGATTTCCATGTGGCCCTCCAGGGAGGCTCTATGCAGTGCTGTCCGACGGAACTGTTCCCCAAAGAGGCTGTGAGACTCCGGCCTTTGGTCCCAGGTCTGAGCACACCTCCCACCCAGACTGAGGCCTATGCTGGGTCCCCTTGCCCCATGTTTTGCAGCTCCTATCCAAATCAGCCTTAGAGACCCTGCCCTTCTCAGCCTTGAAGTTGACCTTCTCGATGCCCCCCAGCATATCCCACCATGCGTTTGCAGAGGCCGGTCCATGTGTTTGCAGGGCATGTCTGTTTTACCTTCACTTCCCCTGATGAAAACTGCTACTCCTTCAAAATGTGGCTCATGTGCCATTTTTTCCTTTGAATCTCTAGGCAAGAGTTGCCTCTAGGCTGAGTTGACCCTTACCCTTGAGCACTGGAGGGTAGAAGGAGTCTCACTGGTCACTATTTCCCAAAAGTGCTGGGCACAGTGTCGGAATGAGGAGGTTGCACTGGTTACAATTCAGGGAAGGAAAGGACTTCCTCCCTTCCCTGTGCAGCCACTTTCCTCTCTGGACTTTGAAACATGGGGGCCATGCATGTCTTTCCATACGCTGAGATCAGGTTATGGGCAATCTCCCACCACTCTCAACCCTTGTCTTTTTTCTTTTTTTGTATTTGGACAGACAAAAAGGATTAAGACCCTGGATGTTAAAGAGCAGAAAATACATATTAAAACCTACAATAATGTGGACCAAAGGTGTGTGACCATTAATGCTTAGTTCCAGCACATAAGAGCAGGGGACCCTCATGAAGTACAAACAGGCAGCTTCAAGGAAAACAAAAATAAGCATGATGGGTGATGGAAACATTTTAAAAATAGAAGGTGGTGAGCCGGGGGCAGTGGTATACACCTGTAATCCCAGCTGCTTGGGAAGCTGAAGCAGGAGGATTGCAAGTTTGAGACCAGCCTGGGCAATTTAGGAACACTCTGTCTCAAAATAAAAATTTAAAATAATTGGGGCCAGGCATGGTGGTGCATGACTCTAATCCCAGAGACTTGGGAGGCTGAGGCAGGAGAATTTTCAGTTCCAGGTCAGCCTCAGCAATTTAATGAGACTTTGTCTCAAAATTAAAAAAACAAAAATGGGAATGTAGTTCAGTAGTAGAATGTCCCTGGGTTCAATTCTCAGCACCACAAATTAATGAATTAATTTAATTTAATGAAAAAGGGCTGGAGATGTAGCTCAGTGGTAAAGTGCCCCTGGGTTCAACCCTCAATACTGTAGAAGAAAAAAAAAAAAGATGTTGGTGATGTTCGCACAGCTCTGTAAGTGCAATCAATGCCACTGACAGTTAAAATGGCACATTTCATGTTACATTTTAACACAATAAAATAATGCAAATAGGGGCTGGGGACATGGCTCAGGGGTAGAGCACTTGCCTAGCATGCACCAGGCCCTGAGTTCCATCACAGTATCACACACACACAAGGTAATTTTTAAAAGGCAGTTGAAGATTACACCATAAGAAACAAAAATACCATATCTTAGTATGGGCTTCATAGTTTCTCATTAATTCAATAAATACTTATTGAGGGGCAAATATTCCATTTGATCATACATGTGAGGCAAGTAAGCCAAATTTCAGTGGAAGAAGCTGAGGCCTGGAGAGGTGGCAGAGACGGGCCACCAGTCCCAAAGCTAGGGAGTGGTAGACATGAATTTCCCCCCAAATCTCCTGGTTCTGAGCTCTTTTTATTTGATGCCATTCCTCCACCTTCCCTAGAGAAATATGTGACATTAGTTACTCAGCAGGTGGTTCAGAGTTGGGGAAAAACCTAAGAAGGATTTAGGTAAATTCCGGGGTGAGGAAGAGAGCATCCTATCCTGGGCACCCCCTAACGCACCCAAAAAACACCCATGGCTGTTCTCAAACAGGCCCACAAATGGGCTGAACCAGGGTCTGAGCAGGGTGAACGAGGTGGGCGCAGGTGCAGGGGTGGATTCTTCACCTGATCGCAGGTGTCAGCTGAACCCCCATCTGCGAGGAACTTCTCAATGACCTTCATTTTCCCCTCCACTGCTGCTTTCAGGAATGTCTCCTCATCCACGGGGCCAGTCTGCAGGGTGAGAGTCCAGTCGTGGAGGGCGGCCCAGGTGATCCGGGCCTCCCTGCTTCCCCTGCCCACATAAATAGCCTCCCCAGGACCCTTACGATCTCCTCCGGCTCTGGAGGTGGCTCCTGGGCGGCAGCCAGGGCTTCCCGCTTCTTCTGCTTGCGTTTTTTCCGCAGCTCGATGAGGTTCTGGATCCCGCCCACATCGATGATCTCCCGCCGCAAGTCCAGGGATGTCTTACGCACGCGCTCTTGGCCCTGAGTGTCAATGACCCATCAACCCCACGCTGGAGCATAGAGTTGGGGAGTGGGGTGGAAGTGGGGGTGGCGTGTATACGGAGACCTTCTAGAGAGAAGGAAACAAGGTCCAGTTCTCCTTCCAGGACAAGATGGCAAAGATGCGGGGAAGGCAGGGAGGCAGGGAATGGGAGTCTGATTAGTCAGGTCTAGTGGGGTTAATTTCTGCCTTGCTCGCGTGTTTCCAGGATGGCTGAGCTGCTGGTCCAGGGACCGCAGGAGGAGAGGAGGAACCCTGGCTGCACGCGCTTGGCTGAGCGCAGACACTGGGTTCTCTCACACTTACCTTAACCTTTTGTAAAGCCAGATTCTGGGCCCCGAGGCGCTTCTCATCCTCTAGCACCAGCATGTCCATGGGCAGCTTTCCCTGGGCGGCTCCCCGCAGTTTCTGGTGAGCCAAGAGAGTATCTTCTCCAGGACCTCCAGGCGAGGAGGAGGGTTGGAGGAGCTGGTAGCCTCTCCACCAACCATCCCAAGTCACCCTAACAGTGACTCCTGTGTGACCTCAGAACCCTGGCAAGAACAGGAGTCCTGGAGAAGTACCCAGAAAGGGGCAGGTTTCACAGTTCCACATCTCAGCCTCAATCCCAACCCAGGACTCAAACACCTGCTTCCCAAACAAGACTGAAGGCCACTGCAGTGAGTTTTTATGAAATAAAATATGTAGTTGTACCTCGGTATCCACAGGGGATTAGTTCTATAGCTTACTGCAATTCCAAAATCTGCAGATGCCCTTGTATAAAAAGGCATCGTATTTGCATATCACCTCCACACATTCTCCAATATATTTTAAATCATTTCCAGATTGCTTATAATACCCAATGCAGTGTAAATGCTATATAAACAGTTGTTGTATTTTATTGTTTAGGAAACAATGACAGGGAAAAAAATCTGTGCATGTTCAGTGCAGATATAATCTTTTTCCCAAATATTTTGCAAATATGGTTGGTCCAATCCATAGGATTCAGAAGTTCTAAATGGATTCACCTTTTTTTTTTTGTCTTTTTTTCAGCATTAAAAATTCACATTGAGTGGGGCATGGTGGTGCACACCTGTAAACTCAGTGACTTGGAAGCCTGAGGCAGGAGGATCACAAGTTTGAGACCAACCTCAGTAACTTAGTGAGACCCTGCCTTTAAAAAAAAGGACAGAAAAGTAACTCAGTGGTAAAGCACCTTTGGGTTCAATCCCCAGTATTCCCCTTATCAAAAAACAAAAATCACATTGATGAGAAAATTGTGATCAGAAATGGTAGCTTTTAAATTATTTTTTTCAGTGCTGGAGGTCAAACCCAGGGCCACACATATGCTAGCAAAATGCTCTACCACTCAGCATCATTCCCAGCCCTTTTAAAATTTGTATTTTGAGACAGGGTCTCAGAGAGCTGCAATTATAGTCATGTGCTGCTGTACCCAACTGCTAATTTATTTTACTTTACTTTTCAGTGGCCTCCTTAGCAATATAAAAAATTGGCAGCTTAGACACTGATTTTTTCCCCCAAAACTTGGAAACTTTTGCTCTCAGGGAAACTAAGGAATGGGAGTAGCTTCTCAGCTTTCAGCCACTGTGTTTTCACTGTAATCATGCAGCTCATCTCCCTTCCAGGTCTTCTCTCCATTTGTAGCTCTGATTTTTCCAGACTTCTTCAGTCTTTGTGAAGTGCTGGCACCTCCATCCCTGGAACCCCCCAAGACCACATATTGTGAGGATGCCAGCCCAGAAACATCTGGCCAGGTTGGAGGGTGCTGAGGCAGGAGGACAGCTAAGAGGACTGGTACTATCATGGTGCCCGGCTGCCTTTCTCATTTATCACTGAGTTCCAGAGTTAGCCTTTTCCAGGGTGGATTGGAGAGCTTATTTCCCAGGTCTCCTATTTGGATTGAACCCAGGGTTTCACCGATACCAGGCAAGTGCTTTACCACTGAGCTACATCCCCATCCCCAGGTCCTCAGGTCTCCATTTTGAAGGTCCTATCAACTACTACCTTCTCTCTTTCTTGTCGGGCTTCAAGGTTTGGGTCTCCCCAATGCTGGCCTCACTTGAAACACTGCATCTTCTTCCAGAGACAAGAGATGCTGCATGTGGGACAGTCTGGACTCCCCATGGAGCAGAGGGTGGGCTTATGGCATCTTGGTATCCCCAGCACCCGGACACATAGTATGTGCTCAGAGAATTTACAGTGAACTAACAAAGGAATGAGTGAATGGATAATGGCAGGTGGGCTCAGCATCTCTGCCCAACCCTAAGTCCTCAGTGATGACCCAGCCCAGTAAGCACCCCATGAGAGAGATCCAGCTCTTGAGATCTCCTTGCCCTCACACCATGGAAAGGGGTCACAGGCTAGCCAGAGGCTCTCTCTGAAAACCCTGCTGAGCTGGTGCATGGTAGGAACAACTATGGACTCTAATGCCACTCATGTCTTACTCGTAGCCTCTCACTTCAGATTCATCTCTGTGGGCTGTCACATAGGTGCTCAATAAATGTTTATCAAATTGGATATTAGCTCATGAAACAAAACTCCCACCTTGCCTCACAGATGCTTATACAGATTACACAAAAGAATGCCTGTAGAGTGCTCAGCTCAGTGCCGGGCACATAGTAGGCACTGGATGGGAAGGATGGCTCCGAGGGCACCTGGTGTCCTGATAGCCCTGCAGCTATATTTGTTGGATGAATGAATGGAAGAGGACTGCTCTGTGGCCCCTTGCTGAAGATTCCTGTGTCTAGTGGCAGCACTCCAGAAATGACACAGCAGAATGACTCCCCTTCCTGGCACTGACCAGCTCTTAGGGGAATGAGAAGTGGGATTCCTGGAGATCCAGGGATTCCCTGGCCAGAACTCAGCAGGCTCAGTCCCAGCTCTACCTTGACAAATCTAAGCTCATCCCCCTTCCCTGATCCTTCCCTTTTACTTACCACTCATTCAGTCACACTTCCTTTTGTGAATGGTGTCTTCTTCTGAACTGATTTATTTATCTCCTCCTTTCTTTTTGCTTGTGGGGAAGATGTGCTGGGGATTGCACCCGGGGGTGGTTTACGACTGAGCTACATCCTCAGTTTTTTTTTTTTTTTGAGACAGGGTCTAGCTAAGTTGCTGAAGTTCTCTCCAAGTTGCCAAGGCTGGGCCTCAGACTTGCAATCCTCCTGCCTCAGCCTCCCAGATCACTGCATTATAGGCACGTGCCACGATACCCAGCTATCTCCTCCATTCCATTCCTTTTAGGGCTAGCCTTTCTCCATCCAACGAGTCCTCCTCAGGGCCATTAGAACTTCTTTACTAAAATAGATCAGAAAGTACCACTCTCCACTCAACAACACTTAGTGGCTCCCCATTGCCCACAGAATAAGCATCTTCAACATGGCTTTTTCTGATTTGTCCTCTGCCTCCCTTTCTGGCCTTAGCTCCTCCCACCAGACTTTCTCATTTACAGTCACACTTTCTCTATGGATACTTTAGGTGCTGTCATTTCCTTATCCTGTAATGTTCTCCCCAGTCCTGATCTTCATTTACCATGCTTGAAGGTCCAACTCAGATATCATCCAGCCTTGAAGACCCCCAGTTGGAATGACTCACCCATCCTTTGTTCTCCTTCACTGCTGATCCACCTCTCTATATAGCCATCTCTAGTTGACTATGCAACTGAGAAGCGTTGGCTAAAATGAATGCTGGGTTGGTGAAAAGAAGGTAGGGTCTGGGCTTTATTGGTCCTTCCATTCCTCTCAGCATCAGACTCTTGGCAGGGCAGACATTAGGCCAAGCGTTAGTTTAAATAAAATTTAGATAAGCTGAGCATGGTGGTACACACCTGTAATCCCATTGACGTGGGAGGTTGAGACAGGCAAATCACAAGTTCAAGGCCAGCCTGGGCAATTTAGTGAGACTCTCTCAAAATAAAATAGAAAGTGCTGGAGATATAGCTCAGTGGTAAAGCATCCCTGGGTTCAATCTTCAGTAGCAAAAATAAACAAACAAATAAATAATTTAGAGTATGACAAGAGAAAATGCAATTGTGTCACCAAGCCCTCCCCACATGTGGCTGCAGTACTGGGAAAATCCATGCTTCCTTTCCCAGCATCCCTTCCTCGACTGGTACCATTTGTGTGTGTGTGGCGGGGCGGGTAATTGGGGATTGAAACCAGGGCATGGTGCATGCTAGGCAAGCACTCTACCACAGATATATCTCCAGTCCTTTCTATTTGAGATGGGGCCTCATTAAGTTACCCAGGCTGGCCTTGAGCATGCGCTCCTCCTGCCTCAGCCTCCTGAGTAGCTGGGATTAGACAGGTACCACCATGCTGAGGCTCAGTACCAGTCTTTATATTCTCCTATAGTGATCCCACCCTGGAGTTGCTCCTGCCTCAGCCTCCCAGAAGCAGCAGGGGGTTCTCAGGCCACACATTCCTAATGTTCCCAGGCTGTGCCCAGCCGTTTGCCCTGTACAGCCTGGCCTGCCTACGGAAGCCCAGTTGGGTGGAAAGGGTCTTGGGAAGCTCAATTTAGCTCAGGTCGGCACTAATTCTATTTTTGGGACTGAAGCCTCAGTCTCTCATCACCAGCAGCCTCTCTTTCAGGAGCTGTCTGGGGCAGGAATGGCACCAGTGGGGCCCTCGGGGATACTTGTCCAACCCACCCCACCACCGGAGTAAAACGACCAGGCTTTGCCTTCCCATGACAGAAGAGATGGATGTCCCCAGGCTCTGTTCAAGCCTCTGCACCCCTGCTCGCACCTCATTCTCCTCCTCCTGTGCCAGCCGCTGCTCGATGAGCTCTGTGGCCCTCTGCACAGCCTCGGAGCTCTCCAGGGGGCCCTCCATGGTGCCGTCCATAACTGCCTCTGCAGGCCACAGGGCACTGGGGGCTATATAGGCCAGAGAACCCATCCCCGCCCTCCGGGCGCCTTTGTCATGAGCTCACTGGCCCAATTCTTCACCTGCCTCCCCCACCTGTCACCTTCACCTCAGGCAGCCTCAGGGAGCAGGGGGAGCCAGGACCAGGAGTAGAGAAGTTGACCCTCCCCCAACTGCTGGCCTGCTGGAGCCAAAGGGCACAGTGCCTCAAGAGCAGGGGTGCAGGGAGGAGCCTGTTCAGTCTGTCCTGACAGCTTGGGCCTTAGCCAGGGCAGCTGGGCTGCGCAAAGGACCTGCTGACTGCATCCTCTGGCCTGGATGGCAGTGCCACCTGCTGGATGCCTGGAAACCCTGCCCAACTAGTGCCAGTGCAGGATCTGAAAACCAAATATGGGTACCCAAGACGGGCCTGTGTCCCCTGTGCACAGGTCCTGCTGGCTGTAGGGAGGGATTGACTCCAGACTGCCTTGTCCAGACTGGAATACCAGGATGGTGGGGGGAATAAGGGCAACCAGCCATCTCCCTCTGATCACAGCTCCTGGGGGGTCTCAGCCTTTCTGGGCCCCACAGCACCCCCTAGTGAAGCATCATGGCATGGGACCATGTCTATTAGTCACAGATAGACCTTATCCATCTGCCTCCCTCAGGGACCTCTGCAGGAATTACAGGGTTGCTTCAAGACAAGAGCTCCGGAAGCTAGAGTGCAGTGCCAAAGCCGCTGACAAGGAACACCAGACAGTGCCAGGGTACCTTGACTGGGGGCCAGCCATGCCACTGGAAACAAAGACACTCCCAATTGGAGGGAAAGCAGATTTGTACTACCTGGTTCCTCACTGGAACTTGCAGGGTGAGCCCTGGGTCATCATGACACACAAGGGACTGGTTCCCTTTTCTCTCTGGTTCACAAACCTCTGACATATGCTCATCATCTAAATTTGTCAGAAATTCTGCTTCAACACCCACACAGGCAGCATTGGCAGGATTTCCACACACACCTTGGTCATGACAGCCAGGCCTGTGGGACTGGAGCCCAGAGCCAGCCCGCTCCTGCAGCAAGAGCAGACCAGCAGCAACTAATGCCACCTTCCTAGGTGCCACTTCACTTTCAAGGCACTGTCACATTGGCTCTCCTGTTTAACCCTCACAACTGTAGGCGGAGTCATCTCCACCTTAAAGAAAAGTCACATGGGTTCAGAAGTTAAGTGGCTTTTCCCCAGGGCCCACAAGAATATAAGGGGGACTGAAATTAGGGCCCAGAAGACTAGAAGCTCAGACTAGAACTCAGTGCTCTGCTGGGTCCCAGACAGCCAGGGAGGCCATGCCCACCTGTTCCCACAGCAGCAGGAGCTACAGAACTCAAAGTTAAATGCCAGACAAGAGAGGAGGAGCCAAAGGCTTTATTGATAAATATGCACATATGTCTGTACATGAGGACCTGCTGAGGAGGCCATGACCAGGCTGCAGACTCCCCACCACTTGAGTTACAGCCAGGAGATGGCCCCATGCAGACCCCTGCCACAAAGCCCAACCATCCAGCCACCTGCCTCACCTCTGCCAATTGTGCTGTGGGCAGGGAGAGGCAGAGGCCCACCTGCCTCAGGCTCCCCAAGCCCTGGGACTCACTGGTAGTTCCCTCCTCCCAAGGGGACTGGCACTGTGCCCAGGGCAAAGTCAGGGTGGGAGCGGAGGAGGGAGACAGCAGCTGCTTCCCGACCCTGAGCAGAAAACCGGAGTGAGCACAGCGCAGCACCGGATGACAGATCTGGGCTCCAGGCCTCCAGACTGTCCCCTGTAGCTCCAGCCTGCTTCAGGAGAAAGGCAGGGTGGAGGGCCCAGTCACCCTTTCTCTGACAAGGTTGGCAAGGCCTGTGTGTGGCAGCATTGCTCCCTGGGTGCTGGGCACTGGTGGCCCACAGTGCCCCTGGGAGGCAGGGTCCCTCCATGGCTCATCCAGAGCCATAGAGTGGGGAGATGCCCTTAAAGAAAACAACAGCACTTGAAGGTAGCAGCAGGGTGGTGGGGCCTCGTGCTCCAGGCCAGCTGCTCAGCCCTGCAAAGGCCCTCCATGGCCTCTCCTCCCAGGAGTCCATGGGCCTATCAGTCCTGGGGTGGTGGGGGCTGGTTGATGATGACCTGGATGACAAAATCTTTCTGGATCTTCGTTTCCTGGAGCCGTGTGCGGTCTGTGAGCAGCTTTCCAGAGAAGAACCATCGCTGCCAGGATGGTTCGATGCCTTCTTGGGTGTGCAGCTGCCTCTTGAGCTGCCCCACTGTGTCAGGCAGGCTGGCGCTGAGCCTCACGTCCTTGCCTGTGGAGAGGCGCACCTTCAGCGGGAACTCTCGGCGCACACTGGGGACAGGCTCGGGGGGTTCCAGACTCTCCTCTTCAGTATGCTCCAGCAGCAGGTTCACGGGCGGTGACAGGCAGTAGATGGGCAACTGGTAGCGATTACCCAGCTCGTCATAGCATTCACAAAGGGTGCCTATAGGAAAAGCAGGGTGGTCAGTTTTGGCTTGAGGACTGTTGTCATGCACTGAATGCCTGTGTCCCTGAAAATTAATGTTGAAACCCTAACACCCCAATGTAACTTTTTTGGAGATGGGGCTTCTATGGAAGCAATTAAGGTTAAATGAGGTCATAGGGTGAGGCCTAATCCACAGGACTCTGTCCTTGTGAGATGCAGAGAACTCTCTCCCTTTCTCTCTTCCCATCATGTGAAGACACAGCGATAAGCTGGCCATCTGGAAAATAAGAGAACCCTCACCAGAAACTAATTCAGCTGTCACCTCGTCTTGAATTTCCAGCCTTCAGAACCGTGGGAAACAGATTTCTGTTGTTGAAGGCACCCAGTCTGTGGGACTTTGTTACAGCAATCTAAGCAGATTAATCTAGCCACCATGGCCCCCCGCTCCCCAGGTTCACCCCACAGTTGAGACAGCCTTATGACCAGAGGAGCACAGGACTGGAGCTGGGAAGACCTGAGCTGACATCCTGGTCCGCCAGGTGCTGGTCCTGGTCCCATCAGCCCCAGAACATTGTTCAAGTTTTCATTTGCTCACCCAACAACTCTGCTGAACACGAGTGCTGGGTGCTGGGTGCAAAGTAACACAGCTTGGGACTGTATTTACTGAATTGTGGGCCCGTCCTTGGTGCTGGGACTGGACCAGATGTTATATGCATCTTGCTGAATCCTAACATGTGTGTCCCTTAACACTTGCAAAGTCCTCAGGTTCTAATGTGAGAAGTGGCTTGTTCAAAGTCACACAACTAGGAAAGGTCACAAGCTGGAATATAGTCAAGTTCAGACCCAGGTCTGTGATTCTCTACTTTCCATAGCCAATGAGGCTGACGTGAACTTAAATGAGATCATGCAGTAGAAGCTTCAAGCTCAGTACCTGGCACATAAACCCCAGCACAAGATTGGTGCCTCATATGTTCTGGGACCCCAAAGCCCCCTGAGCAAGACTTTAGCTTTCAGGTTTGCTGATGTCTTTGCGTCCCCTCAGTAGGCAAGCAGGGACTGGGTCTTTTATTTCTTTGTGTCCCCGTCTTCATGGTCCAAGCTCAGAGAGGGACTCAATTGAACAAGTGAATAGCCATACACACACACACACACACACACACACACACACACACACACACCCCTCCCTGCCTCTACCAGCTTGGATAGAGACTCCTGATGTGGCTGTCCACTGGTTGTCTTCTACCACTAAACTGTGCTAATGACCCCCTACTCAGCTTACCGTGAGGCAAAGTGATGCTGGCTCCATCCAGGATGGCCTGAGCCAGCTCGTGGTCATTGGCCTCAGCAGCATAGGCGGCGGCCTTGAGGGCATCCCAGATCTCCTTGCGTCCCTCAAAGGCAGGTGCTGTGTCCCAGAATTCATCCCGTTTGCTCCGAAGCTGCCCGTCGGTCATGGGATAATCGCTCTTCCATTTGAGTCGTTCCTTCTTCAGGGGCTCATTGCGTCCTGGACAGGACAGGGGGACAGGCTCAGCATCTCTAAAGCCACCTGGGCTGCAATTCACCTTCTCCCTAGCTCCTCACTTCTTGAGGTCAGGTCCTGGTCTGCCTAGCACCCCACAGCACTGGCTCCTCAGTATTTAGGTCTCTGGGACCTTCCTCAATAGCAGGGAAGAGTCTGGAAACCCAACTTAGAGATATACAATAATTTTGTCAGCAAAGCATATACAGATGCTCCTCAACTTACAATGAGGTTATCTATGGATAGTTGAAAATATCCAAAGTCAAAAATGCATTTAGTTTGCTCAAACTTCCTGAACACCACAGCTTAGCAAGATGCTGTGGAATGTTGGTTATCTCCCCTCGTGGTCTTGTGGCCCACCGGGGCTGCCACTGCCCAGCAAGGAGTGTTGCTAGCCAGGGAAAAGCTCAACATTCAAAATACAAGGTATGGGTTCTACTTAATATGTATCATTTTTGCAGTCTCAGGAAGTCAAAAAACCTAAGCTGGGGACTGTCTGCACACCTTTGTCGTCACTGAAGTTTTAATTTTACTCTTTCTTTGAGTATAAAGTAATATACGTTCAGTATAAAAGAAATCTGGAAAGAATGTAGATGTGTAAAAATAGTAACTGCCACCATGCAGAGAACCAACACGTGCCAGATCACAAGCTGGGCACTTTGGACTGGTTCTCTTTTTTGCAGTGCTGGAGACTGAACCCAGGGCCTCGCACACACTAGGCAAGAACTCTACCACTGAGCTGCAGCCCCGTCCCTCTTTATTCATTTGATCCTCAGAACAATCCAATAGATGGGGAACCCAAGATTCAGAGAGTTTGTCATTTGTGGAAGGCCACATAGGTACCAATATAATGCAAGACTTTGACTCCAAAACCCAGCCTCGGACAACTGAGGGGAAAGTTACTCAGAAATCCACGGTTTGGAAGTAACGACTGTTGACACCTACACATATGCCTTCCAGCTTCCATTTCCCTATTTTTCTCAATATAGTTGAATTTGTATTATTAAATTTATTTCTTTATATCCCTTGTTCCAGAAAGAACTTAAGATATTTTCATGCCAATATACAACTTTCTTTTCATCTCGTATTTATATTACTGCCAACTTCCACAGGATTAAAATTATAAGCAGTTTGAATGTCTTGTTACTAATGTGCTGCCACACAGACAGTTACAAAGGCTATTCTTTTTCCCCCATGGGGCTGGGGCTGGAACCCAGGGCCTCAAACATGCTAGGCGAATGCCCCACTAGGGAACTACACCCCCAGCCTAGCCCAAGACTCTTTTTTAAAAATCATAACCAACCAACCAATTCCTATAGCATCTGAAGAAGAAAACATTTCTGTCAAATGTCCTTTTTCTTGTTACCCAGCTCCAGGTGACCTTCAAGACAACCCTGGGCCTCAAAGGTGTCTGGAGTCTCAGTCATTTCTAAGCTGAAGGCAGAGCGACTCACAGGAGCCAGGTGGGAGCACTCACTAAAGCTGGGCTGCCACCAGGCTGCTCCCACTGTCTGGGGCAGGAGTGGGCTACTCAGTGAAAGAGGATGGCATTCACTGGCCACCAACTGTGGGCACGAGTTCCATGGGAGCACTTCACCGCGAACACTCTCCCATTTCACTCTGCCAATAGCCTCAGGAGGTGGGTAGCGCTGTTGCTGCTTCACAGATGATAGGGGAGATGAGAGAGATTAAATGACTTGCCTGAGCTCACACAAAGTGGAGAGTGACAGAGAAGGTTCCACCTCAGGTCTGACTAAATCCTGTGGTTTACCATCTGAATTCACAGCTACCTGTGTGGGCAGAAAACTCTGGTAGCCAAACATTCAATTTAAAGAGTTCCGTGGGTTGGAAGAAGGAAATGCAAATCCTCTTTGGAGGAAACCAACTTCAAACCAGGCCTCAAAAAACTCCCAAAATAAAGTTTCATGGAAAAATAATAATAAGGGCATAGTTATAAAGCAAACAAAAACATCACAAGCAAGGGAACGGGCAGTGTGAGCCAGCAGATAGAAGAATCAGACCATGAAGACCTCAGACTGGAATTTAACAGACAGATTACAAAATACTGAGTTAAAGAAATGAGAGCCTTAAAACATATGTATTAAGGAGAGGAGATCATAAACAATACCCAAAGCTGGGCTCGGTGGTGCACACCTGTAATCCCAGTGGCTCAGAACACTAAGGCACAGGAATCACAGGTTTGAGGCCAGCCTCTGCAATTCAGCGAGGCCCTGTCTCAAAACAAAAAATTAAAAGGGGCTGGAGAAGTAGCTCAGTGGTAAAGTTCCCGTGGATTCAATTCCCAGTATCAAAAAAGAAAAGAAAGAAACTTCCTAGAAAGACTCAAAGCTTGGGACATTTTAATTAATTTTATGCTATTTAAAAATATTTTTGGTAGTATGGACTGAACCCAGGGGTACACTGAGCTATATCCCCGCCACTTTTATTTTGTATTTTGAGACACTGTTTTGCTAAATTGCCAAGGCTGGGTGTGATCCTCCTGCTTCAGCTTCCCAAATCACTGGCATTACAGGCATGCATCACTGCACTCCGCTGGGGCATTTTAAAACATTCACCTTTTAGCTCTGTTCTTGACTCTGAGATTGTTGGACTGTGACCCGAAGGACACCTGAGCTATAACTGTACATGCATCTCTCTCTCAACCCAAAGAATTGAACTTCAAAATACACAGTCTCATGGTGGCCCTTTTCAAAGCTGCCACCTCTTGAATTCTTCTTGAAGCAGTTTTCAGGGACACCTCCCCTCCACCCAGACAGCAAGCAGCTAGTTTTCCAAACTGTCATTTATGCATTTCTTATCCACGGGTGGACACTGCAAACGAGCCAAAGTATTAACTGTATCTGCAGTGACCCAGGACAAAGGGTGTAGAAACTCGTCATCCTCCACACAGAGCACTTTGAGTGGAAGGTGGTGGGCAGAGGGCCGGGCACAGTCAAATGCAGGAACACAGCAGGAGCCCAACCAGCTCCATCTCAGCATCTTTGCACCTCTTTGCCACCAGAGGGCAGCCAAAGCACCTCTGGGCCAGTGTGAGCCCCCTTCATCAGTGGGTCAAATGCAGCAGAAAAATATCTAAGAGTTCTCCAGGCTGGCATGCACAGGAAGCAGGTCCCACAGGAGACCAGAGCTCATATACTGGTGCATGCCATCTCTGGCAGAGACTCAGACAAAAACGGAAAAGGAAGCTTTTCATCTAAGCATCTAAATAAATTGATGATGACATTTTAATTTCAATTACTTATAAAAAAGGTATTTTATAGTTAGTTGAGTCAAAAAAAAATTGGCAGCGGTAAGGATGTGAACACTCATATGCTGCACAAACTAGTACAAGCCTTATGAAGGGCATTTGGTATAATACCAAAAAACTTAAAAACAAGCATTACTTTGGCTTAGTTGTGTGGTTTCTAAGAATTTATTCTAAGAAAATAATCACAAGAAGTGTGTGTGGTGAGAATTTATGTAGAAAGCTGTTTAACTCAGCAAGATTTTTAGCAGGGAGAGCAAGAAACAGCATTAGGAAAAAGGTGAAATAAAACCTGCATCTGTAGGAAGGATCAGGGGCAGCCATTTTGTGATAGTGAGGAAGGATGTGGAGTAACACCAGGAAATGTTCACAACATAGTGAGAAAAGGTTCCAGAATAGCAGGTGAATGTGTTCCAGTTTTTTCTTCTAAAAAAGTATGCACAATGAGTGGGCATGGTGGTACTGGCCTGGGAGACATGGCAAGTCCCCCACCTAAAATAACAACAACAAACCAACAAAAAGTATGCATAATTATATGCATATTTTAAAAGACAAAAGGAATTCATGGTCAAATATTAACAGTGATTATATCTGATTGGCAATTACCAGTGATTTTTTTGGTTTATATTTCCCAAGTTTTCTTACAATGAGAACTTAACGTGTTATTAATAAGAATAATACAATGAAAGTTGTTAAAAAGAAAAGATGATACGTGGGGTTCTGGGAAACAATCACAATAAAGTAGGAAGAGTTGGGGAGCCAAGAGACTGGGGCTGAGGTGGTGCAGCCAAGAAGCCTGAAGCCCACAGCTCCAGAATTTCAGTTGCTGGTAGCTCAGGGTGGCTTTGTCTAGGCCAGGGCAGGCTCTGTTGGATTCAACAGCAGAAGTATCCAGTGGCTTCTGCTTAGGACTCCACCTGTTCTAGACAAGCTTCACTCAAAGGCAGAGTAACAGAAATGGTCCCTATTCTTAATGAAGCAGACAAAAGAGCTTTCAAAAAACAAAAGTTCATGCAAGTAGTCAAGGCTTTCAACTGCATGGGGAGGTAGTGGGGCAAAACACAAAAGTCATGGGGTTCTGTGACTATGGTAGGCAGGGAACAGCAGAAGAGATCTGTGATTGGGCAGAGAATGTGTGTCTGCATCCAGAGGCAGAAGGCTGAGTGTTGTCCACACCACACCTCCTGCATTAGAATCTCCTGGGGCGCTGGTTAAAAAGGCAGGTTGGGGAGCTGGGGGTGTAGTTCAGTAGTACAGTACTTAGAATGTACTATTAAGATCTGTGATCTAAATACTACAGTGATTAGAATGTTCAAGATCCTGGGTTCCACTCCCAGCGCCAATGGAGAGGGGAAGAAAAGGTAGATTCACAAGGCCCAGGTCAGATCTGTCCAAACAGAGCAATAGGCGCTGGGCTGGGGTATGAACCTGGTTCTGATTTAAGAATCTATTTGTAAACACAGCAAGACAGAAGTGGAGATGGCGTGTTCAAGCACCCCTTAATATAAATTAGCTCCAAAGTTGCTGCCAGGAGCAGATTTGGAGAGGGAAGGGGGAAAGTGCAAAGGGCACCATGTCTGGGTTGGAGGAGGATAATGATGGTGGACGCTGTGGTTTGGCCTCGATAATGAATGGTGTCTGGCAATACCACCCCAAGGGAGGGCACTGAGAAGAGAGTGGGAGAGAACACTGAAGGGCCTTTACAACCTGCTGGAGCTGGTGCGTGTCTGAGTGTGTGTGCACTCTCAAAGTCTGACACGTTGCTTAATTCACTAGTGTGCAGCAGAGGGGATTCTCAGAAACACAGGAAGGAAAGACCACAGACTCCAGTGTCTCGAAGCTTGCCTGGGCGGTGGTCTCCTCAGCAACATCTGAACTGAGAGTGGAAGTGACAGACACACAGGGAACAGGGTGCGGAACAGTGCAGGAATAACAGGTGGAGGCAGGGTTGGGGGGTGGGGGAAGAGGCAGGGAGCGTCTGCAGGGGGAAGTCAGGAGGCTCCTGTACTTTTTGATCTCAGACCCCAAGAGAGCCTTCCTGTGGCTTCTGGGTCTGACATAACTGAGCCCCTGGGATGTGACACCAAGCCTGAGACCTGCCAAAGGGAGCAGAGATTTCCCAAGACAGTCCACCCAAGCCAGGAGACGGTCCTATTTATACCTGTGGCAGTCCCCCAGCTATTTCCACACTGAGTTACCAAGCTTGTCCCCAGGCCCTTGTTTAAGGGATGGGGCCAACAGTGTCCTTCTCAGAAGTACCGATTATGGACAAGTCTGGGCTTGCTCTGCTGCTGTGAGGGATGAAGCTCCAGGAAGAAGGCAGAAGTCAGAGTTTCCCTGGCCCCACAGCCTGGGTTTAAAGGGTCCTTCAATCAGATGAAGATTCCAATTTCTCCTCCTTCCTCCTGCCCACCCCAACAATCACAGCTGGAATGCAGGTGGCCTGCCAGGACCATCATGACCCACCTGGCAGGAGGGATAAGAGGTCAGAAAGAACAGCAGGCCCTAGAAGGATCAGCACAGCCACAGAAGGCCCAGCCAGGGGAAACAAGCCCAGGTAATCCCTTCAGGAAGCGCTGTATTTATAGTCAGACTTAGCCCAGGATGACCCTTGGAGCCTGTCTACTGTTGGAAGGGAAAGGGCTGGTCCAGCTCTGCTCAGCTGAAGCCTCTTTTGGGCCTGTGCGCCTTGCCTCCCCATTCACTCCCTGGGGCCCCAACGTGAGGGCTTTGGGAGGGAGAAGGGTAGAGCCTGTTGCTAAGTGACAGGCCAGACTTCCTAAACTGCATCCCCTCCTGGGGCACGCCCGGGTCCCAATGGTCCTGGGTATGGCTGCAGGACCTGCAGAATGCTCCACATCCTCCAGGAGGTCCTGTTCTTGACTCCAGGAAGGTGCCAAGCCCTACTTCTCTGCCATGACCTTGTTCAGCTGCCCAAGGCAGGGACCATCTCCAGTTCATCTTGCAGGTCCCAGGGGCAGGCTCAGCGTCTGGCGAGTCTCATGAGTGAGTGAATGAAGTGAGCAGGCAGTTTAGGAAAAGGAGGAGGAGCTGCTGGGAAGAAACCCCAGGGGAGCAGCAGACTGTTTTGTGAAGAACCCTCACTGAACAGGAAGAAAGGGAGGAATAAAGGAGAAAGGAGATGGGCGGAGGGGGACAGAATCAGGCACTGGGGCATATGGTGAGGGAGATGAGGGGCCAGGGTGAGCCCAAGGAGGGCCGGAACCTCTGTGGCCAAGGGAGACCAGAGCACAGCCAAGAGAAACAGACCTGCTGGGAAGCATGGTCTGCACCTTGGGCAAGACAAGGGGGTACACAGGAACACAGGGACAGGGCCTGCTTGCTCCATGTGGCACACACAGTGTGCAATTCACCCAGCACAGCCACCTGGGCATGCTGGGGAGGGCAGGCCTTCAACTGCTCTCTGGCCTTTGCCTCCCGCTGGGCCCTGGAAAGTCAGGCAGGGGACAGGGGACACACCAGGGGTAGGCACTCTCCAGTCACCCCCCACCTATTCATTTCCTGAGAGAAACTGGCCAAAGCTTACTACAAACAGAAGCCCCGCATCTTTAGGGGTCTACCTGCCACCCCACCAACAGCCCCTTCTCCGGGCTACTGTGGAGAGAAAATTTCACAAGTGGAGTGAACAGGAGGTGTCTGGGAAATTAGCAAACTTCTCTTCGTTTTATGTCCACATTTTTTTTTTTTAATTACAGATGTTCTTTTCTTGTAGTGAATACATTCTCATCTTCACCTGGTATTGATGTGCTTGTCCCCAGGTGCAACCAGGGTCCTGACTGGTGTGAGCAGCTCTGGAGGGAAACTGACTACACGTGTTTTCTGGCAACCTAGACTATGGATCACTCAGTAAAGGAACACCATGACCTCTCTCTGCTGTCTGGCTACTCCTACATGGGCTTCAGATGTGGACAGTGGGGGTTCTCTCTGGGGATTGATCATCTATCTGCAAGAATGTGGGATGACTTTCCATCCTAAGCCTCAGTGTTCCCGCTTGCCAAAAGGTCATGACCCCTACCTTGGGGTCACTGCAAATATTAAGAGACAGCACTCTGTCCAGTGCTTAAAATATGGTAGCCATTGTCACTAATAATCAAGTTGACACTGCTTATTACCATGATCCAACTAAAGGTTATCATCTTTTTTTTTTTCCCATGAAGTTGCTGGAGTTTGAAAACATTGAAAACCTCTGCTGTTATGAACTTTTAGTCTTTACCTTGCAGCACAGGAGAGTGCTGGGGTTAACTGAGGTTGCTTGACAGGGACAAGCAGGTTTGATGGATGCTGCTTCCCTGTGCTGGCTGTGCAGCACAGGGTCAGCACTTTTCCCGGGGCAGAAGAGGGAGGATGGTGGCTAATAAATAAAACAGGAACTCCTGGGTTGCTAGAAAGGTCTCCTGTGGCCAGCTCCCTGGGATTTCAGGGATGGGCGACATGGATCCTCTGCCACTGTGCTGTCCACAGTCCATAGGTGGCCCAGACTCCCTGCGGTCAAGGAGAACCTTGGTGATCACTGGGTCCATAGCCAGGGGAATAGGGGGCCAAACCCGACGCCCATGATTCCATCCTACTTGGTGTCAACTGCCATAAGCACTTCCCTCATACATGCCACTCCACCAAGGCATGTCCCTCAGGGCAGGGCAGAATCCTAAAGCTTGGGTGACCAGGTCACTGGCCTGGCTGCTTCATTTTACACATAAGAATAACAAGGCTCAGAGGCGATATGACTTGCCCCAGATCCCACAGCTGTTTCCCAGGCCAGTGTGGATGTGTATGGGTTAGGGGGTTCTTTCTAATAAACCACTCCACCAACAGGGAAAGCTCGAGTGTTAACAAGAAAATGAAAATGTCAGGGGCTGAACACACAGATGACAACAGGAAAAGCAGCGGCCACAGCCTCCAGCAGGAGCCAGTGGGGAAGTCACGGGCCTGGTCTAGCCTTCCAGTTGCCCCCAGAAAGGAAGGGAATCCAAGAACGGAGCCCTCCCAGGACACCACACAGGCTTGAAGGAACAGACCCACAATTCAGTACTTGAAGAAACACAAAACCCAAATTCAGCACTGTTGGTCTGGAGCTTGATGAAGACGACCAACCTCCTACCCCACACAACACTTCTGGCTGGTGGTGTGTCACCGTCTGGGGTGCTCACTATGCCATAAGGAAGCCTGTTCTATTGCTGGATGAATCTGATGGTTAAAAAGCAAATAGCAATTAGTTACCACCCCTCACCCCCACTGAGCTACATGAAGCCCTAGAACAGAGATACCTAGAATCTGAGGTCACAGAGGCTATTGACTGTGAGTGGTTTTGTTCCAATATGGACTGAAGTTGAAAATATGTCAAGAATGTATTTAGGGCCAGGCATGGTGGTGCACGCCTGTAATCCCAGCACTTGGGAGGCTTAGGCAGGAGGATCGCGAGTTCAAAGTCAGCCTCAGCAACTTAGAGAGGCCCTAAGCAACTCAGTGAGACCCTGTCTCTAAATGAAATACAAAATAGGGCTGGGGATGTGGCTCAGTGGTGTAGTATCCCTGGGTTCAATCCCCAGTAATAAATAAATAAATAAATAAATAAATAAATAAAGCATTTAGGGCTGGGGTTGTGGCTTGGTGGTACATCACTTCCCTTGCATGTTTGAGGCACTAGGCTCAATTCTCAGCACCACATATAAACAAATGAATAAAGGTCCATCAACAACTAACATAAAAAAAAAAGAATGCATTTAACACACCTATCAAACAACATAGTTTAGCTGAGTCTACTTAGTCCACTTCTGTTGCTGTATGTAACAGAAAGCCCAAGACTACACAACTTACAGAGAAAAGAGGTTTATTTGGGCTCATGGTTCCGGCATCTACTTGACTTTTACAGAAGCATGTGCTGCTACACACGCAGCAGAAAATCTCCAGAGGGGAAGAGCAAGTAGGTACATGCAAAGAGAGGAAAAGGGGGCCAAACTCCCAAAAGAAACACATTAATTCATTCATGGAGGCAGATCCCATGACCTCAAGAACCTCTCAAAGGCCCTACCACCTCTCAACGCTGTTACACTGTGACCAAGACTCAATATGAGTTTGACAGACGTAATCACGCCCAAATCACAGCACCTACTTTAAACCTGCTCAGAGCACTTACGTTAGTTTACTATTGGGCAAAGTCATCCAAAACAAAACCTATTTTATGATAGTGTTAAATATTTCATGTAATTTATCGAGTACAGAAAGTGGAAAACAGGATGGCTGTGGGTTACTCTTGCACCATTGTAAAGTTGAAAGGTGGAAGTCAAACCATCATGAATTGGGAACTGACCAAAGGTCTGGGAGTCAGATAGACCTGGATTTAAACAACTGTTCCATCCATCATTAATTAGCTAAGTGACCTTGGGAAAATGCCTTTGGCTTCCTAGTCTCTTCTGGGAGGTAGGGAGTAGTCCAAGACCCGACTCTCAGGGAGATTGAAAGGATCCAAGATATATATACACACATACATGCACACACACTAGTCTAATCAAGAAGATTATACATTATAAATCAACTAACCTAATACCCCAGGTGAGGTCTCCTTAGCACAAGACCCAGCAGGCTCTTGTTTCAGAATCTGAAGATACGTTGACAAAAGAGCACTACTCTAGCTAAGAGGAGGCACTTATTCCTGTCACTGTAGTTGCTTCTGTCATTATTATCAACATTATTACCCTGACCTGAGATCTGTGGGCTCTACTCTAGAATAACAGAATGAGTCTCGTCCTGACATGTCGCTGTTCTCCACACTGAACATCCCCACTTCCTCTTACTGTTTCTCCCAAGTCTTCAACATCTTGAATCAGATGCTGAAACTGATAAATTCCTAGAAACATCCAACCTACTAAGACTTAATTGTGAAGAAATGGAATGTCCGAACACCCCATAACTAGTCACAAAAGTTCCCAACAAAGAAAAGCCCAGGACCTATTTCCAGGGCTGCTTAGAGTAGTTAGATTAGTTCAGAGGTCCTAAGAGCCCAGGTGAGGTCAGTTCCCACCCCACAGGGTCCTGAATTCCCTCAACTGCCCACAGCAAACACAGCAGCAAATTCAGTTGGGACTGGAGGTAGAAAAGGACCCTATAAACTTTCCCTTGGTTGGGCTGCAAATTCTCTCAAGCACTATCATTCATTTAGTCTGCCCCCAGCAATGGGTCCTGTTACTGTCTTTCAGGTCTGTGTATGCAGTGGGGTGAACCTGGGAGTCGGAAAACTGGGGTCCATTTCCATCATAAGGCTGCATGATCCTCATGATCCGAGCACATCTGCCAAATGTGAACGCCAGTCTTCCTTTCAGAAATGCAAAAATGCCCTTGGGTTTCTGTGAGCTGTACAGAGTGTACACACAGACACATGACATTCTTGAGTTCTGGAGCACCATCTTTTTTTCTTTTTGTGGTGCAGGGGATTGAACTCCAGGTCTCATAAATGCTAGGCAAGTTCTCTACCACTGAGCTACATCTCCAGTCCTATTTATTCATTTATTTTGGTGGTATTGGGGGATAGAACCCAGGAGTGCTCCAGCCCTGAGCTATACTTAGTCCTTTTCATTATTTATTTTGAGGCAGGATCTCACCAAGTTGCCCAGGCTGGTCTAGAACTTACAATCTTCCCGCCTCAGCCTCTTGAGTAGCTGGGATTGCAGGCATATGCCAACTGTGCCTGGCTTGGAGCCCCATCTTTTCAAGGATCATCACTGGCCTCACACAGCACAGCTCAGGACCCAGGACATTTGTTTGTGGATTGACAGAGAACTCCTTGCCTGAGCACATTTGTGCTCCAGAGCCAGGCTCAGGCCTCGCAGGCAGCTGTGCCTGACTCATGCCTCCCCTTCCTCCTCTACAGCCGTGACTCACCAGCCCTGGCAGGCCTGCACCCTCCTGGTCCCCTGCCCTAGCACTGCAGGGGCTGGACCCCACCCTCTGCAGGATGCAGGCCTGCAGCCCCCACACCAGCTTTGGGCTGCATGCGGCCCCCTGGGAGTGCTGTCACTTCCTGATGGGCAGACTCATGAGAGGCAACACAGGACGGCGTATCAAAAACACAGTGGCCGGGCGCCCACCCCCAGGGATTGACTTAATTGCTCTGGAGTCTGGCCTGAGCATCAGAGGGGTTTAAAATCTCTCCAGGGGTGGTTCTAATAGATGGCCAGGGTTGAGAGGCACTGATCTGGAACTAGGCTGCCAGCCGGGCTGGCTGCTTTGATTGTGTTTAATTAGGTCTCTGAGAGGGCTTGGCAGGGGGGTGCTCAGGGAGAACCCCATGCCTGCCTGAGGTCGACCATCTGGACAGCCAGGCTGGTCAAATGGCAAGAAGAGGATGGCAGATCAGGGCACCCTCTGCTTAGGGAAACCCAGATACACTGCCCAGAGCATAGTCCTGTCTTAGCAGACAGGAGAAGGCAAGCCAAGCCCGAGGTCCAGTGCCTGGGTGAGGAGTCAGTCCCAGCCCAGCTATGTCATTCTTCTTACTAACAAGGCCTGCCTTTTCACTCTTCCCACCTCCTGACGGGACCAGCCTGTGGCCTGATCTATCTCTCTCTTGTCCAATGTGGCCAGCCCCCAAACATTCTTCTGTGGGGACACAAAGGACCCTTCCTCCAGGGCCAAACCACAGCCCTCTGGACAGAGAGTGAGTGGCTCCTGAGGCAAGGAGAAGAGTGGGAGAGCAGAGGGAGGGCCATCTATTTCCTAAGAACCCCCCACCCTCTCCCCAGCTGCTCTGGGCACGAAGAAGGGAAAAACCTGACTCATCACTGCTGCTGTGACTCAGAGGCCATAACTCCCTCACCAGACTGGTGGGAAGGGGAGCCCACCAGGGGCTCACAAACAGGACCACAAGCAGGTAAAGCCCAACTCTCCATCTAGAGGCTTCTGGAGGATGCCTCCTGCCACCACAGCTGCAGGTCTGGGTTGCTGGCCTGGCAAGAGCACCTCACTCAACTTGGCTCCCGGATGGCCATATCCTCCAAGGCTGGCTCAGGAACTCACTGGTAAAGGGTGGGGACGGGAGGGAGAGAAAAACTCAAGAAGGGTTGGAACATGGAGAGGTGGCTCTGGAATCAGAGAGGTCCTGGGACTGCCTCTTGATGCCACCCTCACAGGTGACCTGGGGCAGCTGAACCTTTGGACCTCAGTTTCCATGACCATAAAATGGGGCAATAATATCCACATGGAAGGATGGTTGTGAAGATGAAGCAGGATGCTCTACGTAATCAGTACTGTGCAGAACACAAAGGAGGAGTGCAGAAAATGGTAGCAATTGTCAGTAGTTCTAAGTCTGAGGATTATAGTTTTTTTAAGGCTGGGGTGTAGCTCAGTGGCAGAATGCTTGCCCAGTATGTTCAAGGTTCTGGGTTCCATCCCTAGCGCCACATAATTTTTTTTTTTTTTTTTTTTTTTTCGGGGGTTTGACCCCAAAGACATTTAACCACAAACCCATACCCCCCGCTGTTTTTTTTTTTAATTTTTTTAGTTGTTGAGGGACCTTTGTTTTATTGATTGATTTATTTATATGTGGTGCTAAGAATCAAAACCATTGCTTCATATGTGCTAGGCAAGCACTCTACCACTGAGACACAACTCCAGCCCCTAGCTGTTTTTTTAAAATATTTTATTTTGAGACGGGATCTCACTAAGTTGTCAAGTTGCTGAGGCTGGCTTTCAATTCAAGATCCTCCTGCCTCAGCCTCCTGAGCCAAAGCCACTGGGACTACAGGTATTTGCCACTGCTCCTGGCAAAAGTTGTGTGTTTTTTTTTTTAATATACTTCATTTCATTTACAACAACCTTGTGTGGCAAGAATTAATATTTCCATTTTATAGATGATGACTGAGGGTTGGAAACCCAGAAATCCGGCGAGCAGTTTCAGATCCTCTCACTCCCAGCCCACAGCCTGTCTCTGCCTTGCCTGCCAACTCCCCAGGTCAGTAAGACTCCCTGGTGACTCTTCCACTACACAGTTGACAGGCACAGAACCAGCTCTGCCTCTGGCCCAGAAGGGAAGGCTAGCTGGACACTATTGCCCAGTCCTGCCCAGCCTCTACCCAGACTGGCTCAGCTCTAATGCACTTGGTGCTTCCAGAAATATCCTCATCAGAACAGATAAGCAGTACACCCAGGCTGCCAGAGCCTCAGATTCCAGAGCTGGGAGAGAACCCTGGATCTGCCATTTACTTGCATGACTTGGGCATGTTATTTAACCCCTGAGAATCTTTTTTCTTATCGGGAAAATGGGGATACTAATAGCAACCACCTTAGGGGATTAATGAGAACTATGGTAATAATCACAATTTTAACAATTATGGCTACTATTTAGTAAGTGCTTACCATATGCCCAGTGCTCTTTGAAGCACTTTATATGTATTAAATCATCTTATCCAAAGGTCACACAGATAGATGGGAGGCTGGCTCTGACCTGCACAGATCCTGCCTCTCCTGGATGTCAGATGCCTGGCAGGTATTAAGTGCTCAGTGTACAGATGCTGGTCTAGCAGAGGCTCAGGAGTCATTTCTAACACAAATCAGTGAATGAACCTCTTCTGACTATCTTCACCTCCACAAGCATTACTACTGAATCTATTGTATACAGCCTAGCTGAGGCATTTAAAGTTCCTGTGAACTACAAAGTAGAAAAACAAAAACATTCTGTGAAAACAGAAGGATTCAAGTGAACAGAGCCTCCGGGTCACCTCTGCAGGAGGATAACAGGATCCAGATCGTTGGTGGCGAGCAGTGGCCCCAACCCTGACCCTCCCCTTTCCTGGAGAAAGTTCCAGATGGAAGGTGCCAGCCCCTCAGGAAGGGGCGGAAATGGCCTGAGGCTCTGGCTGTGCCCTGGCCCCTGGGGTGGTTGTGGAAGGGCCTCAGGGGCTGCCTAGGCATCCTGAGCTATTTATTTTGGCACCAGCCTTGAGGAGGTGGATCTGGAAGGCAGGGAGCAAGAGTGGCTGGCTGTGCAGCCTCCAGGAGGGGGCTCTGGCGCCTGCAGGGGGAACAAAGAGAGCCAAGTTTCAAGGGCAGGACCCCCAAACTGAAAGGAGAGGTTCTCACATCCCTCCACGCAGGCCTTCTTCTCCTCTGCCTACAGCAAGGTCTGAGGGAGTGGGAGTGAGGCCAGGTCTGAGTCTAAGAACCAGCCTCAAAAATTTATTATATAGGAAAACTCTTCCCCCACCCTAAAGAAAGGTGTGAAAGGATTTTGAAGAAGCCCATTACCTGAGACAAGTGAAGTGGAGCTGTTCTGGGTGGGGGTTTCACAAACATGTGCACCCTGAGAAGCCAGTGGAGGACATGTGAGCCTTAGCTCTCACTTGGCACTGTCCACCCCAGGCCTCTCAGAAAGAGCTACTCATGCTGTCAGCCAGCTATTGCCTGGGCAGTGCCCAACTCGGCTCTGTCCAAACTGGGACACCTCAGGCCAGGACAGCAGGAGCACTCCCTGGCAGGCCCCTTTGAGAAAGGTGGCCTGAAGCGGGTCTTCTGGGCCCTTCATGTGGGCCCCCTCTCTCTACCACAGTTCCCAGGGACCCTTCTAGCTTTAAGACTCAACTCAGATCCACGTGGTGGAAAGCCTGTGCAGGACTCCTGACGACAGAAGGCAGTTAAGGCAAAATCCAGGCCCTCCAAACACCCTCAGTCCCGGCCCAAACCACAGGGCAAACACATGTGCAAAGATGTGCACACACAGGCTGTGTGTTCTAAGAAAAAATAAAATAAAATGCTGCAGGACACAAGGAGAGAGGCTCCCCTAGACCCCTGGCAACCCTGTTAAAGTGGAAACTGCTCTGACCACTCAGTCATTTAAATGTTCACTGCTCATCCACCAGGGAAAGGCACAGTAGCTATCCAGATGAGCATGAGTCCCTGACCAGACCTGCTCATCTCCTTGTCTGGGCCAAGACTGAATCACACAGATGATGCATGGCTAACCTTTTTGGTTTTGAAATACATTACGTTCATGCTCACTATTTGGAAAATATTTGAATATTTTGGGAAATCTTTGGAATGTGCTACTCTGTGGCACATTTTAAAGAACATACAAGGATATGTCAAAATACATTTACTGCCGGGCATGGTGGCACACGCCTGTAATCCCAGCACTTGGGAGGCTGAGGCAAGAGGATCGCGAGTTCAAAGCCAACCTCAGCAACTTAGTGAGGCCCTAAGCAACTCAGTGAGACGCTGTCTCTAAATAAAATACAAAATAGGGCTGGGGATGTGACTCAGTGGTGGAGTGCCCCTGGGTTCAGTCCCCAGTACCCCCCAAAAAAAAACAAAAAAACCCCAAAATACATTCTACTGTCATGCATAACTAAAAAGAACAAAAAATTTAAAAAAAAATACAAGGGTCTAAAAAATAAATATGTAAGTTAAAAACTAAAACAAAACAAACAAATAAAACAAGCAGGCAAACAGGCATGTGCTGGAGTGGAGCATGTGGCAGGTATGCTGGAAGCACAGGCTCTGGCCCACTGCCTCAGTTTAAGCAGCTGCCAAAAGGGTGGGAGGGAGCTGGACTAGATCATTGCTGAGGACTCCAGCTCTGACCCTGTGTGACAAAGACTCTGGAAAGAGGTTCTTGCTGGCTGCTGAGGGCTCCGAGGGGAACAAGCTTCGCCCTCAACCTTGCATGTTCAGACTTCCCACCTCATTCTCCCACACACACCTGCCCTACTTTGGTCTCCACTGCTGCTAGAGGAAGAGGCAGCCAGCAAGCTCTGGGCCTCAGTTTCCCTCTGAGATAATAATGGTGCTGGGGGAAGGGACACACCCCTGCAGACGGATCCAGTGAAAAGGATCAGTTCCAGGCAGAGCCTCGGTCTATCTGCAGGTTGTCAGCCCTGGCTCTGTGCTATCCCACCCCTGTGCTGATGGGCTTTGCCTGGCACTCCGTGCTGGGTCACACAAGTTCACAGGACCCTGCCACCCCCACCCACAGTAACCCAATTCTGCATGGTCAAATGACAGCTGAAGGTGGGGCCAGGGAGGCCTAAGGTGGGAGAGGGTAATGATTATTGGCTGCCAGGGTGCTCAGGCCTAGACAAAGGGTCATGGCCCAGATTCATTTCAACACATGATTCCTGAACACCCACTGTGATGGTTGATCCAGCCAGGCCCTCAAGGGCCCAAGAAACTTTATTAGTTTAAGAATGTCTAAGGTTTAAAGAGTGCCTCCTCCTGGGCATGGTGAAGCATGCCTGTAATCCCAGGAACTCAGGAGGCTGGGGCAGGTAAATCACAAGTTCAAGGCTAGCCTCTGGATCTTAGCAAGATCCTGTCTCAAAATAAAAAGAGCTGGGGATATACCTCAGTGGTAGAGCACCCCTGGCTTTAATCCCCAATATTATAAAAATAAAAAATGAAGGAAGATAGGAAGGAAGGAAATAAAGAATGTCTCCTTAGGCCTTCCCTGCTGATCTGACTCCAGTGGGCTCCCTGTTCCCTATCTGGGTTGTTCTCCTAATTCAGCCACTGTGAACTCACTTTGCTGCCCAATTCCCCCACTGGTCAGTCGGAATGTCAGCCCTTCAAGACAAGGTCCTCCATATCGTTGAAAGGATGGATGAATGGATGAACAGATGGATGACTAATGCCACCCCGGAAGCAGAGAGTGGCATAAAGGAAAGGAGGGAAGGGGCTTATCTGGCAGGACTTCCTAGAGGAAGTATGACCTGGTGAGCTTGGCCTTGAAAGAGCATGTGTGTGGAGAAGATGTTTCAGGTGGCAGGTACAGAAGCAGCCAAGGCCTGCAGCGAGGCTGGGACAGTAAGGGCAGCCAGCAGGACAGGACAGATACAATGAGTGGGTCCAGACCCCACAAGGTCTGATGGGTGCCCTGACCCCACTCATAAATGAGCATCTTACTGAACAGTGCTCTTTATCCTTCATTGACAAATCAGGACTCCAAAAATATCTGAACACAAGTTCTCAGCATGGTGGGCAGGGTCACCTCCAGCTGCAGGATCACCCTGTCTTCTTTTCTAGTTTTTGTGCCCCTGGATGACTGGCTCTAGTACCGACACACTGCACCACCATAGGAGCACAGGGAAGAGGTGGAGGATAAAGGGGAACTCCCAACCTTTTCATTGCAAAGATCTTTCATTAATCCCTCTCCCATGTTGCAAAATAAGTTCTCTCCAACTACATTTGGATGAAATATTAGTGTTTTAACAATGGAAATGCTAAGATATATGTCAATTAAAACTCTGGATCAACATATGGAAACTAGTGACACTGGTTCTGATACTGAGCAGACAGGATGCCAGTCCGGAAAAGATGTTTGGGTCAGCCTGAATGTCTGTGTGTCTCAGTGTTTCAAGGAGATGGGGCAGGAGCAGAGAAACCAAGAAACAAGGCCAGGGGGAAAGAACAGGTAGCAAGGTTGAAAGGCCTGTAGTCTCTTGCATGCAGTTGAGATGTCCCCTGTCCACATGAGTTTTCCTCTGCCAAGGAAAGGGAATCTTGGGCTTAAAGGGGTGGAGGGGGAGAAAGGCTAACCAAGGCTTTAGACCCTGACTTGGAGCAATGTGGCAGGGAAGTGGGCAAGGAGAACTGATTTGACACCGTTTTTTCACAGGGCAGAGGTCAGGGCCAGAGTCACTGTTGTGGGTCTTGGAGGCTGTGTACTTCCCAAGAAAACTGGCAACTCCAAACCAGCCTAAGTTTGCAAAGACAGGGCTGGCATCTATACAGAAAAAAATCTGGACAAATGCACACACCAGTCTTCCCACCAAAGGAAGAGGTGATGGGGCCTCTGACCTTCTAGGATATTTTTGGTGTGGATTTTAAGAATTAACACAAGTGTGCATACACGCACATGCGTGTGTTTTCCTTAAGCTTTTGTTTAAATGTGATTTGGTAGAAAAACCTTGAAACTTACAGGCACCTCTAAAGAAAAGACTGTTTCTAGCTATTTTGGATCAAATAAAGCTCCCACTTAAGTCACTTTGTGTGCATTTTACCTCAGATAAGCTGTAAGGAAGTCAGCATGGTAGCACATCAATGTAGTTTCAGCTACTAGGGAGGCTGAGCTGGGAGGGTCACTTGAGCCCAGGAGTTTGAGATTATCTTGGGCAAAACAGTGAGATTCCATCTCAACAAAACAAAATGAGCTAGAAGAGTATGGCTGGACTAGGGAAAAGATAGGATAAGACCAGGAAAGGGACACCAGAGAGGACCTGCAACACACGGAGGACATCTTAATTTCAGGTGGAGTCATTCTTAGGCCTCTGCCTGACGTGGGAAGGCAGGCAGCTAGGTGGCCAGGAAAGCCACATCTTGCCCTGCTTGCAATGTTTCCTAGAGTGGAAGACTGCAGGGCTTGGCTGGCCTAGGGCAGCTGGGCTGTGCCCCATATCACCTGCCATTCCTGCAACCAGTTTGACGAGGGCTTAAGATCTGTGTCAAGCAAGAGCTGCATCAGACTGGGGGAGGGGGTGGGGCTTCAAAGAGGCAGGGCAGACAGGTCAAGCCTCATTCTCCCAGGAGTGCTCCACCAGCCCCAGAGCAGCCTTTTCAACCACACTGCCCTGGGCCCCAGGGTTTGGGAGAAAGACCACCTCCCACAGGGGGAAACCCAGGGGAACACAATGCCCCAGGAAGAAGGCTCCTGCAGATAGTGGCAGCTGGCAGCTCTGTGTGAGTAGGAGACCACCTGTTTTGCCCCAAACCTCCACCTTGCCATAGATGCCAGACACGCTCTGGTAGTGGGCTGGGAAGAAGGCAGCACACCCAGGGAGCAGGAGGTATCTGTTTTCAGCACAGCCACCAAAGGGACAGGATGAGTACAGGGGTGCAGCTCCCAGCTGGTGAAAGGCATCCTCTCAGTTTCAGCTCAGTTGGAGGTCAAGAACTGCTGAGGCTGGCAGCCGGGCCCAAGATGCTATTTGCTTGCAAGTGAGCATCTCGTCGCCGTGGTGACCTGGGGAAGCACCAGGCAGGAGCCAGCCAGAAGGCCAGAGAGGCACAGCCCTCTCCGTGCTAGCAGTGGGCCTTGACCTTTCCAGCTGACAAAGTGGATGCAAAGCTCTTCTCCCTTCTGGTCCCTGACCACAGGCAAAGGCACTGCACAGGCCCGTGTGGACCATAAAGTTGCACAAGGCTCCATCCTGCCCTCAGGAGAACCCAAGACACACCCAGAAACAAGAATACAAAATCAGAAAGTGAAACCCACAAGAGACACAAACAAAAACCAACAGGGCTGTAAAGGAGGGACTATATTAGGGGGGAAAATGTGGAAGAGGCTCTGAGAGAAAGATGGCATTCAACAACAAACAAGCCAGCACATCCCTGTGGGGAGATGGCTCCTGCTGCTTGGCTGCTCCACAGCCGAGACAACAGACCCAGAGCACCTTGTCTTGGGGTTCCCTCTGGCTGGATGCTTTCCCCCATCCAGTCAGTTCTCCATTAACTGTCTCACTTTTCAAACCCTCAGTATTCCAACTGGGCTTCCCCTTCCTGCCCCAGGCTGCCCGTCAGGTTGTCCAACTACACATCCCCCAGCATCACAATGTCCTACTAACTGAATCTTCCTGCTGCCTCAGTCTCCAAGTCCATAGTTCCATCCCCTTCACACCCGGGGCCAGTTTCTCCATTTTGGGACCCATTCGGAGACCACCATGCAGTGGCAGAATCTTAAAATACCACCACACCAAGTTCTGTCACACTCCTTATGCTCCTCCCTCCCTGGAGACCTGAAACCACAAGGCAACCTGCTCAGGACCTAGGAACTGTCTATCAATTTCCAAAGTCACTAGGCAGTTTCTTGAGCAGCAGAATCAGGCCCAGGAGTAGTCTGAAGGCTGCAGCCCAGGGCCAGACCCCATGATCTGGCAATGCAAAGCACAATTGGGAGCCTTTTGCCCACCAACTTTCTTATGTTTTCCATTATTGAAAAGATGACATATGCTAAATAGAAATCAAATACAAGGAACCTAAAAAGGAAAAAAAAAAAAAAACTGAACCGTAAGTCTTCCACATCTTATCATCTAAAAATAACCAGCAAGAACACAATAAGGGGCTGGGGATATGGCTCAGTTGTTAGAGTGCTTGCCTCACAAGATAAGGCCCTGGGTTCAATCCTCAGCACCGCAAAAAAAAAAAAAAAAAAGAACACAATAAGGTGTTTTCTTTTCTGTTCTTCTCAATTCACATACATATTGCTGGGATCATATGGTATGTACAACTGAAACATCTACCATTGTGATCTTCTCACTCCTGTTTTTATTTTAATCTGATGCCAGCTGCTGGCCCACTGATTCTCAACCACATGCTGCTGGTCAGATTCACCTGCACTATTCCATACAAATGCCAAGATTTTGCCCTAAATACTGACTCTGCAAATAAAAGAAATCCAGCCAGAATAAATAAGATACTTCAAAAAATCCTGGTTTGTTTGTTTGTTTTTGTTTTTGCAATACTGGGGATTGACCCCAAGGATGCTCTACTACTGAGCTATATTTCCAGCCTCTTTTCTATTTTTTATTTTGAGACAGGGTCTAGCTAAGTTGCCCAGGCTGCCCTTGAGCTTGCAATTCTCCTGTCTCAGTCTCCTGGGGTGCCACTGCACCTGGCTTGGTGTCTTTATTTCACAAAGAATCATCCAATAAATACTTACTGAATATTTATAATGTGTTAGGCATTGTACAGGAAGCACTTCTTCATAACCAAAAGCTTATATCATTCTTCATTCATTCATTCATTCATTCAAAAACATGTATTAAGTTTCTACTATGCACTAGGCCTCATGCCAGGGAGCAGGGACAGAAGTCAAGAAGACAGGCTCTCAAGGTTAGAGCTAATAAGGGATACAGGCATATAAAGAGATAGCTAGAAACCACGGTACAAGAGCAGGGATAGTAAGGTACTGCAACCACAGATTCAAGCAACAACAGGTTGAAAGTGTTTTTTTAAAACTGCATCTGTACTAAATATGCAGACTCTTCTTGGGAGTTATTCCCTAAAATATGTAGTATAACATCTATAAGGGCCTTGATCATTGGCAGATCTTGGTGTTGAGGGGATCCTGGAGGCAGTACACCATAAACAACTGAGGTACAACTACATGTGGGAATCATGGGAACACAGGAAATGGAATCTTGTTCAGCTTTGGCAAGTGGCAGGTCCTGAAGTCTGCTCTGACTTCCAACAGATGAGTTAGCCAGGCGAAGGGCTGGGGGCTCCCCAGGTAGAAACAGCACAGGCCCGTTCTGAGTTCTAAGGAAGCAGGGTCTGGGGAGCACTGGCAGGGCTGCTGGTGTGGACCATGTAAGACAGGAGGTGGTCAGGAATGATGCCCATGAGGAGGCTTTGGTGGGGCAGGGAGGACCATTAAGCCAGTGACATGGCTTGGACATTGCCTCAAGAGATGGAAGAACCTCTGAGGAACTGAAGCAGAGGAAGGTATGCATTTTGACAGCTCACTCTGGACCTCACAAGGAGGAGTGTTTAAGGGGTCTAGACTGTAGGCAGGAAGACCAGTTAGGAGGCTGCTGCCACAGCAGAGGAGTAACCATAATGGCCTGGACTTGGGTTTTGCTGAAGCCTTATAATGTGGCAAGTGGAGTTTTAGGAACAAGGGAGATGAGGGGATGGATTTGAGAGGTACTTAAGTCACACATTAGATTGTTTTCAATTTTTTACACTGGAATGAAAGTCTTCATACATAAAGCTTTGCACACACTTCGGTGTGATCGCCTATGATGAAGTCCTCATTGTGGAACTTCAGGTCAAACAGGGATATTTTTTTTTTTTTGGGGGGGGGAACCAGGGATTGAACTCAGGGACACTCGGCCACTGAGCCACATCCCCAGTCCTATTTTGTATTTTTATTTAGAGACAGGGTCTCACTGAGTTGCTTAGGGCCTCGCTAAGTTGCTGAGGCTGGCTTTGAACTCGCAATCCTCCTGACTCAGCCTCCCAAGTCGCTTGGATTACAGGCGTGCGCCACCACGCCCGACTCAGACAGGGATATTTTAAGGTTCCCAATGCCTTTGCCAAACTGCTTTCCAAAAAGAGTACCAATTCCCACTTCCACCAGCAGTGCAGACTGCCTATTAGACCCTCTTAGGCCCCAAACCAGAAAGATGTCAGCTAATATCCACCTCAAAGACCCGTCAGAGACAAGCTCCTCTACTCAACTCCAAACAAAACAACTGTGCCCAGGAGTGGGTTTCCAGACTGCACCAATAGCACTGAGGGCTGAGGGGCTGTGGCCCTAGAGATGGACTAGGACCTGGGAAGGGGTGCTCTTCCCACTCCGCCCCATCTTCCTTGCTGCTGCCGGGAACCTGGTTAACAGCATTGTCACTCCCCTGCTCAAAAACCTTCCATGGCTCACCACTGCCTAAGCAGAACTCCTTGACATGGAGCTCATGTTTCCAAAAATACAATCTTCAGTGAGCATTCCCACTGTTCATGCATTCATTTATTCAACAAATACTTGAGTACCTACTATTTGCCCACACAAAACAAAGTTCTTATTCTCATGCAGTTTACATTCTAGAAGAATCAAAATGCATACAATGTGTGTCAGGTATCCATATGTGTTATACTAAAAATAAAGCAGAAAATGGAGCCACAAGAGGGGACATAATTTTAGAAAGCATGATCAGGGAAGGCCTCTATCAAGGAGACAGGTGCAGAGGCCAGAGTGGAGCAGGGAGTGAGCCATGCAGACATCTGAGGCATGTTCGGCTCTCATTCCCTTCCACCACACTCAGACCACATCATCCTCCATGGACTCCCAAGTCTCCATACCTATGCTATTGACTCTCCCTCCTTGAAGATCCCTCCTCCACCTGTTGACACTGAAAGTTTCTATGCCCAGCTCAAGTGTTACCTCTTCTATGAAGCTCTCTTGAGCTCCCAAGCCAGACCTGCTGCCAGCACTTCTCTCCAGTCTTCATGACTGAGAGCACGTCAAGGTCATGGGTGGTCCTTTAGCTCTGTATCTGCAGTGCCTAGTGTGTGACAAGAGAGAACTACTGTTTCAGCATTGACAGACTGTGAGGTTTCCAGACATGCTCTCTCCAGACTACACTGAGAGCTGCTGAAAGTCAGAAATTGCCTGAGTTAGCCTCTGGTTCACCAAGTTTGTGTAGCACAGATTCTGGCACACAGATGTTCACCAAGTGGGGAGGGCACATATTTAAGTTGTCAAAGACACAGCAGGCACATTACTGACGGGGACACATTCTTCTCTTAACGCATACAAGTGAAAATACTCTTCATCTTTTGTAACAGGACTGCCGAACATCTATCCAAATTGTTCCCTTTGTCTTGGGTACAAGGTGGCCTGCAGAGACTGTGTTCCCAACCTTTCTCGCAGCCAGGGTAGCTATGTGACTCCACTGTTGCTACTGGGATATGAGCTGAAGGGACTGGTCCCATGGTGGACCTGGGCTTAAGGGCAGTGGGCATGCCTTCTCCACCACCTGTCCTCCCTTCTGCTGGCTGGACCCCAGACAATGTGGCAACCCAACTTCAACCATACAGACAATTCCATAATGGAGCAACACCTCCAAGGGAACTGGATCCTGGCATGACCACAGCATCTGAGCTGTCCCCTTCCCTGTCTGTGCGTGTCAAAGACATCAGAGCCATTACATGAGACAAGAAAATAAACTTCTCTAAGCCACTGCAACCTCTGGCCCCCGAGACACAATGGAGCTTTACACTAATGAATGCACGCACCGTCACAGGGTGGGCCGAGCAGCATACATGAAGCTGATGACATTCTTCAAGAACCTTTCTTACTGTCCAGTGTGAGGAATGGCGAGTCCTGATTCCTGGCCAACCCAGTAAGGTTTAGAAGGGTCAAGAGAAGAGGTGTGAGCTGGAGCTGTAGCTCAGTGGTAGAGCACTCGCCTAGTGTGTGTGAGGCACTGGGTTTGATCCTCAGCACACATAAAAATAAACAAAATAAAGGTATTATGTTCATCTATAACTGAAAATATTTTTTAAAAGAGAGAGAAGGTGAGATGAAGAAGGTGTATAAGGACAGGGCTGGGAGAGGCAGCACCAGAGCCCATGAGAGATTTAAAAAGTTCCAGTATCCATTTGCAAGAAGGGTGCTACAGTTTGGATATAGAATGTTCCACAAAAGTCCATGTATTAAAGGTATGATCACCAGCCTGTGTCATTTTGGAAGGTAGTAGAACCTTTAAAGGGTGGGGCCTACTTGAATGAAGTTAGGTCACGGGGATGGGGTGCCCTTGAAGGGTATATTGAGACACTGGCCCCTTCCTGTCTCTCCCTCTCTTTGTTTCCCGGCCGTCAGGAGGTAAACAGGCCTTCTTCATCAGGGACTCTTAACCATGACATACTGAACTGCCATAGGACCCATGGACTGAAACCTCTGAAACTATGAGGCAAAATAAACCTTTCTTCCTTTCAAGTTGATTATCTCAGATATTTTTCACGATAATGGAAAGCTGACTACTACAAGGGGCTAAGGATATAAAGCAAAAGTACATATTTATTCTAACCTCACTTTGTGGGCTTCCTCACACCCATCCTGCTGGCTCCCGACAAAGAAGGGTACCATAAGGAAAATGAGGCAGTGGCTGACTGGGGAGGAGAGGGATATAGCCTCACCACAGCCAGTTCCCACCAAGGCCCAGAGTACTGCGTCTTCCTCTACCACAGGAGAAAATTCTGGGTCTGCTGTGCCCAGCGCTACCTCATCTTCACTTCTGAATACTCTCAACTCTCCCAAGTCATACCCCACCAGAAGCACAAAGACTAAGGACAGCCACTGCCTCCTCAGTCCCAGGCACCTGACCATCTGCATGACACCTCTCACCTACCTCCTAAAATCATCGCTTTAGGTTTAGGCCAGTGCTGGGCTGAGTCCCAGTGAGGAAAATTGTGAAGACAGGCCCTATGGAGGGGAAGTGGAACAGGTTTTACACTTTGGCCCTACTTAAGCAAGCTTTAGTTCTCCATCTGTAAAGTAGAGAAGATGATGTTACTTTCCAGGGCGTTAGAAAACACAGTATGTGCCCAGTGCATGGAAGGTTCTCCACAAATGTTAATGGCCCTTCATTGCTCCCAAATGACTTCCTCACTGTCCTGCCACAATCTATGAAATTCTTACCACCGGACCTGTCCTTCATGGTGAAGGTACTGTCGATAAAATGTTCCTGTAGAGTAAGTCACTTCCTACAAAAGACAATGAAGTGTCTGGGAGGCTGGCAGGCTGGCACCCAGAGCCACTGGCTGAGGTTCGGATGGTAGAGCTCCCAGGTGCAAACAGGACACTCTGAATTAGTAGCTGGCTGCAGGGAAGGCCTGAAGAAAATATTATATAGAAACACAATGTGTCAAGGTGGCTAAATCTCAAGATCTGGGGGTCTGCATGTGGGCAGGGGAGAAGAAACTAAGGCAGCTAGGAGGCAGACTAGCTCAGGGATGCCTCGCCAGAAAAAGAGAGGAACAGGCAAGAAAGGGGACAGAGATAAAAGGCCTCTAAAGGAGACCAAGGAGACCTCACTAGACTAGCCCAGGCCCTGCAGCTCTGGCTCTCCTCTGAGGCACTCCATCATTACATCTAGCCCCTCCAGATCCTTCCTGTGAGTTGTGATATTTCCAGCAGCATGTGACTCCCATATGTCCATCCCTACCCTCACATTCCAGCCAGGTACACTCTGAAGAGGAAAGAGGCTAAAAGCTTTGGCCTTGCTATTAAGAAAGAGCTCTCAGAATCTTGCTCATAATACATACTAGAGGTTAGGAAGCAGAAAGAATGTGTCTGGGCAGTTGAAAGACAAAATAATGCATACCCAGAGCTCTTTCTGGTCTGGCCACAAATTTAAGATGACCTAGGCAAGTCACATACATGCCCTCTCTTTAACCCCCACTGTGCTAAAAGACAAGGCACCAATGCTCACCCCAACTTGAATCTTAGGAACAATAACAGGAAAACATCACCAAAGGATACAGACCTGCTTGTGCAGAACTAGCAGGTAGGAAACACAAGGAAGGCACACTAGGCTCATGAAAGTTCACAGGAACTGCTCTCACAGGGCATGACCTGGGACAATGAGGCAGGCCATAACACATTCTGTAGAATGTGAAGCAAGGAAGGACTTCCTATTCACTAGCACATTTGAGAGCTAGCCTCACTCAAGGAAAGTCTGGCTGGCTGCCTGACAAGGGTGCTAAGTGGAGCAGCTCCACACTAGGTGGGTAGCTGGACAGCATGACCTTCAGAGCTTTTCCAACTCTGATGACCTGCCATTAACGCTCTGGCATTGAAGAAGCAAGCTCATCTGTGTCTTTCAGGGCTCAATTCCAATAATTGCCAGACCTGCTCCCACAGTCTCTGAGGTTCAGAGAGACCCCCACTCATAACCACTTGCTTGATATTGTGGCAGGGTCTCTGGAACCACTACATACCCCTTTGCATCACAAAGCCAACCACATGGGTGGAGAAAGCAGGCAAGGGAAATCAAAATTCAAAAGCCAGCCAGGTGTGGTAGTGCATACCTATGATCTCAGCTACTCAGGAGGCTGAAGCAGAAGGATTGCAAGCTCAAGGCCAGCCTGGGCAACATAATGAGAGCCTGTCTCAAGCAAAACAAGTAAGTCAAAGGACAATCGGTCCAACAACGCAAACATCTATAGTCCCAAGAAACCCAAGACCAGCTGGTTGGCACCAGTAACACAGAATAGGTGTGCACTGATCCTAAGACCCAACCTACAGTCAGCCTCAAGGGCAGATCCAGAAACCTGGCCAGGTGATTACATAACCCATTTCAAAAGGGGACAGGTACATGATGACACCTAGCTCCTATTGGTGGAAACCTGGATCAAAGCCTAGAGTTGGGACTTCAGAGAAACACAGGTATCCAGGATGGTCTGCCCCGGAGACTGCTGCTTATGCTTGACTGAGGGTGGCTCTGCCAGCTCAATTCAGAAGCCGCCTCTCCTACCAGGTATGGTAGCACACATCTGTAAGCCCAGCTACTCAGGAGGCTGAGGTAGAAAGGCTGCAAGTTCAAGGCCAGCCTGGGCAATTGAGACTCTGACTCAAAATAAAATAAAAAGGGATAGAGTTGCAGCTCTGCAGCATAGTAGTTGCCTACCATGTGCAAGACCCTGGGTTCAATTTCAGGGAATGAGAGGGAAGGGAAGGGAAAAGAAAAAAGGAAGCCTCTACTTGGTTTAATTTTTGCAGAGCTAGATCCCACTAGAGATGGAGAGATTCTAGGAGGCCCTACAAGTGTATACTGCAGCTGATGCAAACATCCCCTCTCAACTGACCCTGACCTCCCCTGGAGGCTGGACTCCCAGAGGCAGTTCATTCCAATTTCAGACTGCTCTCTTTTGGAGAGATCTCTCTTATGAGAAACAACAACAACAAAAACTAGCTTCCCAGAACTTCAGTAGCTCCTGCTCTATCTACTGAAATAGCAGCACAAATATCCGGGCAGAAAGCACTATGTAAGGGTTCAGATCACTCAACAACTGCAGGCTATTGAGTCAGAGGGACCCATACAAATCCCAGGTAGCTGATCCTGAGCGGATCATTTCATCAAGCCCCTTATTAAGCAGAGATGACAGTATCTTCCTCATGGACTACTGTGAGGATTAAGTGAGATTGCGTGTGTAGCCCTGGCTCACTGTATGTGGGGTAAGCAAGGGTAAAAACACCACAATGACAAAATAGACTTCCTGATCTCCCTACACCTTTGCTTTTTTGTTTTGTTTTTGTTTTTGTTCTTGTTTTTTTCTAAATAGTCCCAGATCCTTATGACATGATTTCAAGTTCCCCAAACATTCCCTAGTTTCTCTATCACTGGGCAGCTGCAGTACAATGGCAGATTTGGGGAATGGAAACAGAATACGCGGGTTAGCAAGCACTCAACCCTCCTGGTAAGGTACTGGAGGGGGCCAATTTCATCTTCAAATTGACCTGAGCACGAGGAGCCAGGTGTCAGGCTGTCCTTCAGATTTCCTGTTGAATAAGATAGGATCCTTTCCCCCATCAGCTTAGAGTTTAGGCTACTCCGTAAATCAATGGTCATGTGTATCCAAACATCTAAAACTCAACTCAAATGCCACTTCCTGTGGGCAGGTGCAGTAGCACACACCTGTAGTCCCGTGACTCAGGAGGCTGAGGCAGGAAAATTACAGGCCAGCCGGGCAATTTAGGGAGACTGTTTCAAAAGAAAAAATTAAAAGCATTGGGGATCTGACTCAGTGATAGAATGGCCCTGGTCTCAATCCCCAGTACAAAAAAAAAAAAAAAAAAAAAAGAAGAAGCCACTTCCTCACTCAGGCCCTGCTCCCTGCCCGGAGGAGAGGGGTCATACATCCTGCACAGTCTGCCCTTATCAGCCCTCATTTGCATTTAAGTCCATTATCCCTGCCTGTGGGTGAAAGGTTGTGTCTCAGGTGAGAAGATTAGCACAGAGCTCAGCACAAAGTAGGTGCCTGAGCAGGGGCTGGCAGGCCCTGGGCCTCAGACTCTAGTCCAGCTTCCCCAGCAGAACTCTCTGCACCTCTCCTCCTCATAGTCCTTACATCTGCTGTGGTTAGAAGGTCAGAGCAGAGCAGACAGTCACCAACTATAGCCCCATGGGAGCCAAACTCCAGGTACTGGTTCCATCTAGTACTCTGAGCATGGCCTCCTTCTCCTGTCTCCCTGAAAATACCTTCTCACCAGGAGGGCAAAAACTGGGGTAGCCACTTGCTTCCTCCAGTGGCTTCTTTCCCTATTTGGAAAGCATCAAGCTCTGTCCAAGCGCCTTCCCTATGCAGTTCCATTCCCAGCACCCCTGTGGGTTATGCAGGACACAAAGGCAGGACCAGGGCCAGCAATGTTCCCTTCCCACGGAGCTGCCTCTGCCCTGAGGAGTTATCTTTTTATAATCCACTGGAAGGTATTAGACCAGCTGGTGGCCCTCACCTGGGGTGGGGCTGCAGGAGACAAAACATGCTACCTCAGTTCCAGCTTTCAGGGGTCAGTTTACTTGTCTCTTTTTCAAGAAAGTCTTCCTGATCCTTACTCAAAATAATTCACTTTTCCAGCCTCATAATTCTCTCCCCAAACACTATTCCTTCTTTAGTGGCATGCCTGACAACAGTTGAGCATAATCTGTTTCCCCATTATTCTGTGGGTCCTCAGAGGATAGGGCCCTATCCATTTTGTTCAACTGCAAACCCAGGACCAAGCCCAAGGCCTTACCTGTGGCTACTCAGTGTACATCCGAGCTTTCTGGAAGTATGGACTGTCCCTGACTCAGGATGGTTCCACTTAACTATTTTTCAGTTTTCTGATAGTGCAAAGGCATGCCCATTCAGCCATCTGTTGTTCACTTTCAGTAAAGTATTTAATAAATTACATGGGTTAGTCAATACTTTATTATCAAATATACTTTGTTAGATGATTGTGCCCAACTGGAGGTTAATTAAGTGCACTGAGCATTCTTACAGTAATCTAAGCTAAGCTATGATGTTTGGTAATTAGGTGTATTAAATGCATTTTGATTTATGTATTTTCAATTTATGATGGGTTTATCAGGACACGATCCCATCACAAGTTGAGGAGCGTCTGTATATGCTTCAGATTAGCCAAAACTCTCGAGGACTAACGGCTCACTCTGGGCATACAGCAGGAAGAGAGTGGCAAGGCCACTAGGTCAGTCACCCAGAGCCCAAGAGAGTGTGATCCAACTGAGACAAGGCAGGCAGGATGGGTGCCAGGCACCACACACATTCCACTTAATCTTCACAGCTGCACTTTGAGGCAGGTACCAGGAGAAGGAACCGAGGCATTAAGAGGTTAAAGAATACAAACACAAAGTAGTAGACCTGGGATTTAAACTCTGCCTTAGTCTTATTCAAACTTTGCTCTTAGCCACCAAGTAATAAGGTTTCCCTTTATTAGACTCTGGTCCCAGTTAGCAAACCAGTGTTTACCGCATCTGCCCAAAACTCTGGACCTTTTAACATGATCCATACAGTGAGCACCATCCCCAGAGACCTCCAGTAAACCCCTACAGGGCCATAAGGGACAGAACCACAAGACACATACAGTCTTTTGCTGAGAGATGCTGTGTCAAAGCAGACTTTCACACACACCCTTACCTAAAACTGTGCCATGCCCACTTGAGAATGACTGTATATCAGGAAGATTTTGTCAAACTCCAGTTTTCAATAGTTTCCATGTAAAAAACAATGTATTTTTCCAAACCTAAAACACACTTACATCGAATGCTTTTCAAACATCACATATGCCCCAGTCTCCAGAGATTCCAATTCATTCCCACTCCCCCAATGACAGTCCCCACTCATAGATAATAACAGACACAAAGACCACCAACATTAGAAATGTCCCAAGTCAGAACAGAATGTGCAGCACAGGCCACCTTGGGGGCATTTCAAGCAACTCGGAATAAGATGGCACTCTGATCTAAGTAGGTAGATCAATAGAGGAAAGCTAAGGAATTGTCTGCTATTCCTCCTTCAGAAGTCCCTTTGTAAGGATAATGTAAATGAAGTTTTTGTTTCTCTGCAGTTCTGGGGATGGAACCCAGAGCTTCACACATGCCGGGCAGGCGCTGACCTACAGAATTACTCTCTCAGCTGTTTTTCAGGTGTGCCTTGGCCTCCTAGCTGGGATTACAGGTGTGCACCACCACACCCAGCTTCAAATAAAGGTTTTTTGTTTTGTTTTGTTTTTGTTTTTTTAGGTTTTTTTGAGGTGCTGGGGATTGAACCCAGGTCCTTGTGCTTGACAGGCAAGCACTCTACCAACTGAGCTATATCTCCAGCCCTAAATAAAGTTTTTAAGGATTCAGGAAGACATTTTCCCAACAGTGTAACATGACACTGATATGGGAGAATCCACAATAAAGAGAGATTCTGAACCCTACTATCCAAAGGTTCTCTCTGTTGCTTGGGATATGGAGAAAAGACACAAAGCACATCTCTGACAATGACACTGTGAGGTTTCTTATCTGGGCTAATGACTATTTGCAACAGGCAACTGGGGGAAAGGAGAATTTGAGGTCTAAGTGGATTTTGGAGATGCCTGACCCTCTCATCACTCTCCTCCCCCAGTGGGAGTGGGAGCAAGTACATGGCCATGCTAGAATGGCCATGGGACTCAGGTCACAGGCTCTAGTCTAGTTCCACTTATTGATGATGTCTGCCAAATTACATAACTTCTCTGAGCCCCAGTTTCCCTCTACTGTGAGAGGATGTACATACAGTCTACTTCATCAGGTCAGTATGATAAAACATGTACAGTGTTTAGCAGTGCCTAGAAAATAATGTGACCATGCAAAATATTTATAAGTGTTAGCTTTATTATGTCTACTACTATGATTTTTTCCCAGTAGGAATTCAGGCAGCTGGAAGGGCAGTCCAGAGGCACCTGGCAACTCTCTCCTTCTCATTTCCTATTTATTGTCACAAGTGACGAACTCTGTGGCTGAGGACAAGAACAGCTGGGCAGGCCAGGGAGATGCACAGCTGCTATGTTTTAGGAAAAGCAATACTCTAAGGGGCCGAGCTGGGGAGCGAGCTGGCAGAATACAAAGTCTGGCCTGGGCTGGGGGAGAGCAGGCAACTCCTACAGAGGCTCTATGGGAAATAGCCAAAGGGGCTACAGGGGGAGACAGACACACCAAAGACAGTGTGGGGCACAGGAAGGCCTTCCTGGAGAAAGCAAGCTGCAGGTGAGCCAGAAGGAAGCCTCGGGCCAGTGGGCATATACAGGAAAAGCAGGATGTGGGCAGCAGAGGAAAACTGTGCCCCATCTTCAAGAAGGGCAGCTGGAGAGAAAGAACCAGTCCTCCCACACAGAAAGGTCAGGATGCCTAGGAAGGAAGGCCACAGCTTCTCCTTTGCTTGACCATGAGTGCCCCATTCAAGTCTTCTCCATCTCCCCAGACTCAGTGGGCCCCAGAACTTAGTCATTATTCCAGTCACTGCACTAACTTCTATCTCTATCCGGGTCCTTTCCCTTAGGCTGGAGGCAAAATTGGATACAGATTTCATCATCTCCCCTTTTCCTAGTATCTTTGAAATAAAACAAGAGCACTCCGATTTTCTCTGTGGCAAACAGGCCAAGGAGGCCAATAGGGGTGAGGGGGATAATCAACTCAGAGTGGCCCTTACTATCAAGGGGCCGCACTGGAATATCAAGGGCTATGCTTCCCCACACTCAGGCCCTTTCTCAGCTGCCTCTTTTCTTTTTTAGAAGGCAAGAATAGCCTTCTCTCTCATGCCTCAGTCCTGCTCCTGGTCACTATACACACACAGCAGCTATCAGGAGAATGTTAGAGTCACCTGGAGTTAAAAAATTCATAATCTAATTGGTCACTCAGATGCCCCTAAACTCCAGTTCTAGACAGGTCCAAGACTCCACATTATCCCCAGTAATACACAGTGGTCATCTATCTGCTCAGGACTATGGGACAGCTCTGGTGGAGATGGCATTAAGTCACAGCCCAGGTTCAGAAAGTCACCATGCAGGGTCATCACACAAAAGGCCATGGTAACAAGACTTCCTGCATCTATGTGACTTCCTATGCATGAAGCATTGTCACATACATAACGTGTGACTTTCCCCACAACTCTGAGGGGACTAGGCAGATACTGTTCCCACTTTGAAGAGGAAGCTGGGATGACTTGGCTGGGGTCATAGCTCCTAAGATGCACAGCTGGTGGGCCTGAGACCCATACTCTAGCAGTCTCATTCTTCACCCCAGGACTTCCCTTTCAGCTCTGAAGACACTTCTTCCCAACCTAAAACAGCAATCAGAAGATCTCCAACACCCTTCTGCTCCTTAGAGGGAGTCATTTCTCCCCCTCCCAAAGTTCCCAGTTGTATCAGCCCCTCCCCAATGCCCTTACCGCTGCCTCTCATTTCTCTGGTCATACTCTGCTTCAGCCAACCCGTCATCAAATCCTGTGAACTTTTTCAAGAGGGCTTCTGTCCACCTTGCACTTCCACTCCCAACCCTTGCCCCTCTGCCTCCTAGTTGGCCTCCACCTTTCATCCTGTCCTATCCCTTCCCTGGTCATCCTCTGTATCCTCTGAGTCCAGAAATGTTCTTCCAGGTTCCTTGCATGCCCCTGGTCACATGTTCCCTGTGGCTCTTCCTCACTCTTGTCCCTCAGCTTGGTAGTCAAGCTGCCCTTCAGGCTGTACTGCTTCCTGCTCCCTCCCCAGAGCACTTACTTGCCAGGTCCTCTCTGCACCTTTGTTCAGGCCAGATCTGACCCTCCTCTGTCCCATCTCCTTCAGAGCTCCATTCTCCAGTATTTGCAGCAACCCGACTAGGGACTAGGAGCCCAGGCCCTGAAGAGGCAACCTCACACTTTGAATGCAATCCAGCCCCTGCTAGCTGCCTATACCAAGGTGGTCCTGCAGGGAGAGAAGCTGATCCACAGGCTGCCAGAATGCTGGCACTGGAGTGCTCATCCATGGAATAAGCCAATGAGTAAAAGAAGACTGGGGCTGTGAAGAGGGAAGCCAAGAGCAGATGCTCACACAAAAGGAGAGGCCACATGGCCCCAGAGACAGAGCTGCCTGCACTCGCGACTGCCTTCCAGTTCTACCTCCCATGGGGCTGGTAGCCCATACTCCTTCCCTGAGCTAACTGGCCAGGCTCCTGTCCCTGTGTGGAACATTGTTGACATTAGGCTCAGGAAGCCCCGTCACCTCCTTCCAATAGCCCCAACTGGAGCCCCAATAGACAGCAACTAAGTTTTGCCTAGGGTACTTCCTTCAAAGTCTCCTTGTGCGGCTATTACATGTTCCATACGCACCTGGCTCCCTCCCTGGGACCAGAGTTCCTCATTAAGGCTGGCAGGAGCACAAAGTTTTAGGACTGTCTGACCAGCACACAGTCCTCCTTTTCAGGAGCTACCCCCAATCTGCATGGTGCCTGGAGTAGTCCCTATCAGATCTGTTATGTTTTGTGTGACCCCCATCCCCTGGGCAGGAGCTGAGCACACCAAAGGTGGAGACCTGACCCCAGCAGGACCAAGGAGACCCTCTCCTGTGGGAATACAGACTTTGGACTGTGAGGCTTTAGTCTATCCAAGTGTGGTTGGAACTGTGCAGAATACCTGGGACACACTAGCCAAGGACAGGGAGAGGAAGCCAAGCTGTAGAGAAGAGGAAAGCCACAGAGAAAGCTGAATGACAGAGGCAGGGGGTCTAGCAAGGTTTTCCAAGGCAGCAATCCTACCCGTGGGGTCCTTTTTGCTTAAGCAAGATTCAGTTGGTTTCTATTACTTGCAATCAGGGGGTCCTAACACAGCTGGGATCTCCCTCTTAGATTTCTCCAGGAATACAGAGCAGGCACTCCATCAACACTTGCTGAATAAAGGAAAACTGGCCCCAGATCCTGGCTTTCCTATTTCTGCCAAAGGCACCATTGTGCTCTACAAATACTCTCTACATAAAGTGTGTAACTCAGCCCCAGGCAACTCAAATTAAATGTGCTTCCCTTGCCTAAAATGCATCATATCCTCATTTTCATCTCTTCTTTGGGGCACACCAGCACTAAAAGGAGCAGGCCAGATATAATAGCCCTTCAAAGTGCAGGCCAGCAAGCCAAACTGAATCTGCAAGCTCTGTGTTACCCCCTGGCTACCCTACTACAAACAACTCTACCCCGAGATTTATGCCCACTGCCACACGACTAGTTTACTCAGGATGACCATCACAGTCTCTAAGAGGTCACAAAGCTAGCAATCTGGCAGATTATGCCAGGGACCATACATCAGGTCAGTCTTAGAATCCCAAGGCACAAAGAAACCTCAAGAGAATTGTCTTGCCTATTGGTTTTCAAAGGACCCCAAGACCTAAGTGGAACCCCCTGGGGAGAGCATTTCCCCTGGCTTTAACCAGTGCAGTGTCCATTTGGTTGTATCTATCAGGCTGCCTTATGACTGGCATCTGCAAGTGATCTAGTAGTTGAAAAAAATTGTACAGAATCCTTTTCCAAACCAACTCCTTCATCATTCAAATGAGAAGCCAGAGACCTAAGGTACTACACAGAGAGGACACAACAGACTTGCCCCAGACTGCTCACTGCCCCTACCACACCCCCAATTAGCTGGGTGCTCTTTCGAAGGTGACCCCGCTGGCATCAGCGGAAGGGCGATGCTAAACCGCTTGAACAATGTGGAGCTGTCCTGATGCTAGTCCTTCGCTATATATAGTTTCTCCCCTGAAATGACCTCATGCAGCAGAAAGGTTTGTGGTGTGGCAAAACTGGCTGTGTCCCCAACTCCAGAGGAAGAGAACTGCTAAAGAAAGTGGGGGGTAATAGGGAAGGAGGAGTCTGCAGGAGGGGGAGGACTGCAGGTGATGGGTGGACAGCGAGTTTTTGAGACATTTCTGGAGAAATTCTTGCCTTTGACCCCTGGGCAACATTCTCTTGTGGTGCATAATGAAATGAGTCCCAGGTTTGGAGAGGTGAAGTCACTGTGGCATGACAGGCTCCAATGCTGCTTGCTCATGGATCTCGGGTGCCTCTTCCTAAACCATTTCATTCATCTGCACCCCTTGCACAAGAAAAAGCAGGACCTCCCATTTACCTGAATGCCCCCATTTATCACGCAAGAACTTCCGTAATCTTGATTACACAATTGATTTGATCCTATTGCCTAAAAGAAACAGAAGAACTGGACGAATAAACATCAAATGAGCCTGGAAACTCTCTGGGTGGTGTACAAAGACCTTCTTCTTTGGGCTTTCTGGTATTGTTCACATTTTTCACATGAACACACACACATTACTTTTACAATAAAGAAAATCATATTGCGATTCTCTCCAACCTGCACTCCTTACTCAAATCACTAATCACTGCTCACTTACCCCTAAGACCTGCTCTATCCCAACCCTATCCCAACCTCAAGGGGCAACTTAGAGACCACCATCCTCAGAGGTCTTACTTTTTGGGGGATATGGGGGTACTGGGAATTTAATCCAGGGGTAGTCTACCACTGAGCTACATCCCCACACATTTTTATATTTTACTTTGAAGACAGGGTCTCACTAAGTTACCCAGGCTGGCCTAGAACTTGTGATCCTCTCTCAGGAGGCATGCTCCACACCTGGTCAGAGGCCCACCTCTAAATATTGAATCCACAGAAACCTCTCCCATCTCAACTCTTTCTGAAGTGTCTACACATGCCTTTGTCTACATTGCATGGTTTAGCACTTGTCTACATATTATCTTGTTTAAAATGGTGTCACATCATTGCTTTTGCTTCCTCTCCCAGGCAGACTATAAGTCTTCATGCATGATGCAATATACATGCATACTATGTGCACATAACAACTGGAGGAATGAGGCAGGATGGAATATTAGAGCACATAGACTAGTCACCAACACCATCTCTAAATACATCTGCACTGATAAGTGGCTTGACTTCTCTGAGCCAGTTCCCAATTTCTTCCTACTGAATTCCTCCAAAATACCAATTCCCTTCCCCTAAAAGGTAAGGTTGGATTTTGAGTATGCCTGACAACTTCTTTTCTAGTTTTTACTTATTTATATTGGTACTGGGTGATTGAACCCAGGAGCACTTAACCACTGAACCACATCCCCAACACTTTAAAAAATTTGAGTCAGAGTCTTGCTAAGTTGCTTAGGGCCTTGCTAATTTACTGAGGCTGGCTTTGAACTTGCAATCCTCCTGCCTCACCTCCCCAGCTGTTGAGATTACAGGTATGCTCCATAAAGCCTGGCACAACTTCAGTTTTGAAAAAGAATAATTTCACCTCCAAAACTGAGGCCCCAGATCCAGCCCACAACAAAGGTTCCCCCATCCATTCATACCCAAACCAGCATGGGATGGTGGGTAAACACCTGAAGAACAGGGCCCTGAGGCTGAAGCCTCTGCTTGCACACTGCCTCAGGGCCATGGCCCCAGCATACAGGAATGGTATTATCGACAGGAGCAGGCTGAGTGTCTCTGCCCAGGGCTGCAGGAAAAGAACCTGATGGTCAATGATGGGACAGTCATCCAGGCCCTGTATCTTCCATGGAACACATAGCCAGCAGGACCAAGTGGCTCAGTTTAAAACAGGAGGAGCTGGCTGAAGGTTAGAAGTATTCTCCAGTAAATGCAGCCTTCCTTCTACCTACTGACCCCAAAGACTAGCCCATTCTTTCCCTAAGGAGAGAGCCCAAATAACAATGTCTGTAAGTGTATATAGACATTTTTTAAAAAGATTCATCTGAAAAACCATAGCAGTGACAAGTTTCTAGTCAAATTAGGCCTCCTGTTTCCTCAGCAGACAGGCCTAGCTAGACCACAACAGTATCATAAGAAGCTAGACTTAGATGAGCTCTGGGGTCTGTAAACCTGATATGAGTACAGAGAGGAGAAGGCAGGGAGCAAACAGAGGAGTCAGCCTGGGGCATAAACATACTGTAAAAGTGCTATGGGCTCCCCTGGGAATCACACTCTAGGCTCTCCTGGCCCCTTGGCACTGTGTGAAGGAGTCAGGAGTGGAAATGGGTTTGGCAAAACAAATCAGTCACTCCGGTATTATTCAGTCCATCATACAGTAGCTGCTTGAGCAGAGAAACAGTCCTGCCCTGTGTTCCCACTTCAGTCTGAGGACACGAATGTCAGAATACTACCAGAACAGCAGTTCTTCCACTTTCAAGTGTCTGAACTTCTCTAAACCTCCGCTTCCTCATCTGTAAAATAGAAGTAAGTAGACCTTTATTGAAGTGTAGGTAATTATGCCCACCATGCAAGACCCAGTAAAAACTGAAGATATCTAGCAGAGTGCTTCCTGCACACATGCAGGTAACTAATGAACGGTACTACCTTTGGTGATGACCCTTCCTGGAGTTGCTGGGAGGGCTTGGGAAAAGAAACACTTGTGCCACTTCACAGTCTATTTTAGGGGAACAGAGTGCTTTTGCTAAACTAAAAAAAAAAAAAAAAATCAATGTTATGAGTAATATCCCATATTATAGGGGACAGTGTGGTCTGTTTCCCAGACACTGGGTGGGATTTGGGGAGGCAGGAGGAAGGACAGACCCATGAAGGTTGACACAAGTGGACCTTCTGGCATGTTCAGGTTGTGCAGAGCAAGAACTGGCAGAAGTAGAGTACTGCAAGTCACAGGTGGCAATGACGTCAGTAAACCAGCCATACCTGTTTAGGGCCCAGTGAGCCATTTGTTGAAATTGAGTGAGGCTGGAATGGCACGGAAGGCTGAGAATCAAAAACAGTGATCTAGAAACCAAAATCCATTTCTCACAGTGTCATCCACCTCCATACAGTAGTAAACATCACCCAGCCTCTCTCCATAACTGAAGAAAAGTCCCACCTCGGAAACTATCCGAATTGGATGAGGTGTGTTAAAGTGCCTAATAGAGTGCCTGCCGCCACAGCGGGTGCTCAGTGGACAGCAACACAAAATAAATGAAGATCAACAGGATTCATACCTAAGTGTAGGGGCTGCTTATTACTAGAAAAGAGGTCACCACATGGAAGCTTATCACCAGCAACTATAAGTTCGGAGGGAACATCTGCAATTGACCATGCACATCACAGAAGTGCATGAAGTTCTAGGAGGGATGTCCCAGCGTCCTCGAAGATGTTCTGCCCAGCTGAAGATGGGCCTCAGCAAACTGAGGGCACTAGCCAGCCTTGATCGTCTGGGTGAGAAATGTTTGAAAGTATGTGGAGATAACCTAGAAAAGTGGCCACTACTTGTTGCTGAAGTCATCCTCAGGAGTTGCAGGCTGTGTTATGAGTGATTTGCTACAAACATGAGGTGAAGATCTCAAGTTTCTGTGAACGATTCACATTTTTAAAAATGAAGCTGGATTCAAGGTTATCTCTATAATAATATCACTGTCTTACAACTTGCTTCCCATTTGCCTTCCTAAATGAATGAAATGATAAGAATGGTAGATAAACCAGGGCATAGGGAGGAAATGAAGTCTTTTTTTTTTTTGTACTGGGGATTGAACCCCTACATCCCTGTTCTTTTTTTTTTTTTTTTTTTTTTTTTTGTCTTTTATTTTGAAACAGTCTCACTAAGTAGCTCAGGCTGGCCTTGAACTTGCAATCTTCCTGCCTCAGTCTCTGGAATTGAGTCTCAGTGATTACAGGCATGTGCTGCAAATTAGGTCTTGCCTATGAACTCCATCAGCTATATATCAGCTGGTGGCTAGGTGGGTGAAGAAGCTGGCCTAAACGTGGTGCCAAGCAGTAATAACAGCAAAAAACAATAACATTTATTATGCATTTAACATGTCCTAGGCACAGTTCTTTACACTCAGTAACTCGAATCACCATGACAACCCTTTGGAGTTATCTCCATTTTACAGATGAGGAAACTGAGCTCCAAAATATTTAAAACAAATTGCCCCAAGTACAATGAATCGAAATGCATTCTGATGTCATGTAGGACTAATTATAACAAATAAAAATAAAAATAAAACAATTTGCCCAAGATTACATAGTTAATGAGCTGAAAGGACTGAGATAATAAAATGCAAGTAAGTACTAAATGAATAAAACACCTGTCATAATTGTCATAATTACCTATCACCAAAAGAAAACTATTTTTTATTTTACTTATTAAGAAAACTATTTTATAGATGCTGGACAGAATGGCACATGCCTGTAATCTCAGCGGCTCAGAAGGCTGAGGCAGGAAGATCACAAGTCCAAAGCCAACGTCAGCAATTTAGGAAGGCCCTGTCTCAAAATAAAAAATAAAAAGGACTGGGGATGTAGCTCAGTGGTAAAGTACCCCTGGGTTCAATCCCTAACACCAAAAAAAAAAAAAAAAAAGAAAGTTAAGTAAAAAGAAACCAAATTATCTTATAAATGTCCTCATTGAAAGACCTCAGATTTTGCAAACCTAAGGAAGTTAATGCATGCCCTGCACTTGTTATACATTCTAACTCAAGGGAAAGGGTCAAAGGGTGACCAGAATCAGATTTCCCAGGTTGGAGTACCAAACAGAGCTCTGCTCCTCCCAAAGCTGTGGTTGAATAATGATGTAGACTATAAGCCATCAGAGGAACCAGGAGCTCTGCCTTGGTTATCTTCATTAACAACCTTCCAACACCATTTACTAAACATCTCCTATGTGTAGGCACCAAGATCCCTTCACACTCATCATCGCATTATTCCTTGATTACCATCAATGGTGGACTTTGTCCTGTTTTACAGACACAGAACCTGAGTAAGTAACTTTCTTACTGTGGTGGAGCCACTGCCTCCCTATAGCTTTTGCTATTTATTAATAAGTAACTCTGGCAGTTTAACATCCCCAGTATCTTTATCTGTAAAAGAGGAAAAGTGATTCCTGCCCTGCCTACCAAGATGGCCGTGGGGATCGCATGATAAATAATACTTGAGAAAGCACTTTGAAAACTACAAAATGCTGAGCAAAGCAATGGATCGTTCCTCTTATTAATTACAAAGAGTGACACCTGATTCTGCAAGCATTTTGCTAACGTGACTCTCCCCCACCCCCTGCCACTTTTCCCTTGAGAATTGGGGAATAATTCAAAGTCTGCAGAGCGTGGGCACTCCTTTCTTCTAGTCCTTGGCATCTGGGAGTTGGAAAGTGGAGGTTTGCTGCGGGAGAAGGAGGAGGAAACAACAGTATTTGCATTCTACTGGTGTTTCTCTTTAGGAACACAGTCTTGGCTGGAATTCTATTGCCTCTAGCACACTCAGCCTGCAAACAACAGTCAAGGCAGATTTACCAAGGACCTACTATGTGCCAAGCACTTTGACCCAAGATGATGGACTCTGAGGGCTTCTACCTGTAGAGGTTGTGATCTGGGGCCCAGGACATTAGAGGATGAGGGGACAGCAACAGGAGGGAGGAGTGGCTGCAGTCCTTAGAGTTTTGCAGACTTCACAGCTGACCTCTGAGGGCACTTTTCATGGGTGGGCAGGGCTTGCAGTACAAGGCCATGAGCTGTGTCACAGGAATTTCAGTCAAGCCTCCAGGCTGGGTTCAGGCAATCTCTTCTCAGCACAGTGACCACCAACAACCACTTGACTTTCCCAAATGTAAAACAGGGAGAACAGTTCCCACGGGCAAACTGGACAGATTCAAACAGATGATGCTTATGCATAGGCCTAGCAAGGTGCCTGAAGGTGCTCAGTAATAAACTCTCATTGAAAAACCATAACAACAAGAAAGTTAGTTCTCAAGTTCTCATTCTGAGGACAGAGTACAGTGGCCAAAAGCTTGGGCTCTTCTGTCTACAAGCTGTGTGGCCACAGGCAGCAGCAGTTGCTTTTTTGAGGCTTGGTTTCTTCGCCTATAAAAAGGTGATAATAGCATCCCTGTAGGATGGTTGTGAGGATTAACCTGGATCTTGCACCTGATGCTCCCTGCATGTGGTACATGCTGCAAAGGTGAGCTGCTGTTAACTTTGGAACCCTCAAAACAACAAGCCCGCAGGCTCACCTATGGGAGGGATCCAGGCTGCTTGCTGTCTCATAGGTGTCTGGGCTTGGGCTCATTCACCTTCAATACCTGGAACCAGGCTCCCAGAGGAAACAGGAACCAATGAGGAATCATCCTGCCTAAGTTCCCAATACCAAGACCCTGACATTGTAATGAAGGGGCTCCAGGCCCTTTCCTGACAATGGAGAGAGGAGTTGAGGAGCTGAGGATGGTCAGAGGTGTGGGTACACATGACAAGCTCAGTCTCCTTCCTCAAGGAGGGAGGCTAAGGCAGGAGGATCACAAAGTCAAGGCCAGTCTCAGTAACTTAGTGACACCCTATCTGAAAAAGAAAGAAAAGATAAAACAATCCAAAACAAAAAGCAACAGAAAACAGCAAGCAGTGAGGAAGACCTGGAGAAATGAACCCTTGATCCCTGTTGGTGGGAGTGTAAACTGGAACAGCCATTAAGGAAAACAGGAAGCTAGTTACTCAAAAAATTACACGCAGAATTACCATCAATCCAGCAATGCCATTTCCGGGTGGGTATATACACCTGGAATTGAAAGCAGGGACTAAACAGTTATTTGTACACCCACGTTCATTAGTAGCATTATTCACAATAGCCAAAAGGTAGAAGCAACCCAAATGTCCTGTGAGAGATGAGAGGATAAACAATGCAGTATATACATAGAATGGAACATTAGTCAGTTTTTTTAAAATGACATTCTGACACATGCTACATGGATGATGACTTACTGAAAATATGCTAAGTGAGTAGCCAGTCACAAAAGGGCAAAATTTTACAAGATTCCACTCACATGAGGTATCCAGACTAGTCTGATCACAGAGACATAAAGCAGACTATCAGTTGCTAGTGACTTGGGGAAGGGAGAAATGGAGAATTGCTATGTAACGGGTACAGAGTTTCAGTTGGGGAAAACAAAAAAGTTCTGCAGACAGATGGTGGTGAGGCTTCACACAACATGAATACACTTACGCTGCAGAAATGTGTACTTTAAATGGTTAAGGGTAAATTTTATGCATATATATGTGTGTGTATATATATGGATATATATGGATATACATATGTATGTATGGATATACATATATATGTGTATATATATATCACCACAATTTTCCTTAATCAGAAAGGAAAAAAATCAAAAAGCGACCACCAACTTCTAGGAAGAAGACAGTGAGGATTATAGGGGTGGAAAAAAGAACCCCAAAAGTTCAGTAGCTGGAAGCCATATAGTTCATATAGTTTCAGGTCCTAGGCCCTAGTCTCAAAAGCCCAGAATCCCCACTCACACTATTAAAAGTCTAATAAGGATAGGATAAGCTCTTCCAATTCAGGAACCTGAAAGAGAATTTAAAAGCCCCTGCAAAACACACCTACTCTGATGTTTCTGCGTGGGTCCCTCTCAAATGGGCTTACCCCCAGTAATTTCCTTCTGCACACCACCAGTTCACTCCCCACCCACTCTATTCTTTCTGAGCCAAAACTTTTAAGAGAAAAATCTTTTGTGGTCCCCAAAGCCCCTAAGCCTATGCTTGGTCCACACAAGTGTGAAATCAATGACCCCAAGTGACAAGCAGATTATTTTCACTGCGTACACTTTGCTCAGAAGCATATCAATCATCTCAGAAGGATTCCCATCCAAAAAATAATTTTTAAATATACATTTTAGAGTTTTGCTCCTTGAAAACAATAAGCTTCAATGATATGGTCAGAAAAAAATACCGATCTGTATTATTATAAATATCCTATAGCTTTTAACATTTTTAGTTGTTGATGGACGCAATACCATTATTTATTCATTTTTATGCAGTGCTGAGGATCAAACCCAGCACCTCACACATGCTAGACATGTGCTCTCCCACTGAGCCAGCCCTGTCCTGTAGCTTTGAACGGAAACTTTCTAAGTTCACAGAGTCTTTTTATCATCGAGGGTCTCACTGGATTCTTACAACCTCTCTGAGAGGTGAGCAGGGAGAGTCACCCCATTATAAAAATGGGGAAACTAAGGTTCAAAGAGATCAAAAGGGTTGTCCAAAACCACACAAACAACTAGGAAGGCTCAGAGGGCCAAAGGCTCATTTTTTACCAATGCCAGATGCAATTCAGGGTTGAGATTTCACACTCAAGCAGACCATACGGCTATGAAAGTATTTACAATCAGTGTTAGCTTACTTTATCCTCATATTATCTCACTGAAGTAAACTGGAAATACTATTTTTAGAGGATCAATTAAGCATTGAAACAGATGACCTACCCAAAATCCCCACTCAAGAAAGTGGCGAAGGCAGCCGGGCGCGGTGGTGCACGCCTGTAATCCCAGCAGCTCAGGAGGCATTGTAAGTTCAAAGTCAGCCTCAGCAACTTAGCAAGGTCCTAAGCAACTTAGTGAGACCCTATCTTAAAAGAGTAAAAAAAAAAAAAAAAAAAAAAGGGCTGGGGATGTGGCTCAGTGGTTATGCACCCCTGGGTTCAATCCCCAGTACCAAAAAAAAAAAAAAAAAAGAGAGAGAGAGAAAGTGGTGAAGAAGAAACTAGACCCCTTCCCTTTTGAATACAGTTGACCTTGACCACTTCTTACAATGTCTTGACCTCAGCACAATCAAGACTTAAAGCAGCCCATGCAGTTTTTATACAGGTTGCACCATATTTCTGTGAACTAGGCAGGGAACAGATATACCTTTGTTCTCTTAATAGCTGAATGAGAAAAAAAGAGGTTACAGAAATCTTTAGGTTCCTTTTCAGCTCTAAAATTCTATGATTCTAAAAATTCTCCAGCAAACTGATGGGCAGAAAGGCCTGGGATCCATATCACTCAACTTCCTTCCTCACATGCTATTAGACAACCCCACCCTGCCCTGCAAGTTAGGGACTACAAACACCTCATGTACCTGAGAGAAGAGCCCACTCTCACATACACACATGTGAAATGACAAGAATGTGCCACTGCCTGGGTGGGACCCTAATAAGGGGCCTTTGCTCTAAGCTCTCTAGCTTCTAGCTTCAGGCCCAGAATGCTCCAGCAAGGCATTCCCAAGGCACAGGGAACCACACCTCAGGTACGGGGGATCTCATCTGCACCTGGGGTAGAAAGATGCCATTTCAAGGAAAGAACACCACTCTGAGGCTGCAGTTCAGGTCCCTTCATTAGCACACCTGCTAACACAGAAGGGCTGGCTGAACTCCTAAGCCAGGAGATCAATCAGGTATGCCCATCTGTGCTCTTCTATGCCTCTAATGGTTTATGTATGCTAATTTCATCCACAAAATACTTATTAGACACCAACTATATGTCAGGCACTGCTATGGTGCAAAAAATCAAATCTCTGTTCATAGGGAGTAAGGGGAGGCAGCCAGTGTCAGATGATGACACAAACTACAGAGAAAGGCAAAACCGGTAAGGGAAGCAGACCCATTCAGACACTAGGGGGTTGAACAAAGGGATGAAGAGCAAGAGGTGGCTTAAGAAGTGAAAATGGGCAAAACTCATTTGTGATTTACAGGCCAATACACAGTCTCTGAATGAGATCCGGAATCACAGGAAGGGCTGTGCAAAGGAGTAACAAAATCTGACTTACAGTTTACAGCATCACTCTGGCTGCTGTGATGGAAATAGTCTGTCGGGAGACAAGGGAGGAAGTAGGAAGGTCAATGGAGAAGCCAACTTGGGGTGAAAGTGGTGGAGACAGGCAGTCAGGTGCAGGATACACTGAAGGCAACACCAACAGACGTATTGATTAAATGGATGTGAGATTTGAGAGAAAGGGAGAGGTCAGGGATGACTCCAGAGTTTGGGGGCCTGGGCAACTAGAAGAAAGAATTCAACCTTAACTGAGATAGCAACGATGAGGGGAGCAACAGGGGTAGAAGCAGGGCTTCATTCTGGCTTGGAAACTGAGACATGTGAATATCAGATTTGTCAAGTAGGCAGCAAAGTCAAGGCTGGAGTTGGAGGGGATGGCTGAGGTTATAAACTGGAGCATCCCCTGCATATATAATATGTAACTATATGTATAATCATACAGGAGTCATATAGATGATCACATGTAATCTGTCTGCATATTTACTATCTGTCCCCACAAGACTGTAAGCTCCACGTGGCCAAGGACCATATCCGTTCACAGTCAGCCAGATGCCCGGCACTCAGTAAATATTTACTGAGCAAATGGGGAAGTTGCCCAATTATACCCTCAAGAATAGCCACACTGCCCACACAACAAGAAGCAGACTCCCTGCCAAGCACAACCAGCCCCAAACAGGGCCCTGGGTCCGTACTCCCAGAGCTTGAGATTCCAGAACGTAAATGGATACGCCTGGCACATCACAGAGTCAGATATTCGGGTTTCAGCCCTGCCACATTCTTCAAAGGGTGGAGCGAGGCAAGAGATGTGCCTGTTCTACTACCTCTGTTTCTTCTGACAGTGGCTGGGGGATGGGCTGCTCCACCCAGGTCAGGGGTAGGAATATTGATCTACCTGGGGTAGATGTGTAGGCTGGCAGGAGCCCCTCCAAAGAAGCAAATCCTCAAGTATTCACAGAAGCAGGCAAGCACACCCAATACCTGGAAAAGAAGAACCTATGCCTACTGGGGATACAGTCTGAGAAACAATATAAATAAATAATAAATGGCGACAATCCAAAACTTGATGAGAGGACCATAATCCTTCTACCCAATGCAAGAATTCCTGACCAGTGGCACGGATTCACCTGTCAACTAACTGAGAAGACAGAACCAAGGACAAAAGGTGGCATTTCAAGGCAAAAGTTTTCACCTCAATTACTCCACCTTTAAGAAGATAAAACTGCTGTAATGACCTTGCAGAACTCCCTCCCTTTCTGAGATATTGGAAGTGTGGCCCAGAGAGGCTGGATGACTGAACAGAGGACCAAGACTAGAATTCAGGTTCTAGCTCTCTGTTGAGGGTTTCTTCCCATTTCAGTAGTGACAAAGAAAAGGCAAGAATTACAGTTTATGGTGGGGGTTGGAGAGTTAGTTTCAGGCATTAGTCTTTTTCTTTTTCTTCCTCTTTTTTTCTTTTTGGTTGGACTTGAACCCAGGAGCACTTTTCCACTAGCTACATCCCAGCCTTTTTTATTTTCTGAAACAGGGTCTCACTAAGTTGCTGGGGCTGGCCTCAAATTTATAATCCTCCCACCTCAGCCTCACAGTGGCTGGGATTACAGGTGTGCACCACCATGTTCCTAGTTTTTCTTCCTTCTTTTTTGCAGGCCTGGAAATTGAATGGAGGGCTTCACATGTGTTAGGCAAGTGCTCTACCACTGAGGTACACCTCCAGCCCTAGACATTATCCTTACAACATGAAACTACTCCTTCTCAAAGGGTAAGCTACAGATGTTAAAGGAATGCCAGATGCATGCTGTGAAGTTAAGAAGGATTCCTTCCCTTGTACCAAATCTGTGATCCTACAGAGTTCCCCTCAGCTTTTGGATTTTATGAATAAAGCTATTCATAGCAGGACCCACAGAATTAAAATAACGATTCACTAGCAGGCAAAAAAAAAAAATGCAGATATATACTTCACTAAAATGTTTACATAAAAATTCAGGTGGCAAGGTGAAGTTGAGTTAGCTTTCTAAAATCAACAAATATTCAGTGCTTCCTCTGTACAAGTCTCTCTATGCTAAGTGCTGAGTATGTGTATGCATGGTCATATGAGGGAGAGACAGAGACAAATACACAAGGAAAAGAGAGAACACAGGTCTTCAGGCTTGCAACGGTGGTTGCTGATACAAGGCTGTGAACATCAAAGACATGACTAATAATATGGAGTAGATAATTGTTAAGTAAGTGGCATAGGTAATGTGTCTGCAAGAGTCTCTGAAGAAACAATCACTTCTGCTGGGGCGTGGGGAGGGTTGTCAGGCAGGGTGATCAAGAAGGATCTGGGATTTGAGGTGGACCTTGAAGGAAAGAAAGATCTCAATAAGAAGGGAAAATGAACAAGCAAACACTGTGGCTCATGGGAAGAGAAAGAAGTATTAAAAGGACTAGGCCAGATTTGAACAGCCTTGAAAGAGCTTGTAGAATTGAAAAGGTGAAGAAATTGAAACTACAGTGTTTAAAACATATTAATTTGACAAATGCCTTTTGGGGGGACACTGTGTGCAGGTATCTGATGAATGACTAAAGGTGAACTTGCCCTTGGTGGGGAACTCACTTCAGACTGGTGAAGAGGTGGACTTGAGATGACAAGGGGATAAGTCATTTGAGAAGAGGCATATCTGAAGGAAGAACCAATGACTAGCTGGGTGGGATGCAGAGGACAAGGAAGCATAAACTTGCTAGAGAGAGTTCTTCAAAGTAAAAGTCAGGCAGCTGGAAGAACAGAAGAATAAAGGGAAGCTGGTTGAGGGGAGATGCAGAGCTTAATTTTAGAGGTGCTAAATCTTAGAATAGCTATATCGCAGTGTCCAATGGATATTGGAGATGTGGGTCTAGGGTTTCAGTTGAAGATCAAGACATAGGGATCTTCCCAATGGACAAGTGTGGGACTGAATAGATTTCTCAGGGAGGGAGTGTAATGAGAAAAAACAGAATGTCAAACTCAACCATAGGTGTCCCAACCTTAAGAGGGTAGAGGGATAGGAAGTGGGTTTGAGTGATCAGAAAGGAAAATCAAGATAGTCTAATGCCAAGAAAGGAAGGGGAGACAGTTTCAGTGGGAGAGGGTTGTCAACAGTGAATATTTTCTATAAAATCAAGGACTGAGCTTACAAAAAATATTTGATGAATGAATGAATGAATGATGAAAGAAAAGGAAGCCCTTGGGGTGGAGAATCAACTTTCCTCAGTCAGAAGAATGGCCAGGGATGCCCTCAGACAAGAGGATTTTAATGTTAAGTTTTACCTCATTGTTCCTATGAAAACATGATTTCTTCCTGCCTAAATCATCCTGTACACCACACAGACAGCCTTCCCTGCTTCCCCCTATCGCCCCCATTTTTGTTCCGATTTCCAAAATCGAAGCAACACACCTTCTAAAGTAGACAGGAAACTTCAACTAGAGTTTCCAGTTCATTAACCACTGTGACTGTGGCTTCTATTACACAAAAGGGTATGTGGCAATAGGGTGGAAGAGAAGTTGGGGTTCTAGCCCCAGCTGCACTACTAACCAGCTGTGTGACTTTGGAAAAGTTACTCAACCTCTCTGTAAATGTATGGGCATTTGCATAGGGGGAGGTAGATTTACCAGGAATCTAGACAAGTTTTGAAGGTTCCTTTGAGTTCTAAAGTTTATTTTATCATTTTCAAAAGGTCCTTGCAACACCCTCAGGGAAACGACTGCAGAACTCTTCCTGGGGTGAAGCGCCAGGATAGGAGGCTTGTACCAAGAAAGCGAGACGGCGAGAGACCGCGCTGCTCAGGCCTCGCGGATCACCAGTGAGCAGATCCCATTCCTAGTGCTGAGGAAGGATCCCAACAAACCCAAGGGTGACTCTCATCACGCACCCCACCTTTCCTAGATTCCCAGACGGTCAAGAGGCGCTAAAAAGCCCTGCGGGGAAAAATAAAGATTTCCTTCCCAGAGTCCTGCGCTGCTTTTGCAAGTCGGATTCCGGCAGACACGATCTGCAGCCCGATAATGACACGGTCTTTGGAAGGAGCGCCAGTTCTCGCTCGCTCAGAGTTCTGGGGCCGCCTGGCTGCCCGCGCCGCGCCCCGACGGACAGGCGTCGACCCCGGCCCGGCTGCCAGGCCAGCGGCGCCCTCGCCCCGGCGCCCTCCCTCCAAGGCCCCACTGCGGTCTGCAAACATTTCCTGCCCCTGCCCCCGCCCCCACCAGGAGCTTCCCAGTTGGAGCGAGTTGGTCTCGCAGCCGGGTCAGCACTTGCAGTTGCCCCAACTCGGCTTCCCCGGCCACCCCGCCCTGAGGAGGGGTCCCGTTCGGCTCCGAGAGGCATCGAGGAAGCCCAGGCGCCAGGAGCAACGGGAGGTCGCTCGGGAACCCCGGGGCTCCGGCAAGGAGGGGGGCAACTGGCCGGGAGTCGTGGCCCTGTTCACTGCCCCGGCGTTACCTGCTCGCTTGCGGGGGTGTCCCGGGGCGGCCGGCCTCTCACGGCGCTGTCTCCCCACGCAGTTGCCCATGCTGGCTCCTCAGCCGGTCCCCATGCACCGGAGGCGGCGGCTGGCCGACTGCTCCGCGCTCCTGCCCCGGACGGCGGCGTCCGGGGTCAACGGCTCCTGCCGCTCGGCATCGGGCGCTCCCGGATCTCCCCCGGGGCGCGCTCTGCCCGGCGCCGGCTTCGCCACAAACTTTGCGGGCCAGGGGAAAGAGGGAGGTGGCAGACTCTCAGCACAGTCCCAGGTGGCCGGGCCAGGGGGGCCCGCGACGGTGCCCGGCCAGAGACCAGCCCCGCTGGAGGGGCGGAGAGGGGGCGGGCACCGCCGCAGCTACTCAGGGCTCGCTCGGGGCTCCCAGCTGGGGCCGGCCCCCCGGAGCCTGTCACTCACCTGCCTAACCCCGCCCCAGCCCGGCCCCGCTCTCTTCCGCCGGCTGGCGGTGCCCGCGCCGCCGCCGCCACCCGCCCCAGGTGCGCATGTGACTGACGGCACCGCCCCTCGGGCCGGGCCTGATTTTCTCATTGGCTTCCCCCAGGGTGCGCACCGCCCCCCGGCCCCACCCAGCCAGGTGCCCGCCCCGCCGCCGGTCTCCCGGGGAGCCCGGCCGGGAATTATTCGCCCTCAATGGCCCCCGGCTGCGTGCCGAAAAGCCTCCTCCCCTCTACGCGCCACCGCCCCAACCTCAGGCCCCGCCCCTCGGGGAGGGGCCGTCCCGTCCCTCCCTGGAACTGCCTGGCCCGGAGCCGGCAGGCACGTGATCCAGAGGGCGCCCCGCCCCCTCGGCCTTCAACCAGCAATTGGCTCAGAAGACGCGTGCGCGGAGAGGTCATTCTTTTGCCACCTCCTACTTCCCCTCCCACCGTCTCCGGTGCGCGTCATGGCTGCCGCCGCCGCTCTGGAGGCGGCGGCGCCTACTGGCGCCCTGTGGGGCCTCGTGCAAGACTTCGTCATGGGTCAGCAGGAGGGTCCCGCTGACCAGGTGGCTGCAGGTACGGCCGGCAGCGCCTCGTGGCTTCCACATGGCCCACTGGAGGGAGCGGCCTCAGCATCAGCGCGGGGCGGGAAGGGAGTGAGGGACAGAGGTGACTTTGAGAGATTGTTCTCGGGCTGCTTGGTGAGCATCGCGAGCTTGAAAGCCTTAACAAGTGGAGTCAGTTGCATCTTTGTTGAAGCGCCTTTACGTTCCTTATCTCCCTGTAGTCAGTGATAGAAAATCATTACATTTCACAGGTAAGGAAACTGAGGCCCGGCGAGGGCAAAAGACTTGTCCTGGGCTACCGACCAGGTAGGAGGGGGAGCGGGGACTCGAACTCTTCTCTTCACGTCGGAACCAGTAGCTCACGCCGCGAGACACGTTATGTGATGTTGACGTGGGGCGATGGATGTTCGGAGGCATCCGCTCCTTTCGCGTGGCATCCTGGGAGTGGCCGGTGGCTTCTTCTCTGACTGGCTGTATTCGGAGGGAGGAGAAGAGGATCCAATCTCTGGGGAATTGGAGATAAGACTTCATACCGTGCCTTAGTGTTCTCAATTAATTTGCTTCACGACTTTTTATGTGTCATTTATCTTCTTCCCAGATCTCCAGTTTCCTACTTTTGGCCAGTTCAGGAATCTCTCAGTTCCGACGCTCCAAAATTTGAACAAAACAAATTCCAGGCCACTTTGGAATTCTGACTTAGCCTTTTTAAGAGGTGGGGGGAAACAAACCTAAGAAATTATCGAATGATAGGCCTTCGCATTGAAGTTTAAAAGAATACAAAATGAGTACAGATAAGATTTTTAAAAGAATTTATTTCGGACAGTTTTGCACGCTTGGGGAAAAGTAAAGGACATGTTTCTCTTACAAATTGAACAGATTAACTTTTAGGGTGATCTGCTAGAAACATAACACTGGACCTTAGCAATATTCCACTTTCATTCAAATCATTTCACTATTATTGAACATGTATTAGTCTCCAAATATGATGCAAAGCAAGTTAGGTTAGATCTGTGACCACCAAAAACATATAATGTGGTTGAAGAGACAACCATGCTCTAAGAGAGCAGTTTGCTTTGGAAGCATCCAAAGTTTGTCCAGGTTGCTTTGGAAGCATCAGTGGGCAAATGCCCAGTGTTACCACTAAGCTTATCATATTACAATTTTAGAAAGTGTAGTGTGTTATCATGACTTATAATTAGTATGTACAGTGTGTTGTATCGTTTTTCCAATATTTTATTATGAAAATTTTCCAACATTCAGCAAAATCTGAAGAATTTGATAAGAAATACACCCACCACCTGGATCCTACCATTAACATTTTTCTATAACTCGCTTTATCATGTACCTATCCATCCATTTAAATTGTAAGTATCAGTACACTTATCTCTAAGTACTTTGGAATATCATTGACTACAATTTGTTTACAGTTTATCTTGATATAATGTTTATATCCAATGAATTATACTGTCCAAAGTATATATTCATTGTTTGTAGCTACAACAGTCTCATCCACTACCAAGGTAAAGAACATTATTGTTGTTGTTTGTGACTCTTTCACATTTACACATTTTGAAGAGACTGCTAAGTCTTTTTCTTTTTCCTTTTTTTTTTTTTGTACTAGGGATTGAACCCAAAGGTGCTTAACTACTGAGCCATGTCCCCAGCCCTTTTTTATATTTTATTTAGAGATAGGGTCTCACTGAGTTGCTTAGGGCCTCACTAAGTTGTCGAGTCTGGCTTTGAACTCACAATCATCCTGCCTCAGCCTCCAGAGCTGCTGGAATTACAGGCATGGCCACCATGCCTGGCTGAAAGCTAAGTTCTTAAAACTATTTTTTAACATAATTTTATTTATGCCTGAGAAAAATGTCCTAAACTGTTGTCTACTTTAACTCAGCACAGCTAACTCTGGGTAACGCTAGGCATTTTGTAATTTAGCCCTCTAAAGAAAAGAAGGTTGTTACAGAGAAATAATGATTGATGAGATTGAAAAGGTTTGATGGGGTTGGATTATGCATAACCTTGGCTTCTGGGCCAAAGGATTTGAATGGCCTGTTGTGGATAATAGAGTCATTGTAGATCCTTGAGCAAGCAGAGCCATAAAATTAAAGCAAATTTGGAAAGGATTAAGTTAGTATTCTCTGTCTTAGATCACAGCCATAGTTAGGTTTGTGGAAAGTTGACAGTTTTTGCTTCCTTTTTTTTTGTTTGTTTGTTTTTTGGTACTGGGGATTGAACCAAAGGGCACTCAACCACTGAGCCACATCCCAGCCCTATTTTGTATTTTATTTAGAGACAGGGTCTTACTGAGTTGCTTAGGGCCTCGCTAAGTTGCTGAGGCTGGCTTTTAACTCGAGTTCCTCCTGCCTCAGCCTCCCAAGTGCTGGGATTATAGGTGTGTGCCACCATGCCTGACAACAGTTTTTGCTTTCTGATTCTCCAGCCTATATCAATCTATTAGTGCTAAAGGAACCAGCCAGCTTCCTGTTCAGCCAGTTGCAGCAGCAGCCTCTCCTACAAATTATAAATGCAGAAGGAACACCTGTGATCATAAAGACAGCTGCTACTAAATTTGCTTTGGACCTAGGAAAAAGTAGGTGTCAGCTCTAAAGAAGGAGCAAACAATGGAAGGGAAATGACCTGGAAGCCCAAGAGTTAAGACCTCTCAGGCAGGTGTTCAAAGACTGCCACTGCTTAATGTCAGCCTTCATTTTCACCATTGCTCTCTTGGACATTTAGTTCCTAGCAGCCACCTTATATCCCCTGAGTGCTATCCTTCCCATTTCCCTCCACTACTTCTGATATAAGTTAGATGTTGGAGTCAAAGTTCAGATTGAGTGCCACCCCAGACATCTTACACTTCCAAATCTTTGTAGTACTTATTTCTGAATCACTCATGTACTTATTAGCAGACTTGTTTAGTAGCTATGTCCGTGCACACCTCCAAATCGTTCTCTTCCTTCTCTACTACCAGTATCTCTGAGAACTAGTAAAAGTAGATACACAATAAAAATGGCTTATGAAGCCATGTGTGGTGGTACATGCCTGAAATCTGCTACTTGGGAGGCTGAGGCAGGCAGATCACAAGTTTGAGGCCAGACTGGGAAACTTAGTGCAAGACCCTGTCTCAAAACAAAATTAGAAAGGGCTGAAGATGCTGCTTAGTGGTAGAGTGCTTTCCAAGCGTGCATGAGGACCTGGGTTCAGTTCCCAGATCAAGGAGGAAAAAAATGCCTGTGTGAATGGAGTGAGAGATGTTGAAGGAAGAATCTGGAATTTGAGGTCAAACCAGTTACAAGGCTTGAAGGAAAAGGCCCAGCGTGTTTCCAGAGTTTTGAGCCTGAGTATAAAGGAAAAAAGGAAGTATTCTGTCCATAAAAAGAAGTTGGAAAGGAGCTGATTTTGGAGAGTATGAGTTTTGGACATGTTGAATTTGCAGGTGGTGAATATAATATTTTCCTTCTTAAGTTATTTGGATTTTCCTTTGTTTCAATCTTTATATTATAGTATTGTGTTTTCCCATATATGTAATTGCCAGGGGAGACCACTATTGGTGAAGTGAAAAATCATTAAAGAAGAATAGAACATAGTTTGGAGAAATGTCTGTGGCATCAGCAGCAGAAAGGGCTTTTTTTTTTTTTTTTAATTTTGATAGACCTTTATTTTTATTCATTTATTTATGTGTGGTGCTGAGAATTGAACCCAGTGCCTCACACTTGTTAGGCAAGCGCTGTACCACTGAGCCACAACCCCAGCCCCCAGAAAGGGCATTTGAGAACCTGATTAGAACCTAGTCCTGAGACATTTCTCTCTTTCTGGCTCCTGTGAATCCTCCTGCATTACCTCAGACTTGCCCACACTGCCTTGGGCTGCCACTCCAGATTCTCAAGAGACTGTAACTCCATCAGACAGAGATCTGATTGTGCCTTCTAGGTCAGTGACCTCATAAATACTCCTTTGAGGATTCCTCTATACCCTGCATGAATTAGTTCCCTCCTGAGCAAAGTGGGGAGCTGGGAGGTGCTAGTAAGTCCATCTGTAAAGAGCAAATCTTGAACATATAGGGAAAACTTAGGCCTACCTAGAAAGGGAAAAGAACTTATTTTTTTCCATAATACTAGGGCATCTACCCTTAGGAAAATGAACTCTTTATTAGCTTCTTTCATCCCAGAAGTCCAAGTTCAATTAACAGTTTTCCCAGGTATTCTGGTTATTTTCATTTGGGAGTATTATAGTGTTAAAAGATTAATTATTTAAAATTAGTAACCTTTGGTCTATAAACCCAGGAATTCTACTCATTTCTTTAGTTAACCCAGTCTCTGTTTCTATCACACTAGTGACACTGAAATTGTTAGGCTGTGATTGATGTGTGTGTTTGTTTTGTGTTACTAGGGATTGATCCAAGGGGGCATTTTACCACTGAGCTGAGCTATATCCCACCCCTTTTATTTTAATTGTTATTGGTTCTTTTTAGTTATACATGACAGTTGAATCCATTTTGACGTAATTATGCAAGCATGGACTATACCTTGTTCTAATTCAGACCCCACTACCTCTCCTTCCCCTTTCCTCTCTCCAGCCCGCTCCCTTCCCTCCCTTTTTTGGGGGGGTGGGGGTGGGGGCATCAGGGATTGAACTCAGGGGCATTCAAGCACTGAGATACATCCTCAGCCCTATTTTGTATTTTTTTATTTGGAGACTCACTGAGTTGCTTAGTACCTCACTTTTGCTGATTCTGGCTTTGAACTTAAGATGCTCCTGCCTCAGCCTCCTGAGCTGCTGGGATCATAGGAGTGCACCACCATGCCTGATTTCCCTTTTTATTTTTTATTTTGAGACAGAATCTCCTTAAGTTACCAAGGCTGGCCTTTAACCTGAGATCCTCCTACCTTACCCTCTGGAGTTGCTAGGATTATAGACATGTGCCACCTTACCCAGCATTGATTATTTTAATCTCACTGCCCCACCAGACTGTGGGCTCCTTAAAAGCTCCCTGTCATCGGGCATGGTGTTTCACACCTTTAATTCCAGCAACTCAGTAGGCAGAGACAGGAGGTTCACAAATTCTAGGCCAGCCTTGGCAATTTAGCCAGACCCTATCTCAACATTTTAAAAAGGGCTGGGATGTGGCTCAGTGGTAAAGCGCCTTTGGGTTCAATCCCCAGTACCAAAATAAACAAAAAACCCACAAAATTCCCTGATACCATCTTTTCTTTTTCTGTGGAATTGGGGATTGAACCTAGGGGCACTCTACCACTGGGCTACATCCCCAACCTTTCTAATTTATTTTTTCATTTTGAAACAAGGTCTCACTGAGTTGCCCAAGATGACCTCAATTCTCTTTTCAGTCTCTGAAGTATCTGTATCTGGAATTGTAGGCATGTGCCACTACACTTTGCTCCCTGTCAGTATTTATCTTTTTATTTTTATTTTTTGGTACTGGCTATTTCACCCAGGGACACTTAACCACTGAGCCAAATCCCCAGCCCTTTTTATGTTTTCTTTTGAGATAGGATCTCACTAAGTTGCTCAAAACCTTACTAAATTGCTGAGGCTGGCCTCGAACTTGCCATCCTCCTCCCTCCTCCCATCCTCCTCCAGAGTCACTGGGATTACAGGTGTGCACCACCATGCCCAGCTCCACTTCAACAATTTTAAGTGAACAGTTTGGTGGGTTTTGTTTGTTTGTTTGTTTTTAATTCACAATTGTGGGGAGCTGTCCTTATTTAGCAGAATTAGACTAGGTTGAGCCATGTGATGCAGAGACCTGGCTTCTAGCAACTGCCAGGTGCAAGTGGTACTGCATGGGAGTGGTTCCCTGTCTCCTGACATTTTCTCCCTAAGAGGATGGCTCCCCTAACTCCACCCTATTCTATCCATCAAAGAAGCAGCTCCTCCCGGTCCTTGCCCCTTTGACCTGTCTCTCTATAAATAAAAGAGTTGGGTGATTCCTTGTTGTAAAGAGGCCAGAGTTGGTATGACCCGGATGTCACACCCCCTGTCACAAAAAGAGTATGGCTCTTGTGTGTTTATTGAGTAGATAAGTTTTCTGGGTAACAGAAAAACAGCTAACATCCTCCTCCAGCAGTCAACCCTTTCCTCCTCCACGTAGGACGTGGCAGAGTGGACCCCGACACACAATGTTCCATGATCTAAAAATTAATTAGCATTTTCATCACAGCAAAATGTGTAAGGCTTTTTGACAGCAGTTACTATATAGTCTGGTTATAGGAATGAAAAGATTTCACATTTAAAAAACATTTCTGAGGTGAACTGGAATAAGATGTTAAATTTAGTCAACTCTGTGAAAACATCCCCAAAATACCAATTCTATTTTTTTTGCCAGCTTACTTCCCATTTTCCTTAATTTTGCTTACTGTGGTATGATAGCCTTATTAATGTAATGCATTAATTCAAGTTGGAATCCTTGTGAAAGTTTTGCAGACTAAAGGGCTCCATCAGGAGAGTTCACCCAAGTATTGGGATACAAGGAATCCATGCAAATGAATGTTTCTTTGTAAGAATAAAGCAGCCAATTTCAGAATGATGTATGCTGAATGCTGAAGAAGTTATTGTCAGTTATAAAATTTGAGGCCACCTCTGGGAGCGAGAGTTGACTTGTAAGGACATAATGAAACTTCTTTTGCTGATGGAAATCTTTTTTTGTTTTGGGGGGGTTTTTTGGTACCAGAGATTGAATCCTGGGGTGCTTAACCACTGAGCAACATCCCAGCCTAGCCCTTTTTTCTGTTTTATTTAGAGACAAGTTCTCACAGAGTTGCTTAGGGCCTTGCTGAGTTGCTGAGGCTGACTTTGAACTAGCGATCTTCCTGCCTCAGCCTCCTGAGCTGCTGGAATTATAGGCGTGTGCCTCTGCACCCAGCATAAAGTGTTCTTTTATGGTTCATTATCAAGAAATAGGTATTTCTCTTCATGAAAGCATTACACTTAAAGAATCAGGCATGGAACCCAACCATTAGTTCCTTGGTTTGTTTGTCCTGTGAGTCTGACTCCTGCCCCTTCCCCCACCCTCCAGCCTGCTCAGTTTTTCCCTTGGCTCTTTCTCAGGAGCTGGGGCAGCAGCTGGGCCTTCCACATCCTGGCACAAGTAGGGCTAAGAGTGCCTGATGTCTAAATTGGTGCCAGTCACGAGCTGTGAATACTAACTAGAGCTCTCCTTTCCTCAGTCTGCTTGGACTTCTTACTCTAGTACCAGAGTGAGCCTCTCTTCAGCTCAGTTCACAGCTGTTGCCCTGAGACCAGAGACTTGGGGGCAACTGGAGACTTAGGAGTTTGTTCTCAAGTGTTTTTTTCACTCTTTCCCTTGTTAGCAAGAGGTGACTAAGGTCCTGCATTTAGAAGTAGGTGAGTTAGGAACCCAGAACAGGTTCCTGAAAGTAATGCCGTGCACACCATACCTTCATTAGCTAGAACTCCTTTTTGTTACTCTCTCTTAATAAACCCTTATGAAGATAACCTTTTGCTTTGTTTCTTCCTTGAAATTGTAAACTAAAAAGCCTTGGTTAGGTCTGTCTTTTACTTTTGTACTGCTAAAATTATATTGCTAAAGTAATATATTTACCTGGTGCAACATTCAAAAAGTGCCAAAGTAAAATACAGCAAGAAGCATCCCTCTGGGATGGAATGCAGACTGTAACAATTGAACCCGTCTGTATTACAGTGTATGACATATCCTCCCCTGAAGAGGGTTGGGGGAAAGAGTCAACCTAGGTGACTTTGGAAAACAGTATTTTGTTTTTATTTCTTTACACCAAAGATAAAACTGTATATAAACACTACTCTGTTTATACATTTTGTTTTGTTTTGTTTTTGTGGTGCTGAGGATTGAAAGTGGGACCTCATACCTGATAGATAAGCACTGCTTCACTGAGCTGCACCTCTAGCCCTACAAATTTGTTTCTCAGAGTGATTGATAATTCTAAATATAATTTATAGCCTACACCAGGATTGAACAAATAGTAAATGGTAGGTAATGAGAATCAGCTTTCTCACTGTCAGAGAAAGAAAGTACAAATAAGCAAAGGGGGAAGGCTAGAATAAACCCTGTGGTACCAGATTAGAGTTGGAGACTTTAATATGATCTTCAGATTAGATTAATATATATGGACAGGTAGAGAAATAGTGACAAACGTTTGTATAATGTAGGTTAGGATATGTATATACATTTCCCAGTTCTGTGCTGAGCAGGCTTAGAAATAGTGTTATCTTAACAGTGAGCACATCTTGGTTTCTAAATACCATTTAAAAAAAAATGACAGGACTTCTTGGAGAAAAGACTGATTATAGGATAGAGCAGGGAAATTGCAAGATGAACCTATACCGTTTTGTAGGGCTAGAAAATAAAAAAGTGCACAAGAAATAAAAACTTGGGTCATATCAAAGGGGCATAGGAGCCAACCTTACTTTTGTACTTTTTCAATGGCCAAAGATGGAACAACTTGAGCCACAATATAAGTAACCTTTTATTTATTTGAGTATTAAAAATTTGGGTTATATTTATTGAATTGTTACCCAAAATATTAAAGTCTATATGAATCTATACTAATACAATGAGTAGCTGAATTATTAATTTATTTTATTTTGATACCACATCCTCAGTTCTTTTTATTTTTTTTTTATTTTGAGACAGCGTCTCACTAAGTTGCTGAGGCTAGCCTTGAACTTGAGATCCTCTTGCCTCAGCCTACCCAATTGCTAGTATGTGCCACCTCGCCTGAATTCTTTTGTAGAAGAATTTCAAATAATAGAGGTAGATTCTCCTCTCTCTAGGAGCTTATTCTTCCCCTCCTCCTTGAGTGGAGCTAGACTTAAAGACTCTAAAGAAAAGAGTATCAGGAAGGAAAATAGTAACTATATAGCACAGAGACCTGGTGATTGTCCCTTGCCTGAGAGTCATCAGAGCCTTGCCAGTGGTAGAGAAGCCATATTGGGTAACTTGTACCCCAGATATGACAGGAGGAAAATGGTATTTCATGTCTTTGATACTCTTCTTGAAAAAGTACATCTTTTAAATTATCGCGATCATGAAAAACAAGGAAAGGTAAGAAAATTTCACAAACTAGAGGGCACTAAGGACTCCTGATGGCTAATGCCAGTGTGGTGTTCTTCATTGGATCCTGAAACAGAAAAAATGGCATTAATGGAAAACTGGTGAATCTTGAATATAACCTAGAGTTTATTTAAAGTCATGTATATGCCAGTACTAATCTCTTAGGTTTTTGGGTTTTTTTGGTACTGGAGATTTAGTCCAGGGGTGCTTTATCACTGAGCTATCCCCAGCCCTTTTTATTTTGAGAAAGGGTCTCACTAAGTTGCTTAGAGCATCACTGCATTGTTGAGGCTGGCCTCAAATTTGTGAGTCTCCTCTCTTAGCCTCCCAAGTCATTGGGATTACAGGTGTGCTGTCACACCTGGGAGTCTCTTAATTTTAACAAATGTATATGGCTTGACAAATGTACCATATAAGATTTTAACATTAGGGGAAATTGGGTGAGGGTTATATTAATAACTTTTCTATAAATATAAAATTATTCCAAAATAAAACATTTCACTGAAAAGTCTAATGTTCTTGCTGGGTGCATTGGTACACACCTGTAATCCCTGCAACTTGGGAGGCTGAGGCAGGAATGTCACAAGTTTGAGGCCAGCCTCAGCAACTTAGCAAGACTCTGTCTCAAAAAATAGAAAGGAGCCGGGCATGGTGGCGCACTCCTGTAATCCCAGCACCTGGGAGGCTGAGGCAGGAGGATCTCAAGTTCAAAGCCAGCCTCAGCAGCTTAGGGAGGCCCTAAGCAACTCAATGAGACCCTGTCTCTAAATCAAATACAAAACAGGGGTGGGGATGTGGCTCAGTGGTCGACTGCCCCTGGGTTCAATCCCCAGTACCAAAAAAAAAAAAAAAAAAATAGAAAGGACTGAGGATGTGTCTTAGTGGTAAAGCACCTCCAAATTCAATCCCAAGTACCAAATTTAAAAAAAAAAAAAAGTCGACCTCTCAATCTCTGGCTATTCATTGTCATTCTGAAGCAACTAATGTTATTATTTCCTGCTATATCTTTCAGACATGCCCCCCCTCCCTTTGAAAACATTGATCTGTACATACTATACACACTATTTTTATCCCTGTGCTGCATTCATGTATTTATTTGGCAAGACCTTGTACATGCCAGTCAAGCACTCTGCTGCTGAGCTACATCTCTAGTCTTTCTTATTTTTAGTTTGAGACAGGGTCCAACAAAGTTGTCCAGTTTGGCCTGAAGTTGTGATCCTCCTGTCTCAGACTTCCGAGTAACTGAGATTTCAAGTGTGCAACACCTTACGTATCTACTAATCTGCTTTTAGATGTCCCATTATCAGTGTGTATATAGCTTCTTCAGTGTTGCCTTCAGATCTTGGCTATTATGAATAATGCTTCAGTGAACTTGGGAGTACAAACATCTCTTCAGATATAGATTTCATTTTCTTTTTATATATACCCAGATACTTTTTTTTGCTAGGTTTGTATCTAGGTGTATGCTCGTTTTCTCTCTCTTCTCTCTCTCTCTCTCACTCCCTCTACACAAAAATAGAGTTTTCCACCACTATGTCATTTTCAGTCTTGTTTTAATAGATATGTGACAGTTTTGAATTTCATAATATAATTTTGTGCCTAGCTATCTTAACAAAATATTTTACTTTATATATCTCTTGAATTTATTATAAACATGTCATTTCCAAATGGTATACTTTCTTTTTAGTTTTTATACTTGAAGCTGCATATCTAAAGTGTTACTGTAATACTTCTTTCCTAAGTTATCTAGGAGGGGATTCTCAGCAAGTACAATGGGCCCCATGGTAACGTAGGCAGGAAGCACTGATGTTAAGAGCAATGGAACCCTGTAATAGGCATTTTGTTTTTGTTTTTTCCTAATTTCTTTCTCTTGTTTCCTCTAGATGTGAAATCTGGCAGCTATACAGTGTTACAAGTGGTGGAAGCCCTTGGGTAAGAGTCTGTTCTAGAATGCTCTTTCAGCCCTGCCTATGAACTCTGAGAAAATCATTTTTATGTATTGCTGCTTTCCTGGAGCCTGATTTTCTCCCGTATCCCCAAACCCCATCTATCAGTTATTTCAGTGTAAGCGTACATCTCTGAATTGTTTCTCCTGAGAAGGTTCCATGCTGCCTGACTAACACTGCCTGACAGTGTTAAGAAGCACACAACTTGTAGGTACACAGCTCCTGGCTCATTCCACAAGTTGGGGCAAGGTGGTTGGTGAAGACCATTCACTATTGTTTAATTAGAGTAAGGATTCCTTTTGTACTTCTTTAGGCTCACCCAACCTACCTCTACAGGATCTCGTTGATGTGGACCTGAAGCAGACAAGCTATGGGTCTGCCTAGAAAGTGGCCAGGAGGCAGACCCCACACCAGATCACCACTGAGGGAAAAGGCTTAGGGGAACAGCTGAAAACAGTGTTTTTAAAATCTGGGGTTCCACACTTCAGAGAAAATGTGTGTTTATAATCTAATACCTTCCTTTGTCACATTTTACACTTGGCAGAACATTTGAATTGATAAGTCTTATTAGCAAGGGTTATTAACTATCATAGCCAGCATGTCTTCTGAAATAAGAGGGAAAACTAGAAAATGAGGGAAATTTAAAAACCTGAATCACCTATGAGGCATTTCTCTCACATAACAGACCATTTCTGTATACCTTTTGGTATACATTCTTGTGGCCTTGGTTCTTTTTTTTTTAATAATAATTCATTGTAATATAATTCACATACAAAATTCACCTTTCATTGTTGTTATTTTTTTGTTACTGGGAATCGAACCCAGGGGTTATTTGCCACTGAACTATATTCCCAGGCTTTTTTATTTTTTGTTTTGAGATACAGTCTCACTAAGTTGCTGAGGCTGGCCTCCAACTGTGATCCTCCTGCCTCAGCCTTCTGAGTTGCTGGGATTGCAGGCGTGCACCACCACATCCGGCATAATTCACCATTTTGAAGTTCCTACTTTCATGGCCTTTTAGTATATTCATAGATTTATGCATTCTTCTCCCAAAATCAATTTTAGGACATCTTCATTACTCAAAAAAGAAACTTATGTCCATTAGCATTCATTACTCCTTCCTCCTTCTTCTCAGCCTTTGCAATCCCTAGGAATATGCCTATTTTAGAAATTTTATATACGTGGAATCATATAATATGTGACGTTTATGACTGACTTCTTCCACTGAGCATATTTGCAAGGTTCATCCATGTTGTATATTATGTATCAGTTATACATTTCTTTGATGCATAAAACTCCATTGTATAGATACACAACATTTTGTTTTTTTGGTTTTTTTTGGTTTTTTTTGTTTTTTTGAACCAGGGATTGAACTCAGGGACACTCGGCCACTGAGTCACATCCCCAGCCCTATTTTGTATTTTATTTAGAGACAGGGTCTCACTGAGTTGCTTAGGGCCTCACTAAGTTGCTGAGGCTGGCTTTGAACTCATGATCCTCCTTACTCAGCCTCCCAAGTCGCTTGGATTACAAGCGTGTGCCACCGCACCCGGCTAACATTTTGTTTTAACTATTCTTAAGTTGATGGACATCTGGATTGTTTTTACTTTTTGGATATTCTGCATAATGCTGCTATGAGCATTTGTGTGCCTTGATTCATTTATAAATGCTGAAAATGCATAATTTTCTACTTTCTGAGCAAAAATCTTCCTACAAGTTTCTATCGTAGAGATTCTGTCAGAAGGGATCTTATTTTTGCTCCATTACTCCTTGTAACATGCCCTCTATCCTTGAGGTTTACTGTAACTCTTGTGGCCAGCTCCTCTCCAGGAATTTACTTCCTGCTTGTTCCTTCTTGTTGTATCTAGTATGTTTAATTGTAATCTCTGTATAACTATTTTGAAGGTAGATCACCTTGTTGCTGCAGTGCAGCTTCTCCATATCAGTAGTTTACATAGTTAAAACCTTTATTCTGGCCATCTTTGTAACCTTTCCATTATAAAGTTTGGGAGTTTTGTGTTGTGGCTTTTTTATGTGTGCTGTTATTGTTTTCACCCTAGGACCTTGGTAGTGGTTCTCAGCATTTGTTTCCTTAGCAATAATTTACAAAAATATACCGATTCTCTTGTTTTGCTAGAAGATCCTTTGGGTTTCAGTTCTTACTGGCTATCTGTAATTTAGCTACCTCAGGAGCACCTTTCTAGAATGTTTTTGCTCTTTTAGTAGGGCTTGACTCTGCTTCTGTGCCCAAGGGCTGAGTGTGACCAATTGCAGAGTATGTATTACTTCAAAGATTTGAACTGGTTAATAAGAGACTGTCTCTATCCCATTTTCTTCCAGGTCCTCTCTAGAGAATCCAGAACCCCGAACTCGGGCACGAGGGATCCAACTTTTGTCACAGGTGCTACTCCAGTGCCACTCATTGCTCCTGGAAAAGGAAGGTACTGGCATCACTAGTAGGAATATCTTCCCAGATTGCTGAGCCAAGGCATCCCATGTCTATTCAAATCAACTTTATAGGGAGGAAGGTTGTAACGTATTCTTAAACAATTAATTTAGGATCTCCATTCCTCACTGGTATATGTGGCTGCAGTGGTAAAAATTGAGTCATGAGACACATGGGTTGCAACTATAGCCTTAGATAATGTTTTCAGTATGTCTTCCCCAGTCTATCAAACGTACAAAGTAGTATTTCCAGTACTGTGTCCTAACTGGAGAAGAAAAGTAAAGTTTTGTCAGAACACAGCCACAATCATTTATTTATCTATTGTCTACACTGTTTTTAGGTTACAGTGGTAGATTTGAATAATAGCAATAGAAACCATGTCCTATAAGCATATAATACTATTTGGCCCTTTAAGAAGAAAAGTTTGCAGCGCCTGGGTTTAATCCCCAGCACCAGAAAAACAAGAACACAACAACTTTTAGGGACTTGGGGTGTAACTCAGTGATAGAGCTTATGAGGCCCTGGATTCAGTCAGCACCAAAAAAAGAAAAAAAAAAAGAAAAAGGTCTGTAGACCCCAATTCTATAGAGAGGCAGTTCTGGAGCTGAGAATGGGTTTCACTGTGGATCTATGTGAGTATGGATAATAAGAGGTATTCCCTTACTTTCCTGACTCATCAGGTCAAGCCACCAACACATGTGGGAAGGCATGGGATATATCTCATGGTGAAGGAGAGTATTTTTATTGAAACCCAGACTGGAACAGCCTTACAAACTGAGGGAAGGAGCAAAAACTGATGGGCCTTCCTTATGCCTGCATAAACTAATGGCTGAATCTGGTTTGTGCAGTGGTACACCTGATCCTGTTCTATGAGAACCGGCTGAAGGACCATCATCTTGTGATCCCACCTGTCCTGCAGGGTTTGAGGGCACTTGTGAGTTCTCCTTTTCATTATCTAACTGTGTTCACGGGAGCCCTTGTCCAGTTCTCTCCTTGCTCTTTGAGGGTAAGGCTTTACATGCTAAAGGACAGAGACCCAAATGTGGGACTATATTAGTGTTAGCCAGCTCTACTTAAGTTTTAACTCCAAGGAATAAAAGTATTCTTTGGAGGACTGGAATTCAGCTCAACTGGAAGGACCTGCAGAGAACTTCTCTCAGCTAGATGGAGAAAGTTCCTGTTGGTGTGCTTCCTCCTAAACCGGGGTATTGTGATTCCCAGTATAGCTAACTAGGCCTCTTTTAGGTTGTGTCTTGGAGAGTGTGCTAAAATTCCATTAGTGTTCACATACCTTCCCTTCTGCCCCCAGAGCCTGTGTGTCGCCCTGCCCCCCGGCCTGGCTGTGTCTGTACTTAAAGCCATCTTCCAGGAAGTGCATGTACAGGTGAGTAATAACTGTCATAGTGGTATTCTCTTCTCCTACCCCTTAATGTAACTAGAATTAGATGGCAAAACATATTGCCTTCTAAATTCTGAATTCTGTCGGGTCTTGTGACCATGTTTATATGGTATTCCTTCTTACTAGATAAGGAGAGGGAGGGATGCATGTCATTATGTCTGACCTGTGTCCTCTTAACCTAAAAAGAAAGTAAGGCATAAAGACAGACATCACTACTGTGCTGGTCAGTAGCCATACCCTTTCTCGATAGTTCCTCTTAGGGTGATCTCGTGCTGGTATAAAAAGAGATGTCCTTTTAAGATGATGAAACTGAAGTAGTTCTATCAACTGAGGTATTTTTCAGCACTTTCTTATTTCCTTTCTTCCCTATCCTCAAGTCTCTGCTCCAGGTAGACCGACACACAGTCTACAGTATCATCACCAATTTCATGCGAACCCGAGAAGAAGGTAAGAGGCTGGACTCACTGGAACATCCGAAAGTGAGCACATGCTACTTTTTTTCCCCATTAGTAGGTTGCATTTTAGCCTGGGAATTATGTAGAAGAGCCAGTACTCAGAATGATAAAGGGTGACTGGGGGTCTGTTCTCCTTTGTGATGTAAAGTCTTTTAAATTTTTATCTCTAAAATTATATATTTGTATATATTTGCACATCCCTTTACTGAGTACTTGTCTTGAGATAGGTAGACAATAAAGGTCTACTCTGAGAGGCAGGAAAGGGGAGCAAGTGATAACCGAAGGAGAACTCAAGCCTCCTAGGAGAAAGTCTGAAGTTTCTATCCCGTGGGACAGTAGTGACCTTTTTCTGTCCTTCCCAGAGCTAAAGGGCCTAGGAGCTGACTTCACATTTGGCTTCATCCAGGTGATGGATGGGGAAAAGGATCCCCGTAATCTTCTGGTGGCTTTCCGCATTGTCCATGATCTCATCTCCAGGGACTATAGCCTGGGTACGTCCTAGTGACTATGAATTAGCTGATTGGGGCTTGTTGATTGAATGAAACTGATAATTCAACCTCATTCTTTCCCTGTTGTCACAGGACCCTTTGTGGAGGAGTTATTTGAAGTGACATCCTGTTATTTCCCTATTGATTTTACTCCTGTAAGTAGCATCTTTGTTTATTCATTTAAATATTCGTTGAGTACCTGCTGTGTGCGGACCCTGTTCTAGGCACAGAGGGTACAGCTTAACAAAACACATTCCTGGATTTATGTTTAGAAATCCTCATGGATTTACATTTTATTACACTGGGAATGGAGAAGCATTTGACACTGGAGGAAGGATTCAGATCAGCAAGTATTTGAGAGGACTCATTAAATTTCTCAACAATATACTTGGTGCTGTGGGCTACAGAATTGTGAAACATGGTCCCTGCCCTTGAAAGTTGAAACATTTAAGTAACAATATGAGATTAGGTAACAAAATGAGTGGTGCTATAGTTGTTCTGAGAAGACAGAGTTCAGTGTAAGCTAGAGTAGGCAGGCACTGACCTCATAGATAAGATAGGATTTCATTTGGTTTCGAAGGAATGCATGGAATATGATTCTGGAGTTGGAAAGGGCATCTCAGGAGATAAAAACAAATTGGCAGAACAAAAAAAAGAACAATCAAGCACAGTATGTATAGGAGGTATTTGTTGTGACCCTCTTAGGCCTTCCTCCCACTTTGCATTTGATTTCTTTCCTACTTCAAAATATACAGGGTCTAATCCCTGTAGGTATGCCTGGATTTGTGTACTGCAAACATTAGTAATGTGGAAGAAATGAAGAGTTCTGTTGCTTTTAGCAAGCAACATTTGAGTATTGATTGTCATTGCCTTCAGAGTGCCACAGCCAGCCAGGTGAAATGCCGTGCTGCACACCTATAATCCCAGTGACTGGGTGGGAGGCTGAGATAGGAGAGTGAATTTGAGTCTAGGCTTGGCAAGACCCTGTCCCCCGTACCCACTCCCTGCCAAAAAAGAAAAAAAGCAAGGCTAGGGTGTAGCTCAGTGGTAGAGCACCCCTAGATTAAATGCCTAGTACCATAAAAATAAACATAAGTACGGAAGCCATTTTTCTTTTTCTTTTTTTTTTTTTTTTTTTTTTTTTTTTTGGCGGTTCTGGGGATTGAACCCAGGGCCTTGTGCTTGCGAGGCAGGCACTCTACCAACTGAGCTATATCCCCAGCCCCGGAAGCCATTTTTGTTGTAGAGAAGTACCAGCTTATTTCATTTGGTATTATGTTTCTTAGGACCACTTGCCCTGCAATTCTTTTCATATCTTCCATAACCAGTGACCTTTATAACCCAGAACAACTTTATACCACTGAATCTTGAAAGATCCTGGTTTGCTTACCAGGTTTTTGCTTTGGGTTGTTTTATCCCCCTGATACTGGGAGTGGAACCCAGGACCTAGCATATGCTAGGCAAGTGCTCTACCACTGAACTACATCCCTCGTCCTTTTTAAATTTTATTTTGGAAGCAGGGTCTTATTTGGGAGTTTTTACATGTTTCTAAGTGAGGATTATAAGTGTACTTATTAAGTGTGAGCTTCATCATAGAACTGCTTACCTGGACAGTTGGAGAACCCCCCAAATATTATTTTTCTTGGGCTAGTCAGGTACTTCTAGAAAAAGACCTTAGGTCTGCCCACCAGGAAAAGTCTAATTACAAGCAGGAGGAGCTGGGAATACCAGCACTCAGTCAGTACCTATCACTTAAACCTCCTGTCTTGGTGCAGCACTGAGGCTCTCCACTACACCTACAGCTCCAAGACTAGAGACTCCTGCTCTAGAAAATTAAGCCTCAGATTCTGCTGCCATTAATGAGGAGCTAGAAGGCAGTCTGGAAGGTTAGATTGCCTCTCTAGCTCCACTCCCAACTCCAGAGGTTCCTGGAACTGCAGTCCCAAAGCCTTTTGAGGACTATGCAGTGTGTGTATGGGTAGTCATTCAGCTTGACCCAAATCTACCTCAGATTCTATTGTCTTCGGTCTGTTGAATTATTTTCTTCATATCTATTTGTTTTTTAGCTTCTAAAATTTTATGGCTATCTCTTCTCTTGTTCTCTTCAACCTTTACCCTTCAAAAAAAGAAAATCCCTTTATTGTATTTTTTGGGTAGTTTCCAAAGGAGAAAAGGAATTCCAATCTGATTGATGTTTTCAGATTTGCCATCTTGACACAGAAACCATCTATGCTTTTTATGTTGTCAGAGTTACAGCTTTTTATATGGGTGAAGAAACAGAAATGCTATCAAAGAATTATTTATATAAACTGTGTCTGAACCATATAATGAAATAGTATCCACCCCTAAAACATGTTATGAAAGAATAATACCATTTTAAAATGTTCTTAATGTATTAAGTGAAGAAATAGATTATAGACCATATGGACAGAGCAATCACATCGTTTTGTTTTGTTTTGGTTTTCTCCCAGTACTAGGGATAAAACCCAGGGCCGCATGCATGCTAAGCATGTGCCTTGTCACTGAGCTATATTCCCAGCTGTGCCCCGCCACTGCCCTCTTTTTAAGCTTAAACAATGGAAACATATACTCTGAGTTTTAGAGGCCAGGTGTCCAAAATCACGGTGTTGGTACGTGCAGGGAAGAATCCTTTCCTCTCCCCCAGCAACTGGTGATGTAGTCAGTCCTTGGTATTCCTTGGCTTGTCCAGCCCCTTTTTCAAAATTCTGAGACAGAATCTCATGAAGATGCCCAGGCCAGCCTCAAACTTGGAATCCTCCTGCTTCAACCTCCCAGGTAGCTAAAAATAGGGATGTGCCACCATTCTGGCTAGCAATCACATTTGTTTGGTTTTTTTGCAGTGCTGGGGATTGAACCCAGGGCCTTGTGCTTGTGAGGCAGGCACTCTACCAACTGAGCTATATCCCCAGCCCTAGCAATCACATTTGTGTATAGAGAATCAATGTATACTAACATACTGTAATATTAATGTGCGTACAGAGAAGAAATCAATTCCCAGAAAGCTACGAGTGGTAAAATGATAGATCTGATAAAAAGTCTGTGATCAAATAAAAAAAAAAAAAATGCCTAAAAGACAAAAAAGCTTCCAAGGAATACATAAGAGCAAGCATATCTTCTTGGTGAGGCCTCATATTTTCTTACTCTGCTAGATTAAGCATAAACATCACCCTGTTGTACAGGTTTACCAGATTCTAGCCTTGGTGTCCAATGGTGGTCTGAAAAGTTATACAAACCCATGGCCCTTCTCCCTTTCTAGCCACCTAATGATCCTCATGGTATCCAGAGAGAAGATCTCATCCTCAGTCTTAGAGCTGTGCTGGCTTCTACACCACGATTTGCAGAGGTAGGTCTTAGCCAGAGTTTGGGTAGTCTCTGCCAAGAGAAGGCTCTAAAGGAAGAATAGTGAAACATGGGGGGAAAATAAAAAAGATCTCATACACATTTTTAGGATGTGGCATCCTGTAGGTGTCTTATGTAGCAAGTATCTTCAGACCTTCAATATTGAAAACTTAACCATCTCATCCCTTAGAATAGTGATTCTATCCCTAGATGGTGCTATTTTTTAAATCCTTCAGCTTTACCAACTTGCCCATTTTTTAGGTAACTGGGGCTGTGACCAGCTTAGCAGGAAGGTGAGCTTGTAGTCATAACTCCTGACTTGAGCTCCTTGATGTCCCTTGAGACTGGTGGCAGTAAGGACATAGTTGACCTTGGTGTGTCTCAGATACTACCTTACTTCAGCTTTAAGTTCTCTTACAGTTCCTACTGCCCCTGCTGATTGAGAAAGTGGATTCTGAAATTCTGAGTGCCAAGCTGGATTCTCTGCAGACTCTGGTGAGTGATTTTTCTCCTTGCAGAATTCAGCTCTCTTTAGACAAGATAGCAGTGTTAAAAGATAAAGGGATTCTTGGACCCCCAGAGAACAGTTCATAGGCCTCAAAAGTTGTATACCCAGTATTTGGGCCCATGAGATCATCTAAAGCCCCCAGATACATATTGTCTCATCCTATAATAACTAAGTGGTGAAGAAAGTCTCACCAGGGCTTCCTCACTATGCTGCTTTTTCCTAAGTCAGGGTGAACTCCTCTTTTTCTGGATCCTGGGTAGGACTATTACAACATTCTGCTGGGTTTTCTGCTGAGAGCCAATCTTCTTTATGTGCCATTATGCTGAGGTTCCTGCATCTCAGAACATCTGAATGTGTAGGTAGCTGATACCTGCTGTTTCCTTGGTAGAATGCTTGCTGTGCTGTGTATGGACAGAAAGAACTGAAGGACTTCCTCCCCAGCCTTTGGGCTTCTATCCGTAGAGAGGTGAGTGTTATTTACTTAGCCAAACTCACTATTATTAATTTCAGTTGTCAGGCATGAAGGGAGATAATCTCTGTTGTCCCCAGGGTCAGGGTAGTAGGCCTGGTTATTCATTAGGCAAGCAAGGGCTAGTCTCCAGTCTGGTTGAGTGACAAGGGAGAGAGTTCCTATGCATGAGCCAGCTGCATCATAAGGGCCCATGATGGGGGCTGGGAATATAGCTCAGTTGGTAAAGTGCTTGCCTTGTAAGCACAAGGCCCTGGGTTCAATCCCCAGCACCACAAAAAAATAATAATAATAAGGGCCCATGATCACCTTTGCACTTGATGTCCACTTCCTGTCCTTTAATGTCAAAGAGTGTGGGTCATGGTGTTGATACCATACTGAACAGTGAGGAAAGAACGAGACTTTAGATGGTAGATTCCTATAGCCACTACTCAGAATTGACATCCTGTTTCTCAAAATGTAAGTGTAATCTGTTGAGACTAGGACTTGGTGAGGATAATCAGTGGCAAAGGCACCACTGAGGTGTTCCATTTCTATTGCTGTGCCATAAAAGTTCTCAATACACTGCCCCCAAATAAATATGCAATGGATGGGTGGGGTCTCATGTGGTGCAGGCTCACCTCAGTAGCCATGGGATCCCTCCCTGACAGGTGTTCCAGACGGCAAGCGAGCGGGTGGAGACAGAGGGCCTGGCAGCCCTCCTCTCCCTGACAGCGTGTTTGTCTCGCTCTGTGCTGAGGGCTGATGCTGAGGACCTCCTTGACTCCTTCCTTATCAACATTCTACAGGGTAATGGAACCATGACAGAAAGGGGAGTGAACACAATAGAGATGACATTTCTCTGATATGGGGGCTACAGCCCTAATTTGAATTGAAGACAATTTGATAACTGCTAGCAAACTATTCCAGGTCTAAGTCTCCAACCTCCATGGACTGTAGGGGCAGGAGGCAACATTTGGCCTACTCCCCAGGTCTGTGATTGCTGCCTCTCTAGACTGCAGGCACCATCTGTGTGAACCAGATATGAAACTGGTGTGGCCTAGTGCCAAGCTGTTGCAGGCAGCTGCAGGTGCATCTGCTCGGGCCTGTGACCACATCACCAATAGCGTGCTGCCTCTACTGTTGGATCAGTTCCACAAGCACAGTCAGGTAAGCGGGTAGTCTTTAGGGCGGGAGAGGATGGGACCAAAGTGCTAGGATCCCTTTCTCAGAGAGACAGAGAGAGAGAGAGAGAGAAACCAAAGTTTTATCTTAGGCCCAGAGAGATCTGGGGTTTTGCTCCCTTTAGCTGCTGTTCCTTCCCTTATTCACTCATTCACTGACTCAAGTCTTACATAAAAAGATAATTTTCCCCATGTCCAGAGTAGTAGGATTGAAATCCTTTAAAATATTTTTTGACTCTAGTACTCTTCAAAATATTTCAGAGCAACCAGCGGCGGACAATCCTTGAAATGATCCTGGGTTTCTTAAAGCTGCAGCAGAAATGGAGCTATGAGGACAAAGGTAAGGTCACCTTCCAGTTGAGGTATCTTGAGGGCTGATGTAACTTGCAGCCTATAAAGGCTAGCTGGGCAGATTACTATACAGAGTCTAGAACAATGGTCCTGCTCTGCAGTTGTAGCACAAGAGAACACTGGATGAGACCCATTTATTATTTCAGTGTGTTCCTGGATGCCTACTAGATTAACCTCTTAAAATATGTCCTGAGTTGTTGTTGCAGTACTGCTAAGTCTAAGATATGGAATGTAGGGTTCCTTCTAACCTGGCCTCTGTCTCTCCCTAGATGAAAGGCCTCTGAGTGGCTTCAAGGACCAGCTTTGCTCACTGGTGTTCGTGGCTTTAACAGACCCCAGCATTCAGCCTCAACTTGTTGGCATCCGTACACTCACAGTGTTGGGTGCCCAGCCAGGTACATCTTAGGGGAAAGAGAGAAGATATAGGTATGGGCGCCTTCCTGGTGGCTTTCTGTCTTAAATGAAGAACAGCCTTCATTCCCTCTTCTCACTGCAACGCTAGTTGATTTGGGATTTCCAGTAGGATTTTTGGAACGGTTGCAGGGGAAGAAAGATGAGACTCATGTTCCCTTCTAACGACGACAGGTCTCCTATCTTCTGGGGACTTGGAGCTGGCGGTGGGTCACCTGTACAGGCTGAGCTTCCTGGAGGAGGATTCCCAGAGTTGGTGAGAATCTAAAGCAGTGAGGTAGAGCACGCTGTTCCCTGCCTCTGTATGGCAGCAACAGATGCAGCAAGGACCAGGGCTCTGTGCTTCTGACCCTTGTCTCTCCTTAGGGAAGGTGGGCTCTGTGTTTGACTCTGGCTGCTAACCGGTTGGAGAAATGTGGGACTGCTCTCTCTTTTCTTGGGCATTAAGAAGCCCTGTCCAACTCAGTGGTGTAGGTATTTGAGTCCTGCTCTTTAGCAAGGTGGCCTTGGGAACCCACACTCCTGGATCTGCCTGTTGGCAGGCCTTGGTGAGAGAACAGTAGACCAAGACTGAGCTAATGCTTATGTGCTCTGTGCCCCAGCAGGGTGGCAGCACTTGAAGCATCAGGAGCCCTGGCTGCTCTCTACCCTGTGGCCTTCAGCAGCCACCTGATACCCAAGCTTGCTGAGGAGTTGCGCAGAGGTAGGTGTGGCTAATTTTCTGTGACCCAGCCCTTCAAAGCGAGGCTTTGGGGCCTTCATGCTGCTACCATCGCACAGTGAAACCTTGTCTCCTGGGTTGCTTTCAGGGGAGTCAGATTTGGCTAGAGGGGATGAACCCACCAAATGCTCCCGGCATTTGCGCTGTCTGCAAGCTTTGTCAGCTGTTTCAACACATCCCAGCATTGTCAAGGAGACACTGCCTTTGCTACTGCAGCATCTCTGGCAGGTGAACAAAGGTGAGTACCGGGAATAATCACCAGGAACTGGGTGAGTTGGCGGCCACAGCTGAAGTTGACACCTCTAAGGCAGTGGTTGTAATTGTAGGTGTACATAGAGTGACATGATAAACTTCTTAAATAATTTGATATGTAGTAATTTAGTAATTTCAGTATGTGTATATACTATGTAATGATCGGATGAGAATGATTGGAGGGTCTATTACCTCACATTTATCATTTCTTTGCATTGGGAACATTCAAAATTCTATTTGCTATTTTGAAATATTCAACTAAGTGAGGCCCTGGGTTTGATCCCCAGCACTGAAAAAAAAAATTTTTTTTTTTTGATTAATTGTTATCAGTCATAGTTACCCTACTGTACTATTGAACATTAGAAGTTATTTCTCGCCGGGCACGGTGGTGCACGCCTGTAATCCCAGCACTTGGGAGGCTGAGGCAGGAGGATTGCGAGTTCAAAGCCAGCCTCAGCAACTTAGCAAGGCCCTAAGCAACTCAGTGAGATCCTGTCTCTAAATAAAATACAAAATAGGGCTGGGGATGTGGCTCAGTGGCCGAGTGCCCCTGAGTTCAATCCCTGGTTCCAAAAAAAAAAAAAAAGTTATTTCTCCTATCCAGCAGCACCACCCAAGTATACTCATTAACTATCACCTCCTCATTCCCCACCCCATACCTTTCCCATTCTCTGGTAACCACTATTCAAAACACAGTATTTAGGGGCTACTGTTGTAGTTCAGTGATAGAGCGCTTGCCTAGCATGTGTGAGGCACTGGGTTTGATCCTCAGCACCACATAAAAATAAATAAATGTGTCCATCTACAACTTAAAAAAAATTAAAAATAAAAAAAAAAAAACAGCATTTGTCTTTCTGTAGATGTGGTGAACTTTAAAAAAAAAAATTATTGATACCTAGACCTTAGTCCAATTGAATCAGTCTCTGAGGAGGGTTGGGACTTGGACAATAGCAATGATGAAGTGCTCCCAAGTGATTTTCAAGTGGGGTCAGAACTGAGAAGCACCACCCATTAGGCATGGTGCTCAATATGATCAACCAGCAGCCTTGGTGTTATCTCGGAACTAACTAAAAATGCAGTCTCAGGCCCTCAGTGATAAGAATCTGCTTTTGAGCTGGATCCCCAGGTAACTCAGGTACCCTCAAAGCCAAAGCAACAATAGCTGTTGCTCCTAGGAACCTATTTGTGGTCACGCTGGGTCTCACTAACCAATTCTCTGCTTTGGACTGTCCAGCCCTTGTGGATGGATTCAGGAGCTATTAGGTAGAGGAAAGAACACTAGACTCACACTGTGACCTGGGTCTGATTCCTGACTCTGCGCTTCTGTGACCCTGGGAAAAACACTGATAATTTCATTGAGCCTCCATATCTACCTCTGTAAAATGGAGAAAGTGATACTTACAAAGTTACAAAAAACAGGTGAATACATCTGCTACAGAGTTGGCACAGAGCAGGTCTCAACTATAAAGTCTGAATAGAGAAAAAAGCTAATGACTGGGCTCTTTAGTTAGATGCTTTCTTCTCTAGTCATTGTCTTTGTTTTTCCCATCTGCTGTATCAAAAAAATACCTAGAAGTGTTTTCCAGAAAACCTTACAAAACACCAACTTTTCTCCCCACCAGGAAATGTGGTTGCAGGATCCACTGAAGTTATTGCTGTCTGCCAGAGTCTCCAGCAGGTGGCAGAAAAATGCCAGCAGGACCCCGAGAGCTACTGGTATTTCCATGAAACTGCTGTACCTTGCCTGCTTGCTTTGGCTGTGCAGGCTTCCATGCCAGGTAATTGTCTCCACCTCTCCTTCACATCCTCTCAGAATTCTGCCTTCCACTGCTTTTTGGACAGCACTGCCATCCACTGGGTATTGATGATACTGCATTTTATACCATCAGGTTTCTTTGAATCTTTTGTCCAAGTGAGATTTCACTTCATAGGAAAGGGTGCTAACATGATCAGTGGCTGAAACCAAAATCCACTAGAGTTAGTAGTATTCAGAAGGATGCATATCAGGCTGAGGATATAGCTCATTGGTAGAGTACTTGCCTAGCATGTATGAGACACTAGGTTCAATCCCTACCACCTCAAAAAAAAAAAAGAAAAAGATGCATACCTTATTACCTTATTTCCTTTTTTTTTTTTTTCTTCATATTAAGCATATTACTACTTTATTTAAAAGTAGTAATACAACTTCTCCCAGGTAGAAGAAGGGGGGCATGGCTGATGTTCTAGAATCCCCCTTATTTCCTTTTAATTAATATTGTGGGGATAGTCATATCTACATTACAGGGTAGTTGATAAGGACTAAGGAAGATAATGTTTGAGACCCAGTTGCACAGCAAGTGTTTAGTGTATGATAGTTGCTATACATAAGGACCTATAAATTCAGGTTGTTTTAAAATTTTTTAAAAGACCAACATTTCTAGGTCTAATATGAGAATATTCTTATTAATATCATCTTTTCTCATTGTTGCCTGGTGTAAGGACTATGCACAATGCTCCCAAGAGCTCCATGGGCTAGATGACTTGTTTTTGGTGCCTTGCTAGTTCTCAAGACCACAGCACCACTAGAGAACAGATTGAGAACTGCTGCTGTGTGGCTTGAGTTGAGGCCATTGTGACAAGGACAGGAATTAACCATTTTGGATTTCTGAACCAGTCAAGGCCTTCTGATTCTATGTATGTGTGTTGGTGTTTTGGTTTTGCAGAAAAAGAACCCTCAGTTCTAAGAAAAGTGCTGTTGGAAGATGAGGCCTTGGCCGCCATGGTGTCTGTCATTGGCACCGCCACCACTCACCTGAGCCCTGAGTGAGTATAAGTTTGCTGGCAGAAGAAAACAAGGGGTTTTTAACACCACTGACTGACTATAGGGGTGGGTAAGCCATAGGCCAGTGTTCTTAGCTGCAGAATCACCTGTAGAACATATTTAAAATATACATTGAGTTCCTTACTAGACTGTAAGCTGTAAGAGAGAAGGGATTTGTTCTGTCTCTCTCACAACATTCTTAAGGGTAATGGTTCTAAGCATATAATATGTGCCAAATTAATATTTTTCAAATACATACTGATCCTGGCCTCTCCCATTGGCTCAGTGACCCTAATGAGAACCCCAGTTTGAAAAGACACTACCATGGAGGAAAGGGCTGTTTAGAATCCTGGCCCCTTGGTAACACGTGTATTCTGCCCCCCAGGTTAGCTGCCCAGAGTGTCACCCACATTGTGCCCCTCTTCTTGGATGGCAACACTTCCTTTCTGCCTGAAAACAGCTTCCCAAGCAGATTCCAGCCATTCCAGGTGACAGTCTGATGGATCAGATGAGGGAGAATCTTGGGATTTGTGTCCTTCAAACATATTCTTGTAGAGGTGATCTGGGATGGGTATAGGGGCAGGACAGGCCTGAAATGGTTTTTTCCCCTTATAGGATGGCTCCTCAGGGCAGAGGCGGCTGATTGCACTGCTTATGGCCTTTGTCTGCTCCCTGCCACGAAATGTAAGTTAGTACAACATTTGGGGAGTTGGATCTTGGATGACCTGGGCTGATTTTTACTTCTCCCACTAGAGAATTTAGTTCTTATCAATCCTCCTGCCAGTCCCTGCTGGCACTTCCTTCTGGGTTATCTCTTAAAGTTCAAGTGTTTCCTGGGTCCCTTACATGGCCAGGTTTTCTGTAGGTGGAAATCCCTCAGCTGAACCAACTCATGAGGGAGCTTTTGGAGCTGAGCTGCTGTCATGGCTGCCCCTTCTCCTCCACTGCTGCTGCCAAGTGTTTTGCAGGACTCCTCAACAAACATCCTGCAGGTATTAGTGAGCCTGGGTTGGGAGTCTCCTCAAACCTTTAAAAAAAGGGGCTTGCTGCTAGGTGCAGTGTTATACACCTGTAATCCCAGCAGTTCAGAAGGCCAAGGCAGGAGGATCACAAGTTCAAAGCCAGCCTCAGGAATTTAGCAAGGTGCTAAGCAGCTCAGTGAGACCCTGCCTCAGAATAAAAAATGAAAAGGAGCCAGGTGTGGTGGTGCATACCGGTAATCCCAGCAGCTCAGGAGGCTGAAGCAGGAGGATCACGGGTTCAAAGACAGCCTCAGCATGGGCAAGTGAGCCTCTGTCTCTAAATAAAATATAAAATAGGGCTGGGGATGTGACTCAGTGGCCGAGTGCCCCTGAGTTCAATTCTCGGTTCCAAAAATAAATAAATAACTTTTAAAAATAAATAAATAAAAATAAAAAGGGCTGAGGATGTAGCTCAGTAGTTAAACACCTCTGGGTTTAATGCCTGGTACCAAAAAAAAAAAAAAAAAAAAACCTTGCTAACTGGGTGTGGTGGCCCTTCTCAGGAAGCTGAGGCAGGATCTCAGGTTCAAAGCCAGCCAGGGCAGTTTAGGGAGACCTTGTCTCAAAATAAAGGGCTGGGGGTGTAGGCTCTGTAGTAAACCACCTTTGGGTTCAATACCTAGTACCTCAAAAAACAAACAAACAAAAAAAGAGCTTGCCGGGCGTGGTGGTGCACGCCTGTAATCCAAGCAACTTGGGAGGCTGAGTCAGGAAGATCGCGAGTTCAAAGCCAGCCTCAGCAACTTAGCGAGGCCCTAAGCAACTCAGTGAGACCCTGTCTCTAAATAAAATACAAAACAGGGCTGGGGATGTGGCTCAGTGGCCAAGTATCCCTGAGTTCAATCCCTGGTTCCAAAAAAAAAAGAGCTTATTAGTAACATAATAGGACTGCTCCTGCTCAAATACTCTTCAGTTCTTGGGACAAGACTCTAGAGAAGTTGGACAAAGCATTACAGGGCTCTACAGTGGCAATTACAGAGAAATCTTTATTGGGAATAGACAACCTTCTCTTCTCTAATGCCAGCATCCCTGTGTTGAGTAGACTATAACAGGCTTTCATGCTGCTGTCTTATTTTTTCTACAGGCAGAATGATACTGTCCCTTATAATGGTTTCTTGGGTATTCTGCACTTAAATTGTGCTGCCATTGCATCAGCATGTCCTGCTTCCTTTTTAGGGCAGCAGCTGGATGAATTCCTCCAGCTGGCTGTGGACACAGTGGAAAATGGTCTGGGCTCCAAGCCTTCACGCAGTCAGGCCTTCACACTGCTGCTCTGGGTAAGGAGGTGGATTAGATTCTGGCTAGACACAGGCGGTTATATTTGGTTAAATAATAAAATGTCCCTGATGACCCTGATCCATAAGCAGCTATCTCAGGATTCTGGGGTTTGACTTTTCTCTTTCATATTACAGGTAACAAAGGCCCTTGTACTCAGATACCATCCTCTCAGTTCCTGCCTTATTGCCCGGGTAAGTGCTTTCTGGGAGACAGGAGAACTTGGACTTAAACAGAAGTCGTGTTAACCCCATTGCTCCTAGAAACCACTTCCATCCTCCTCCTTGGTATTAAAGGTTCTTCCCAGATGTACTGCAGAGGTTCTCTTTTCTCTAGCTCATGGGCCTCCTGAGTGACCCAGAACTAGGCCCAGCAGCAGCTGATGGCTTTTCTCTGCTCATGTCTGACTGTACTGATGTGCTAACTCGAGCTGGCCATGCTGAAGTGCGGATCATGTTCCGTCAACGTTTCTTCACAGATAATGTGCCTGCTTTGGTCCAAGGCTTCCATGCTGCTTCTCAAGGTGAGAAGTCTGAAAGGCAGGTCTCCAGATATATAGACCTCTGTTTCACTTGGCAACAGTCTAAAATAATTTATGACCCAAGTGCACCATTAGAGCTATACTATGTTCTATACTCAGAAAACTAAACTTCCAGATTCTTGCCCCACTTTTTCCTTCAATGGGTATATCTTGCTTATTCTAAGCTTGAGTTGCTTTGTTTCCCTTCTCTTTTTGTATGCTGAAATCCCAACCTCGTCAGAGGTTGGAGTTGATTTCTCAAACTGAATATATAAGCCCCTTTCTCCCCTAAGCGTCTCCATTTTTTGACAGATGTGAAGCCAAACTACCTGAAGGGTCTATCTCATGTACTCAACAGATTGCCCAAGCCTGTGCTCTTGCCAGAGCTGCCCACAGTAAGTTTCTATAATCAGCCCCAAGCAAGAGACAAAGCTTTTCTCCCATAACTTAGGCCAGAAAGGGGAAGAGAACCAAGATCATCCGTGTGGTCACCCCATCTTTTCTGTTGCCTCTTAGCTTCTTTCCTTGCTGTTGGAGGCCCTATCATGCCCTGACTCTGTGGTTCAGCTGTCCACCCTCAGCTGCCTTCAGCCTCTTCTACTGGAAGCACCCCAAGTCATGAGTCTTCACGTCGATACCTTGGTCACCAAGTTTCTGAACCTCAGTTCCAGCCCTTCCATGGTGCGTTGAGCCCAAGCACTTCTTTGGTACTTCATCTCTCCTCAGTCCCCCCTCAGCCACTTATCATTGTGTTCCAGGCTGTCCGGATTGCTGCGCTGCAGTGTATGCATGCCCTCACTCACCTGCCCACTCCTGTGGTAAGTACCTGGGTTGTACTCCCTGGCCTGGGAACCTCTTACAACAGCCAGGGAAGTACACTTTTGCCTTCATTAAGTGAGATCAGCCACCCTGCTGTGTGGTAAGATATGAACTACAAGGAGCCGGGCGCAGTGGTGCACACCTGTAATCCCAGCACTTGGGAGGCTGAGGCAGGAGGATCGCGAGTTCAAAGCCAGCCTCAGCAACTTAGCACAGATTTTTTTTTCCCTTGGGTCCAGAATGACTAATACAATACTGATCACCCAATTAATAGAATGGCCATCCTGCCACTTGGCATCCTCTAGAATCACTAAAGAGTAGGATATGTTGCATGTGCTTAGCACATGTGAGGCCTTTAGTTCAATCTCTCCCACCAAAAACAGATAGGACATGTTCTGCTCTTCTTAGAGTATTAGTCATACAAAGCCAGAGAAGTAGCACTTCTGGTTGCTGTGTTTGACCTGAGCTAAGATTATCTCCTCTGACTCCACAGCTGCTGCCATATAAACCACAGGTGATCCGGGCATTAGCCAAACCCCTGGATGATAAGAAGAGACTAGTGCGAAAGGAAGCTGTGTCAGCCAGGGGAGAGTGGTGAGTTCTAGGTCATGGGGAGAGATGGGACCAAGACAAGCCTTGCTGCTGATGCTACCATTGTTCTTTCTGCCTACAGGTTTCTGCTGGGAAGCCCTGGCAGCTGAGCCCTTATTTCTGGCCTAGACTCCGCTGACAATCTAACCTGGAATTACTAACTCTCGAGCTGTCTTGCCCAAGGCAAGACCACTAGCCTCAGCCCGCCTTTCCCACAGACACAGCATAAGTGCTGGGCCTCTGCTGCATGGCTATTCAAGAAAAACCGGAGTCCTAATTTCTAATGGATTTGTGAAGTAACTGAGCGAGTTTAGCTAGTGTACTTGTTTTTGAAGGAAGATCTTGGGCTGTGGGGCTCTTCTGTTATATTTCATGTCAGGAAAAGGGAGCTGTGCTGCTGAGGGGTGAGTGCAGATGACTGTGGCCCTGAAGACCAGGGATAGTGGATGATAGTGGACATGTGTGTACCTGCTGGAGAATAAAGATTTCTTTTGGTAGTGGTGCTAACCATCAGAAATATTCCCCCTCACCCCACATATGCCGCAGTAGCACATAGCCAGAGGTGGCACAGTGATTTTTAGGGGGTGGTCAAGAATTCTGCAGGGCATCCAACCCCTCCATGTAAGGGCAATGAAGGCAAGAGTAGAATGTCTACTCACTAGGCCCCTGACCCTGACTTCCCCCTTTCCTGCCCTAGAACTAGGCAAAGAGTTGAGAACCATATACCTTTACAAATCAAATGCCTTTATTTTTGTTCCCTTCATTAGCATGTGAGAAGTGGCAGTGACCTGGGCAGCAGGCTTGTTGTCTTTGCCCCATTACGAAGCCAGAATCCCTCAGGTGTTTTCTCAAACAGCAAGTAGGAGAGGAGATGGCCAGCCCCAGTGCTGTGACAATGGAGAACATCAGATCAGCACCAGGCAAGGTAGCTAGCTGCCTGACCCCTAGGCTGGGGCTGGAACTTGTTTGCCTGAGTAAAGGGATTTTAGTCCTAGGATTTCTCCAAATTGTATCTTGCTTCTGCAGTGGCCAGGTTGGTCCTTCAGTTGTCCCTGCATTGTACCCAAAGGCAGGCCCACTGGCTCCTTTTGACGAAGGATTCCAAGGAAAACTGCCCTTGGAGGCAGCAGAACAAATACTCAAGTTGTAGGTGGCACAGCCCAGCTCACACTGCCATCACAGAGGCTGAGTGAACAGTCACCCAGGGAGGGGGCTCCCAGCTCATTCCATTCCCGTGGGGCAAGTGACTAGAAGGTAACAGCACCCGGGTAAGCCAATGCCTACAAGAGAAAACAAATGTTTCTGAGTTCTAAGAGCTCCTGGTATCCTTTCTATTTATTCTACAGCAAGCATACATCAAGCACAAAGGTAATAAGACACCTAATTTCCTCTGCCTAATACTGTCCATTTAACCTGCCTTCTGGGGCATTTTGAGGCCTTTTGAGATTCTGCAGGAGTGTAATGAGGATGGGAAAGGGAGGAAGGAAGGAACTGACATTCATTTGGGTGTTACTGCCTCAGTAATTCAGTTTGAAGAATGGTTCCCCTTGTCTCTAGGGCTGAGAGAGCTTGCTTTGTTTATTGCCTCAGGAACTCTACCACAAGTGGATTACCTCAGTCTCAACACATGATTGGCTTGAACCTCAGACACTGCCTTCAAATGAAAAGTGATTGGCAACTACTACATACTACTTTTCTCAGGACTCTAGTGTTGTCATCTTGAAGCCTTATCTGCTCCTTAAGCCATGGTTTGAGTTCTGAGCCCCTGTCTCAAATGAAAGCCATCTTCTTCACTCTAACTATAGTCTAGAACTGTGCAAAGACAAGGACCATTAGCTACATGTGGCTACTTAAACTCATGAAAAATGAAATCCCTTCAGTGACACTATCCACATTCTAAGTACTCCCAGGTAGAGGCCATCTTTTTTGTCACAGTTCTTTGGGCAGCACTGGTCTCTTTCTTTACCTTCTTGTGTCCACACCCAGGAATACCTTCCAGTTGTCCAGACAGCCATAGTTGTAAGGATTCCTAAATACCTAGAGCCAAGGGGAAGAAAAAACATTTCTACAAACCTCTTCTACATAATCCCCTCATTTTGGAGACAGATAGCCAAGCTAAACCTCAGGGAGGCAAGTTCTGGCCTTATATGACAGTTGCAAAGTCATCCCTGATCATGTCCTCTGCTTCCAGCATGCGATTTCAGTTACCTACCTGCCCACCCAAGTCCTCAACCCCACTCACTCTGCCCTTGGCCTGTAGTCGACGTCTTTCCTTCTTGTTGATGTGCCTTTCAATGCTAGTCTCACCCCGGCTGATGAGAACAGCATGCCATATGGTTAGGGCACCCAGGGCAAGTGCCACAGAACTAAGAAAAGGGACAGAGATTGGTGGAAATTAGGGCCAGCAGATGTAGGTCTGAAATTGAGCTATATAATGATTAGTTAGTAACCTCTCTGCCTCATCTTTCTTATCTTCCTGGCATACTTCCTAGATTAACTTGTACTTCATCATATCTATAAAGAACATCAGGCTCCCAGCTACTCAGGAGGCTGAGGAAGGAGTATCACAAGTTTGAGTCTCACCTAGTGAGACCCTGTCTCAAAAATTTTAAAAGGGGTGGGGATGTAGCTCAGTGGGAGAACACCTTTGTAGCATGTGTGAGGCCCCAGGTTCCATCCCTAATACCTTAAAAAAAAAAAAAAACATCAAGGTAGGCTGAGAATAAGTTATGTGGAAGAGAAGTAAGTCTACTGAGAAAAATGTTCTGTATTTCCTAAAAACTCATGCTTGGAAGATAGTGGAGGGTAGTAAAAACACTGGGGTTCAGACAAGGGTGACATGAAATTCACATTCCAGCTCTAGCACTCCTAGCTATGTATCATGTAACATCACTTCATCCCTCTAGTTTTCAGTTTTCCTCATCTGTAAATGCAGTTGCCTACCCTTTAGATAGATACTACCAGAAATAAATGAGTTTAACTTACCTTAGCACATAACAAGTAACAAGCATGCTTACATCCTTAGTGCTTGGTAACAGCAATGCTCATGTCCTTAGTGTTCCCTGCCCCAAAATGCTGAAGAAGAAAAGTGCTGACTTTGCCAACCTCAATTAGACTAGAACAGAGGAGGTCATTCAGGATGGAATCCTGCCTACATGTGAGCACTTCAAAGGATTTTCTAAAGCTGCCCCACCCCTAAAACTATCAAAACTGAGTTCAATACCTGCACAGGAACCAGAGGTAGACAAGGCTCTTGTGAGTTATTCTTTCTCGAAAGGAGAAGGTGGGTGGTGGGGTCTGGTGATAAGTCTAAAAAAAGAAAACAGCAAAGCCTGGCTCTTTTGCTCAGGTGGTCTCCAACTACCACCAAAGCCCCCAGCGCCTATATGCAGGAAAATTCCAAATCCAGGCAGAAAAAAATGGAGACTAAAGCTACAGAGGAGTCAGGACAGCAGGCAAAGGGGTGGACCAAGCCTGGTGGCACCATCACATGGACAAACACTGGGCAGAGCAGGTCTGGACAAGATGAAAAAGCACAGGAGGAGCTGACCCTGGGCCTTTAGCTTGACAACATCAATGGGGCTCCAGGGGAAGCCACTCCATTCCCCAGCCATAACTCCTTTATGTGGCTGTATCCCCAGGAAAGGAGACCAGACCCATACCCGGCATAGACTAAGGAGAGGACAGAATCATTAAGTACTGAGAAGGGCAGCAGAGATACATGTGAACCCAAGGTGTGCTCAGAATAAGGAGTTCTAAAAGGCAGAGTGGGAATTATCCAGATGCAGATGGACCAGCTTGATATCTGTCCCCTGGAACCCCATTACACAGACTAACACAGACTCCTTGCTGCTCAGGCCATCACCAAGGGAGAGTCCAGGCTCAGCCCAAGGAGGTGATGATGGGATTGTCAAAAACTATCACATCCCAGACACTTCCAGCTTGCTCCCCAGGCCACTCAGTCTTCCTCCTGCAGCCTCCCTAAACATCCCTGATTCAGCCTTCTGAGGCCCAGCCAGCCCCTAAAACTAAACTAGCAGGCCCAGCTGTCTGAGCAGCTCTATGCCCCTGGCCTGAGCAGCAGGAGGCAGTGGGGTGGGGACAGCCCACCTGGTTGGCAACCGCCTGCAGTTTGTTCTTGTCGAGCTGTTTCATTTTCTAAGGGGATGGAAAACAGTGCTGGTTACACTCTTAAGACCCTGGGGTAGGGGTGCTACCAGTCCCATTCCTTAGGACAGGCTCACACCCTGAAACTGCACTATTAAGCTAACCTGCTCCTAACCATAGGCTCACCTCAATGGCAGCATAAGCCTCCCGGAAAAGGTCCCAACTTCCATAGCTGCAGTAGACACAGCCCAGAGTCATGAAAAAGCAGAAAGAGAAGAAGTACCGATGGTTATAGTGGCCCACACAGTTATTTAGCCAGGCTGGTTGGGGGGACAATTAAGGACAAGATCAAACACAATTTCAGGGGTGTCCAGGCCTCTGGTTCATACTTGGTTAAAGAGAGCATCAACCAAGCAAGAACTATTTTCAAAAGGCAAGAAAATGTGGGATTGTTTCATAAGGTTCAGGTCAAAGTCTTACAAGCTTTTCAGAGCACTAAAGTCCCACCAGAAAATCATGAAAATAAATCTGCCAATACTTCAACCTAGCTGGGCTTAGCTGGACGTCTGTATGGGACAATAGAAGGGGACCCATGGTTCTATTTGGTACCCCCAGAGGACAGCCACAGAAGCCCTGGCATCTCTTTCCCTAACCCTAATCCTACAAAAGAAACCTGTTAGAAGATGCCTTGCTCCCAGAAGATCCATCCCAGAGAGCCTATGAGTTTCCTGTGCCCCCCCCCGGGAGATGATCAACTCCCACAATGCCTTTTCTACTAACTTCTCACAAGCCCAGTGTTGTCTGCAGGGTGAAGTCTTGGCCTTGTGACCATTAACCCTGTATAGTGCTCTGGAACTAAAGAAGGCAGCCTCAGGCAGAAGAAAGCAAAAGGATACGGCAGTGATGATCCATCTTCAGCACACACCTGTGAGGGAGGGACACAGGCTCTGTTTAGGTGGCCAAGGTTCTTGAGATGTCAGTACCAATCCTTTCCTACAAGGACCAGCATCCTGCTGAGGTGGAGAGGGCACAGACTTTGAAGACAGCCAGGCTTTGCTTCAAACCCAGCTCTATAACTTATTGGTTACATGACACTGGACAAAGTAACTAATCTCTCAAGTCTCAATTTCCACAAGTAGTAACAATGCCTAACTCAGAACCATTCTAAGAGTCCTGATCATGAAATCGAGCACATTGCCTGGGACAAGAAGAGTGGTTGATACATGTCTTAGCAAACTCTCAGTCAGGTTTTGCCCTAGGACCACAACAAAAGAGTCACTGCTGGGGTTCATAGAGAACAAAGCCAAGACCAACCTATTGCAGATGCTGCAGTGGTGTGTTCGGGCAGGTTTGGGATAAATACACTTCTTACAGATGGAGACTGTGGCAATGTCATTCCTGCCCTGTGAAGAAAGAGCATCATGACCACCGTGACAGCACAGTTTCTATGCCTCAAAATATCCCATGTCACTCACCCTCCCACTCCTGGGACTGGCTCACATTGCCACTACTCACTCTGCCCCTGCCTCTCCCCTCCCCCCATGCGGAACCCACCTGGGGTGGGTACCCAGGTGGAGTGGTGATGGCCTGGTAGTAATGGAAGACGATGAGGATCAGATTCCAGTGACTGTAGAAGAAATGCCAGCAGAGCCGTGGCACTGAGTAGGTTTGAAGGATGAGAGGCAGGACACATAAGTAGGCAATGGCCACAATGGAGCCTGTCAGCACTATCACCAGCACCACGAACACCTGCCAACACCAGCGAGGTCAGATAGACACAGTAAGAATGCTATACCCAGAGGAGACTCAGGAATTTCTCTGGGGTTAGCAGGCTGGCCTCCAGAACCTAATGTGGGTCTATCAGTGAGAGACATGCCTCTCTGCTCCCCCCAGAACATTCATTTTCCTGCTCTTGGGCATCACTTACCACCCCAAACCAGCGGATCACGTTGTCCACCAGCCAGTAGACAGGCTCAAAGGCAGCATCAACAGCAGAATCGCTGCCCCCAAAGGAGTTATAGAGCAAGGAGCGCAGGCAGACCTTGCCATAGCGCCAGCGCTGTACCAGGCCCCGGAGCAGAGGTGGGCAGCGGCGCCTGTAGCCCAGGAGCAGAAGCAGGCGCAGGCAGAGGCGGGCTGGACCCAGCAGCAGGCTCCGCTGACCCCTCATGGCTCCTAGGAGAGCATACCATTGTAAGGATCTAGTGTGAGTCCTGTCCCTCCCTACCCAACCAGTGGGAAGACCCAGAGCACAAGCTCAGAGGGCAAACACCTAAGATTAAGACCCAGTTAGGCCAAACACCAGCTATGAGGAATAGGAAGGTCACTTCACTTTTCTACAGAATGTCCAGTGTTGATGTCCCAACCAGAAAGAGGGACTGGAGGTTCTGAACTTGCAAAAATTGTATTTACATTATACCACAGGGGTGCACAGCAAATTCAAGGTGATGCACACTTAGCCTAAAGGTGTTACAGTATTAGAATGAGGGAGGAGAAAGGTGGCATCAATCAAAGGAGTCTTTGGAGCTACCTGTGTACAGATCATTGATGGAGTAGGGCCCAGATGAACAAAACTGCCCAGTACTTCTTGGCATGACCACTGTGGCAGAAGTTTCCCAGAACTTCCTGCCCGCCCTGGCCACCAAGTGCATAGCATATGGATCCTGCACACAGATCTGCCTTGGTGCTGTCTTGGCAAAAGATACTTCTTCCTACTCCCTCTAGGCTGATGTTCCAGGTCAGCAGACTCAACCTGGTAGCATGAGATTCCCTGTCTCCTGTCAAGACAGCCAACCCTCGCATGACATAAGATGCTTTGTCCCCAATTCCACTCCCAGCCCTACCCAAAGGGTACAGCAGCCAAAACAATTTCAGGTATTCAGAGCAACAGAACCAAGGCTGGAGACATAAGCTGTGGGAGGGATCTCCATGCTGGTGGCTCAAGACCTCAAGGCCTGCCCTCTCAGTGATCAGTCTTCCCTGCTGCACTAGTAAGACACAAAACGACCTTCTCTGAAGCTGCTGCCCCTGGCCCCAAGCTTCCTAACCAGCTTTCCCAGCTGTGCAAGAGCCTCCGTCCCTTTGCACTCTCCACCTCATCCACAGCATAGGAGGAGCTCACTGCTCAGGCAACCAGGACACAGATGCTCTAACAGACTCTTTCCATGACAGTCTCAATTCTGCAGACTAATTCTTTTACCAGAAAAGAAATTATCTGATTTTCCCCGAGGGCTGCCAGGGAGGGCTGCTTTGTCCTCAACAACTCCACTGACTTATTTAACAGGCAGTTCAAAACCCAGAAGAAACTGGAGGAGGCTACTCTGCTGTAGGGATGGTTTCAATTCAGTAACTGGAGCAATGTATTCTCCTTGCACTCTGGCTCATCCCCACAGAAGACCTTTCAAAGGAAAAATAATTACCTCCTTCCACAAGCCATGTAAGCCTTACAGAGAAAAGAAACCCAGCAGAAAAGACCTACAAAAGGAGAAAGACAATTTGGAAGGGACCTACCCATTGTACCAGGATAAAGAAACTGGCCATTCCCATCACCTCCTAGGATAAGAAAATTAAAAGGAAGTGTAGAAAAGAGGAAAACCAATAAGATCAGATTTTGACCTCTCTGAATTGGATGCCTATTGTTTGGAATCATTTGGCAGAAGCATGAATTTTCAAAACAGTAGACAGTGACAATCAAATGTAAGAGAAGGACAGAACAACTACCCCACAACAAATCCAAGTGACTTTTAGACTGTCCATACCATTGTATATTCCCTTACTACAGATAATGGGGAATTTCCTAGTTGCTAAAATACTTTTTGTAACAATAGCATACAAATCAGATACATTCCTCATATATAACCAACAGTAATCATATTCCACCACAAAGCCACCACAAGTAGTCTAAAAAACCAAAAATTCTCCTTGTTATATTCTCTAGTTTTTTTTTTTTTTTTTTGAACTAGGGATTGAACTCAGGGACACTCGACCACTGAACCACATCCCCAGTCCTATTTTGTATTTTGTTTAGAGACAGGGTCTCACTGAGTTGCTTAGCACCTCGCTAAGTTGCTGAGGCTGGCTTTGAACTCACGATCCTCCTGACTCAGCCTCCCAAGTCGCTTGGATTACAGGCATGTGCCACCATGCCCGGCTTTATTCTCTAGTTTTGAGATTCTTCTCAACCACCTCCTGAATTCCTGAGCTCTACGTGAAATGTCAACCTCAAAGACTAGATTTAGCAACTCTCATCTGCCCAGCCCCTAATTACATAGGGTTCAATTCTGCCCCTAAGTAGTCCTGTGACTTAGGCAAATCATTGATGCCTGCTGGAATTTAATAACCATGTTTTTTCATTCAATGATGGGTAAGATTAAATGCTAAGATCCCTTCTAGCTCTAACCCTTTATAAAAATATATGTATATATATTTGGTAAAGTATAAATGAAAAGTTTATAAAGTACTTAGCACAATACCTGGCTCAAGGAAGTACTCAATAAATACTTGTTGAATTAATGACCTAGAGGGATGCAAAAGTGGAAAGCCTAGTCAGACATCTACCTGTCCTACAAACATCAGTAAGGTCACTCCTGCCAATGTGATAACACTAAAAAATTGTCTGCTGCTAACATTCTTCCTGATTAATAAAGAGAGAAACAGAAACTGTTATTAGAATCACAGCTCTAAAAAGAGCTGAAAGACATTCTGGAAAATAAGTCCAACAAGAAATCCACCCAAACATGTAAACAGAAAGCTTGTAGATGCAGAAGCACAGGTCAAATTTGGGTGAACAATGTATGAAGCCAGGGCCCTCCCCTCACTTTTAGCTAATGGGACATAGGAGGCACAGGGATACCAGGGAAAAGATAAATTATACATGGGCCACAAATAAAACAGGTTTCATTTCAGGAATTTGAAGTAAAACAAATGTCAAAAAAATTATGTGTTGGGCTGGGAGGCAGTGAGCTCAGAGTGAACAGGGAAGGAAACAGTAAAGCACAGTTCTACATCACACCAAGATAAACTCTGACTAGCCCCATTCCTCAGTAGTACCCACAGGTCATGGTGGCCATCTGTCACCAGAATAGAGACTACAAGCCACAGCACTCCCCTCATCCCTGAGCTCTAAATCACCATCTGTTTCCCAAGGGAAAAACAGATAAGCAGAAAGAGAAGGGGAGATAAGGAGGAACAGATTCCAAAATCGCCAGCATTTAGTAGATCAGAGTCGTGGCAACTTTCATCTAAACAAAGACACTGCTCTCAAGATGTTTACAATCTCAAGTAGGAGATGTCAGACATCAGGAAAGAGCAGTTTTGTTTTGGTTTGGTTTTTTGCAGTGCTGGGGATTAGAACCCAGGGCCTTGTGCTTGCAAGGTAAGCACTCTACCAACTGAGCTACATCCCCAGCCCAAGAGCAGTATTTTATTCATGTGCAGATTTCCCTTCTGGGTTACCGTGCTTAAAATTTTTTTTAAAAGTAACAACCTTATCATGGACCTGCATGCAGTTAAGGAGGGGTCCTCACAACTAGAGGATCCAACTGCAGCACTGAAAGCTGCAGTTACAAAAACCGGGAAAATGATCTGTGTCTCAATGAGGGTGGCGATGTCAAACTGCAATGGACAGATGGCCAAAAAACTTAGGTTCTGGCTTGGGCTTTACTTTGAATTACCTTCGAGACTTTGAACAAGTCAAACCTTGTCCCTGGATCTGAGTTTCCAAACCTGTGAAATGGGCAAGTTGGTTGGCTGACCTCCTTCCTGCTCGGCGCCTTACAGATGCCCGGAGGGTGCGCTCTGAGGGAGGAGGACACGGTCCTGCAGGGCGGGGCAAGCAGTGAGCAGGAACCCGGACTCACTACGAGGCCCTGGGACAGGGCCGATCCTAGAAAAAGGGATTAGGATGGGGACCAAGGGCCGCGACTTTGCCTTACCTGCTGCCTGCGGACTCCTCAATCAGCCAAACTGAACGCCGCAGCCTCTGCGGCCGCTCACCACCACTCCCTCCAGCTCGGCGCCCGGGCCAGGCCGGGCTCAATCCAACCCACCATTGCCCGCCACCCACAGCGCCAGCGAGCGGACCCGGACCCACAGCCAGCCCATCCTCAACCATGAGCGCAAGCGCGTGCCCTGGAGCCCCCAAGTTCCACCCCCGAATTTGTCCCAGGGTAACCTGGGAAATGGAGTTTACCCCGGAGAATTAGCTCCCTCTGCTCACGTGACAAAGTGCACCAATTGGCACATATTTTACTTAGGAACGGCACCTGTGTGTGACCAATGAGGAGTCGGCTTCGTTTTCATCCGGGCTTTACGACAGCGGCTGTCATGGCGCCTCCCGTAAGATACTGCATCCCTGGTAAGTGAGGGCTGCCGGTACAGAGGCATGGATAGTGCCATAGGCAGGAATCCTGAACTGCCTCCATCCTCTGGGAGCCCGAGGCTGATGCGGCGTCTTTTCTGCAGGTGAACGTCTGTGTAATTTGGAGGAGGGCAGTCCTGGCAGCGGCACCTATACCCGGCACGGCTACATCTTTTCGTCGCTTGCCGGCTGCCTGACGAAGAGCAGCGAGAACGGCGCGGTAAAGGAGGCGGCTTCCCTTTTCCTATTTCTCTTAGGCTGCCTTTGAGTTCCGGTCTTTAGACACGTGCACCGCGGACGCCTTTGGTGCCTTACCAGTAAAATGATTTGGTCTCTCGGTTTTTCCCATCTGTGATCGCCACTGCTGTGCACTTAAGCTAGCACATTGATTGATTTCGCTTGGTTGGGTGGCTGACACTCCGGGAGAGGCTGGGGCGAGGCAGATGCAAACCGAGAGTAGCCTAGCCCAGCAGTGAGCTGAATCCTGCCAAATGTCGCCTACCTTTCTGCCTTCTTCTCTCTCCACTATCTCCTCAATGACTGCAGTCTAGTCTTACTGGCTTATTTCATTATCGCCAGCGTGCTAAGCGCTCTCCTGCCGCAGAGCTTTGTACACTGTCATTTCTCTGGAACACACTCCTTTTCTCCTTAGCCTGTGTATTTCTTACCTCTTTCACAAAGCCTCCCTAGTATCATTTTCTCAAAGAAACCCTCTAGACCTACTGGTTGAGGAAAGGGTTTTGTGATAGTTGGGTGGGGGGGATTGTTAAAAATGTGTTTCCCTGAGCATTTCAGCATGTAACTAAACACTCAGTTATATGTTCCCCACCTAAACTCTTCCCTTACTAGAGGTTAATTTTCACAGAAGGTCCCTCTATCATACCTTCCATGTCTGGCATAAAGTAGATGCTCAGTAAATCCTTGTGGAATGAATAAGTAATGCTATCCTTAGTTCCAGAGGTTTATCCAGAATTAGCTCAGGATCAGATAAGCAGTCTTTGAAGGAGCATTTGAAAGACAACACAGTAGATTGGGTGGTGGCAGCACATGCCTACCAGGGAGGCTGCGGTAGAAGGATCTCAAACTTGAGGCAAGCCTCAACAATTTAAGAAGACCCTCAGCAACTTAGTTCTCATCTCAAAATAAAAGAGAAAAAGGGCTAGTGATGTAGCTTAGTGGTGAAGCACCCCTGGTTTCAATCCCCAGTACCAAAGCAAACAAACAACAAAAAAAAAACTAGCACAGTAGAAAGGAGATTCAGAATTGGAATGTGTAAGTCCTGGGTAGCTAGACCTTGACTCTGCTTTGGAAAACAAATCTAAACTCTTGACTTCAGGTTTTTCCTCATCTGTAAATGAGGGTCTTTCTATTCAATTTTTTGGATATCCTTAACATTTCTAAGTTTCTTAATTTCATAGCTATATCTTGAGCATTTTCCTTTTATTTCATGTTTTTAATTGTGCACTATAATTATACATAATGGTGTGATTTGTTGTACATATTCATATGTGCACACAATATAACAATATAATTTGGCCAATATCATTCCTTAGTATTGCCCCAGCCTTTTTTTTTTTTTTTTCCTGGCTCCAGGGATTGAACCCAGGGGCACTTAACCACTGAGCCAAATCCCCAGCCCTCTTTATTTGTTATTTTGAAACAGGGTCTCACTAAGTTGCTCAGGATGACTTTGAACTTCTGATCCTCCTGCCTCAGCCTCCTGAGTCACTGGGATTACAGGCATGCTCCACTGAACCTGGCTAGTATTTCCTCTGTGTGAGAGAAAACATATGACCTTTGACCTTCTAAGTTCAGTTTATTTCACTTAGTATTCAAGTTCCAACCATTATCCTGCAAATTACAAATTTTATGCTTCTCTTGGCTGAATAAACTCCATTTTGTGTAAATGCCATAGTTTGGCTATTGTGAATTGTGCTGCTGAAGAAACAGTGGTTAGATGCTGGAAGTAGACTCTGTTGTCAGGCCTGAGGGCCTCTTTATATTTGTCAAGGAGAGTGCTAACCTTCTTTCCTTTCATACAACACTCAAGCATGTTCAGGTGTCACTCACAGTGCTGACCCAGTGCTGACCTCTGAAGATGTAGTAATAAGCCAAATACACAGTTTTTACTCTCAGGGAACACAGATACAGTTCAAACAATTAAATGTTTAAATGGGTGTCTACTTCTTAACAAATATGATGATTGCTTTGAAAGAATATTATACAGCACCATGAGAACATGTAACCAGAGACCCTGGTCAGTAGAAGGGACATTTAAGCTGAATCATCTAAAAGATAAATTAGAGTCGGTTGGGTGGAGAAAATGCAGTTTTAGCAGAAAGAACAGGTTAAACAGAGATCCTACTGAAGTGGAAAGAAGGCTTTAAGTTGGGAAAACTGAAAAAGGTTGAGAAAGCCTAAGCATAGTGAGCAAGGGAGAGAGGGATAAAAGATGAGGCTGAAAATATGTTTTACACCAATGGCCAATATCATGCTTAAAGAGAAAACTCTAGAAATAGTCACATAAAATAGAAGAAAACAGTATGGTATGGCCATTTATTATATAACATTTATTTGGAAATTCTATGCTGTACAATTAATGATTAAATGAAACAAGCATTGTTATAACTTGTAAAGAGTCAAATTATCCACAATTATAGGCAATAGGGTTGTATACCTGGAAATTCCAAGAGAATTTTATAAAATCTATTAGAACTCATCTGGAATGTTTAGAAATGTACCAAGACATTGCTCTGTTATAAGCCACAGATATCTTTACCCAAGGCTTAGACAGGACTTTTTTTTTTTTTTTTTTTGGCCGTGCTGGGGATTGAACCCCTTATGCTTGCAAGACAAGCACTCTACCAACTGAGCTATATCCCCAGCCCTTGCCGTTCTTTTTTTTATTGTTCTCTCTATAGCTTCCTGTGGTATCTGTGATGAGAGAAACAGAGTCCCAGTTACTTCCAGATGTGGGAACTATTGTAACCTGTAAGGTAAGTTGGTCCTAACCTACATGCCTCGGATACCCATCCAATACTGAAATCATGATAATTCTAGAACTGCATTGTTTAGTATGGTAGCCACTAGCCACATGCTTTTATTTAAATTAAAGAGTGTTGGGCTGAGGATATAGCTCAGTTGGTAAAGTGCTTGCCTTGTAAGCCCAAGGCCCTGGGTTCAATCCCCAGCACTGCAAAAAAAAAAAAAAAAAAAAAAAAAATTGAGTGTTAAAAATTTACTTTCTCAATCACACTGCCACATTTCAAACAGTGAAATCTATCCCAGCTGTCACTTGTGCCTTATGGGTAAGCACATGAATGAATTTTTATCATCAGGAAAGTTTGACTAGCCGGGCATGGTGGCACACGCCTGTAATCCAAGTGACTTGGGAGGCTGAGCCAGGAGGATCACGAGTTCAAAGCCAGCCTCAGCAACTTAGCGAGGCCCTAAGCAACTCAGTGAGACCCTGTCTCTAAATAAAATACAAAATAGGGCTGGGGATGTGGTTCAGTGGCCGAGTGCCCCTGAGTTCAATCCCAGGTTCAAAAAAAAAAAAAAAAAGAAAGAAAGTTTAACTGAACTAGACTGCTCTAGAAATTCTAGGGTAATGATCAAGGCAACTAAATTCAGGCATGCATGGTTCTTCACTGAGCTGGTTTCTAAGCATGTAGTTTCTACCTCTGTCTGAGAAATGGGGCATACCAACAGGTGATAAAGAGATCTGTTTTTAAAATATGAAGCCAAGACTTTTTCTGCACAGAAGCAAAAAAGACTTTATTCTCTAACGTTCCTGTTATTTTTAGGGGTTTTTTTTTTTTTTTAGTTATTCATGGACCTTTATTTTTATTTATTTATATGCGATGCTAAGAATGACTCAGTGCCTTACACATGCTGTGTGAGTACTCTACCACTGAGCCACAACCCCCAGCCCATCTTTTGTATTTTATTTAGAGACAGGATCTCACTGAGTGGCTTAGTGCCTGCTTTTGCTGAGGCTGGCTTTGAACTCGCAATCCTCCTGCCTCAGCCTCCTAAGCCACTGGGATTACAGGCGTTCACCATGGCACCTGGCCTTTAAGGGTTTTTTGAGAGAAGATACTCATGTACTAATCTGTAACTGTAACACATGAGTTATCTTTGCCCATCCCCACCCTCTGCCAGGTTCACCTGTAGCTCTTGGTTTCTCTATAAATTACTCCAGAAAAAAGTATATGTGTTACTCTAAAAATAACTGCAGAGGCAGTGATCCAAATATTAGGCAGCAGATGAAACATGGATTTAAATTCTATCCACTATATAAGCCTTTTAATAAGATCTGTTAGAGGTCTAGATTGTTTCTATGCCCTGTGTCTATTTATGTGAAACTTGTGGACTTTTAAAATCTATACCCTATTATCTCACTTGATTCTTACAATAACCCTGTCAGGTGGCCATTGTGGTTCTTATTCCATAGATATCATTTAGGTAGAGATAAATAGGAGTTAACATGTTAAATTCTTAGTAATGTTGCTCACACTGAAATCCTAGTAATTCCTAATTTATTGCTGTGTCCTTGAAGTGACACCTGCTAATCTCTGATGCTATCCTTGCTCTATTCCACAGGTCTCTAGCATCAATTCACGTTTTGCCAAAGTGCACATCCTGTATGTGGGGTCCACACCACTTAAGAACTCCTTCCGAGGAACTATCCGGTAAGAAGTACCCTTGTCTTCACATTTGCCCCAGTACCTGGAATAAGATAGGGAGATTGGAACATTTAAGAACAATTATAATTCCTTTTCTTTGTGCTAGTAGTATGCCCTAGTTGTAACCACAAAATCTTTTCTATGAGAAAAATATTAATAAAAGGGTTTTAAATTATAGCAAAAAAAATTGTGTGAAGCTAAAAATTAACAGTATCAGAATGATTCAGACCAAACAAATCAAAAGCATTTTAGGAAGTACCTTTTTTTTCTTGAATTTAATATAGATTTAATATAGATTTAATGTAGATTAAACCCAGAAATTTTAAGACATAAAAAAGGTCTGTGGGTGAAATAGTAGACTGTTCTCTTGTGGATTCATTGAGAAAGGATGAAAAATTCTTGCAAACCATCTAATTTAACTTTTGAGGCCCTTTCCAATATCAGGATTCAATATGGTCTTAGACAATACCTCTGTTTAAGTTCTCCTGAGACAGCAAAGTTCCTTTACCTTTCCTGCTAAATCTGATCTGCTTTTCCCTAGCCAGAGGTATCAATACTGACCTTCTCTCTAGTCCAAGAATGAGAAAATGTTTTATCCTCTTAATGAGGGCCAAGGCTACCTCTCTACCCTGTGTCCTTGGGTGGCAGCTGGGTCCCCACAGGATAATTCTCACAGACAACTAATCTTTCTGTCAATTCTTTTTTTATAGAAAGGAAGATGTCCGAGCAACTGAGAAAGACAAGGTTGTTGGTTGGTTTGGTTTTATTTTCCCATGGCTTTAGAGTTCTCAATTTTTAAAAATTATTATCCCAATGAATTTCTAAAAGTCAGAACAATGTGGAGTTCAAGGAAGTTTAACATATTCCATGCTATAATGTGTGAAATTAATCTCACTATCCTTTTCCACTTTATGAATTTTATTCCTTCAGTTGAAATCAGCATATCTAGTTTATTTTTTGCCTTTGAAGTTGGTTATTTATTCGTTGCTCTTCCCTCAAACTTACTCTGGACCCTTTCAGACCCAACTGTAGTGCCGTTTGTATAAGTCAGATTCATTATCAGGTTATTGAATTCAAATTCTTCCATTCATATTTTAATGCTATAGAAACAACGAAAGGTATTAACTGACAAGTAATGATGACATCTACATTCTGGAATTAGAAAGTAAATTACCTCTACTGGAAGGATGAAGTTTCAGGTAGACCTGATCTAGCCCTTTCACATAACACTCCTCTTCTTTCTTTGCAGGTTGAAATTTATAAGAGTTTCCGTCCAGGTGACATTGTCTTGGCCAAAGTAGTATCCTTTATTCTGAGTTGACATCTGTTTTTTGTCAAAAGAAAAAACGAGGGGCTGCAATTGTGGCTCAGTGGTAGAGCACTGGCCTAGCATGTGTGAGGCACTGGGTTTGATCCTTAGCACCACGTATAAATAAATAAATAAATAAATAAACGGTATTATGTCCCTCTACAACTAAGAAATTTTTTAAAAAAAGGAGAAATGAAAATAGAGAAATAATTCAAGTGGCTGTAGGGGGAACACTTAAAACCCCTCATTTTCCTTCACCAGCATTATGTGACTAGATCTCCCTAGGTGATGCACAGTCCAACTACCTGCTGACCACTGCCGAAAATGAGCTGGGAGTAGTGGTGGCCCACAGTGAATCAGGTGAGTTCGTTTCCATATCCTTACTTACCCTGGGAGCTGTGCTTTGGGATTAATCCATTGTTTTTCCTGATTTTCCTTGTTTTTTAATTATTGTGGAAGCAGTATGGGTGTAGATACCATCATGTGATGCAGGATGACATTTTGGTCAATAGTGGACAACATATACTATGGTGGTCCCATAGATTATGTCACCTAGGGCTGGGGGTACAGCTCAGTGGTAGAGCTATTGCTTAGCATGTACAAGGCCCTGGGTCCAAACCCCAGAATTTAAAAAAAAAAAAATCACCTAGTGATGATGTAGCCATCTTGGTAAATATACTCCATGGTATTTGCACAGTGAGAAACACGTCCCATCATTAACACAGGACTGTGCTTCCTACTGAAATTACAATGATTCTTCCTATGTCGGAGTTCCAGTGACACAATCAGTTAGTGCTTAGTGTGCAGTACTTATAAGAATAATACTCCTAGCCAGGTGTAGTGGTGAATGCATCTTTGGAGGCTGAGGCAGGAGGATCTCAAGTTCAAGGCCAGACTCAGAAACTTAGCAAGGCCCTAAGCAACTTGGTGAGACCCTGTTTCAAAATAAAATATAAGAAAGGGCTGGGGATGTAATTCAGTGGTTAAGCACCCCTGGGTTCAATCACCAGTATCCATCCCCCCCCAAATAAAAATGATACTCCTAAATCTAAGCAAATAGGAAATTAACTCCAGAAGTCAATGGAACAGTTTTTTTCTGTATGAGGTGTGGTTCCCTAGGTAACTGCTAATAACCCATCCCCACCCTGGTGCTGGGGATTGAAACCAGGCCCTTGTACATGCTAGACAAGTACTCTACCACTTAACCACATGCCAAGCCTAACATTACATTCTCATACTCAACTGAAAAGAGGTATCTCAGGAAAATATCTGGGGTCCCAGCTCCAACATTGGCTTTTTCCCTCTAGGTGTCCAGATGGTTCCCATCAGCTGGTGTGAGATGCAGTGCCCTAAGACCCATACTAAAGAATTCCGGAAAGTGGCCAGAGTACAACCTGAATTTTTGCAGACCTAAGATGCTACATTTTACCCCAAAGATGGGGGTAAACTCTTTCCAAGAGTACATGATGAAAATAACATCAAGATGCCATGGTCTTTATTCAGATACCTGGGGTCAGCCAGTGACCACCTCTAGAAAAATCTGCCAGTAATTTACTATAGGTAGAACATTATTTCTGTGAACCTTTTAGTAAATTGGATTCTTGAGGATAAAGCTTGTCCTTAGGGGATACCAGCAAACAAAACTGTGTAACTTTGGAGATAGCCTGAGAGTTCTTTTAAGTATATATTTTTTGATGTGACAAAGAAAACATTTTTATTAAAAGGATTTTGTGGTTTGTCTTGAGCAGGTGAAGGCATCTAACCAGGTGTCACACTTATTAGAGCAGGGGTTTGTTTGCTTCATAGCATCCATTAATGATGTGTGTGAATTCTTGAGTGCTCTAGACAAAGCCTGATTTCTGATCTCTTGTATTTTTCCTGTTGTTTTATATGCTTTTGCTTTCTAGGTGCCAAACACTGGGTCAAACATTTTATATACACCCCTCGCTTAGGTACTTAATGTATGTGGTGATCAGGTAGCATGTGAGTACTTTGGTAAATATACTGATGAGTGGGTACTCCAAAAGATGTTTGTTCATTGAAAAGAGGGACAAAGCATTATCATGCAACGTAGCCAGGAAAGGATTTGTGGGACATGAGATCAGAGGGAATTTAAAAGCTTCTCTCCAGGCAGTGAGAGGCCCCAGCAAAGTGCAGAAGCAGAAATGAAGGCATTCGTTTGGGGATGAGGGAGGGATATAAGTTAAGCATGAAGAGGCTGCAAAGGGCATGAGAAGGAAAGGTGAACATGAGATGGTTCTAGAGATGTTGCTCACAAAGCCCATGACCCTAGTGTGTGCTGACAGTGGTGGAGGATGAGCTTTGAAGACAGGCCACCTGGTTTTATGCCCTCTAGTTACTAACCTTCAACAGGTTAGTAACTTGAGGGTTTTTTGGTTTTAATTAAAAATTTTGTTGAGGTAACTGTAGGTCCACATAGTTTTCTTGTTTGGTTGATTCGTTTTGTTATTTTTGGCAGGGCTGGGGATGGAACCCAGGCCTTTGTGCATGCCAAGCACTGATCTACTCCCCTAGCATGTGCAAACCTTGGGTTCCAACCCCAGCATTGGAACAAAAGAGAAAAGAAAGAATAAAATCTCCAGCCCTGCAAGAATGAATAGAGATCCCTTATACCCTTGGCCCATTTTCTCCCACTTATGACATTTTGCAAAATTATAATTGCTCAGTGATAGAGCACTTGTCTAACCTGTGAGAGGCCCTGGGTTCAATGACCAGCACCACCTAAGAAGTAATTATAAACACCAACATGTTGACATTAATATTAAGCAAGTTGTTTTTATCTGTTTTCTCATCTGAATAGTAGTATCTCAGGATTATTATGATGAAGAAACACATAAAAGTGTTCAGTACATGCTGATATTACTGTCATATATCATGGTTACTATACATATCCAATTGCCTTCTATCAGGTTCTACCAAAGGCCAGGCCTATGTTACATGACACTTTGTAGATTGTTTACCAGTTCATTAATAAGTACTTTAACTTTAGTCTGTTACAGACAATGCTACAAAGAAAACTTGTATACCATTTTATACTTGTACATGCACACCTATGCACAACCAATTCTTAGAAGTAGAATGCTGGGTCTAAGAATATGCACAAAGCCAGTGGTGGATCATAAATTTGAGCCTAGCCTGAGCCATACAGTGAAACATCAACTCAAAAAAAAAAAAAAAAAGACAGAATAAGGTAGTGATTAGATGGCCATTTTTGTTCACCCAAGCAGTATGGCCCAATGTGGGCTACTATCTAATGCTTTATTTCAATCAGGATGTATTTCTTTCCTACGCATCAATACTAAAGATAACTGCAAATGGAACAAGGCTGGTTTTCTCTGAGTAAATTGTACCCATCTAGAATTGTTTCCCGCATCTCAGTGGTTTCTAGCTTTAGTATGTAGATTTTGTTACAGCATCAAATATTTTCATAATGTAATTCTTCAGGATATAGAAGCAGAGGCCAACTAGTACTGATTTTACCTTTTATGTGTCACTGTTTCCAAAGTTGTTTTGAATCAGCTAGTTGATAGAATTCCACGATCTAATGCAAACCAAGTTAATTTTTTTACCCATAAGCATACAATACTGTACAAAGTTATCCATCTGTCTCCCCTAGTAGCATCAGCTCTTTTTAGGGCAGGATTCTATATCTTTGAATCCCCAGGACCTAGTACTGTGACTTAACATATAACAAGTACTCAATAAAAATTTTGCCAGCCGGGTGTGGTGGCGCACACCTGTAATCCCAGCAGCTCGGGAGGCTGAGGCAAGAGGATCGGGAATTCAAAGCCAGCCTCAGCAAGGGCAGAGTGCTAAGCAACTCAGTGAGACCCTGCCTCTAAATAAAATACAAATAGGGCTGGGGATGTGGCTCAGTGGCCGAGTGCCCCTGGGTTCAATCCCTGGTTCCAAAAAAATACATAATTTTTTTGTTTTTTGTTTTTCTGGCTGGGTGTACTCGCTCCTGGGATGGCAGACTAATTGCCCTCCAAAAAGTGTTTTTGTTGTTAAGAGGTAGTCTTCCCTATGTTCCCCACCCTGGCCAGAACTCCTGTGTTCAAGGGATCCTCCTCCCTCAAGTCTCCAGAGTGGCTGGGACTATAGACATGTGCCATTCCACCCAGCTTGAGACTGATCTTTCTGTACCTTAGAATGATAGACCTGGGTTAGTATACTTGAAACTGCCTATAAAGCTTTAAATAAAACAGGTGACCTTGCCCTGCCCCCGAGTCTCAAAGGGTTGAATCCAGGACAGGTGTTTTTAAGCTCCATAGGGAATTCTGTCTTGCGGGTCTAGTAGTTGATTTCGTAGCGTTAATGGTAACTGATAGAATTGTTCCATTATTTTCTTGCCACAAGGCAGGACTTTTAGTCATGACTTATTAGTGTAAGCTGTGAAGACTGCTAGAAACTCAAGCACTATTAGCATGTGACTGTTGTTCTAAAGCTCGTAATCAAAGCTCAATACCTCAGACAAGAGGTATAACATCACACAGGAAAATATTGCACATCACTCCTTTATTATACTGATCTGGAAAAAGATTTAGTACAGTTATGCTTAAAATGAGTACTGGGCCTGTGTGGCAGGGCCAAGCAACTGCAACAGGACTCAGAAATCAGTGACACACTTGGACATGATCAAGAGGCATTTCACTGCCACAAAACAAGGCAGAGGAGGGATTCGCTAAGACACAGCAAGATACACTCCTCCACCTTAGAGGCCAAGGAGCTTATCCCATATTGGTGTGAGGAATGGCTTATTTTCTGGTGACCACATGTGAGACTAACCACCAGAAAACTAGAAACCCCAGAGGGTTTTGTTTAGTATTATTTATATATATATTTGTTTTTCTTTTTGTGAAAGTAAATGTTAACACAAACAATTCAGAGTTGATCCCAACCTTCTGGAGCCAGCTCCTCTGGGTTCAGGGAGGAAATAGTTGTTTTTCTTAAATCACCATGCAGGTTACATTCATATTCCACTGGAATGACTAGAGCCCCCTGCCACCTCCTTCGCCAGACAGTGACCTGACTACAGAAGAGTGCAGAACTGGCTCTTTGTTCTAACAGGCTCTCTTCTCTGGCTTCTTCTCATTGGTCATGCCTTGGCATAGTTCCTCCCTATCCCCTTTTCAAGCAGGTCCTTAAACAATCACTAAGAGAAAAACAGAATTACTACCCCAACTTTTCTGGATACAAGGAGGCTTCCCTGGGCTTGAACTGAGAATCTGTGACCCAGAGGTGCTATTCTGACTAGAATCTACAAAGGGAGTGGGTGCAGGAGACAAAATGCTAAAATTAAAATGGGAGCTACTGGTCCCCATCTGCAGCTACAACTTTTAAGATGCCTACAGATGTGGTCAGTGTGCAGGAAAGAGATGCAAAGGAATGGATGGGCAGGGTGTTCCTTGGTACAATAGTCAGCTATTCTGCCTTTATTTCTTCGCCTTGCCCTGTGCAGCCACAGCTTCCATTGCTTTACGAACGGTCTCTTCATCTCCCAGGAACTGCATGGGCTTGATGGGCTTCAAGTTCTTGTCCAATTCATAGACAATGGGAATACCAGTTGGCAGGTTCAGCTCCATGATGGCCTCTTCAGAGAGACCTGAAAAGAGCCACCCTGATCAGCCACACAATATGTGAATCCATATCACCCCTCCAGGTTTACTCTTCATCCCCCAGATGAGAAAAGACTTTGGTAGGAATTAAGACACCTTTACTGATCTTTGTAATAGTAGATTCACCCCGCAAGGAATGACTCCCAGGACTAATTTCTCAAGCCACTAAACTAAAAGGCAAGAAAAGAAGCATGAAAATGTACACAAGATTCTGAGAAGGGCCACCAACAAACTACAGAAAGGTGTATACTGCAGATATCCCTACCAAGTGAGATCTAAACCTACAGTGAAGCAGGAATATCCATATCCCAAACATCCTATATAGTCCATTCATCTACCAAAAATTGACACTCTGGGCTTCTAGGTCCTCAGGAGCAAAACACTGTAAGATGGAGATTTATATGTGACATTGAGCCAGGCTGTAACTGAAGATTTTATCAGTTTCCATCCTAGTCTAGAGATGGGCATCTCAAACTATAATGTGTATCAAATCACCTGGGTCATAGATGTTAATCCTGAACCAGGTCTAGAATAGAACCTGAGGTTCTGCATGTATAACAAGTTGTCAGGAGTCCAGCTGTTGCTGCTCTGCAGACAAATTTTGAGAAACAGAGGTTCAAGTATCTACCCACTACAGGTCAACTAGACTGTCAGAGGCTATCAGTATGTTGGCCTTTACCCAAGGGTCTCCTTTATACTAAATTAAGTCCCTAATTCATGGAAGTTCTGCCTTATCCGTCTTTGAGGTCCCATCTAAAAAATGCACATACCTTCCAGATGCTTGACAATGCCCCTAAGGCTGTTGCCATGGGCTGCAATCAGAACCCGTTTCCCCTCCTTTATCTGGGGGACAATTTCTTCATTCCAGAAGGGCAGAGCTCTGGCAATGGTGTCCTTCAGACTCTCGCAAGAGGGCAGCTGATCCTCAGTGAGGTCTGCATACCTACGATCCTATACAACAACAAAAAAAACTCGTTTACCAATTATTACCAGTTGCATTCATTAAATGGCTTTCAGAATGTATTAATTCTGCCATCCCTCATCTCTTAAGGAGTTAAAGGATGGATGAAGATCTCTCACCAGGGTCCAGAACGTAGCTGCCAGCTTAGGAAAAAGTGCCTCCCCCCACTACCCAGTACAAAAGAAAGAAAACTTAGAAAAGTTATACAAGGCTTTTCCCAGTTCACTTTAACTTGTAACTGATTTAGGAAGCCTACGAAAGGATTTTATAAAATGTGGCAGTGGAGGTACAAAAGCAGAGAGAAAAATTCTTCTCAGGTAAACAAATTATCAACTAAATCTTATAACCAGCAGTCATTCATAGAGGACTCCATTAACTATTTTATCATAAATTATAAGCTCAGTGGGACCAAGAAGTTACTAATAAAGCTTAAAAAAAAAAAAAAGGGGGCTCTGATTCTAACCCCCTGGCTCGGAATGAAGTGACCAAACACAGGTTTGCCCATACCTTACTGATATTGCTGTAGAAGGGGTGATCTGGCTCCATTGGAGGTGGCGGGACATCATAGGAGCGCCTCCATATCTTTACCTGGGCCTCGCCATGCTTGGCAGCAGTTTCTGCTTTATTGAGGCCAGTTAGACCCCCATAGTGCCGCTCATTGAGGCGCCAAGTCCTCACCACTGGCAGCCACATCTGGTCGATGGCATCCAGCACTGTCCAGAGGGTTCGGATCGCTCTTTTCTGCACCGAGGTGAAACAGATGTCAAACTCATAGCCAGCATCTGGAAATTAGAGATTCCAAGTGATAAGTTAACCAGGTTCACTCTGAACCAGGAATTTTTTTTTTAATCATATAAATCTCTTACATTGGTGTCCAAATGAAAATATTGGCCAAATATTTTATTTTGCATATTTCTGTAGTAAATGCAATATTCTACCTTTGAGAAAGACAAAATTTGTTTTGTTTTGTTTTTTGGTAACAAGGATGAACTCAAGGGCACTTTCCACTGAGACACATTCCCAGTTCTTTTTTGTATTTTATTTAGAGACAGAGTTTCACTGAGTTTCTCTGGGCTGAATTCATGATCCTCCTGCCTCAGCCTCCTGAGCCACTGAGATTATAGACATGCAGTACCACACCCGGCAAAATGTTGACTTGTACAGATATATACCTCCTAGTAGTTCCCCAATAATTCATATACCCCAAGGCCTAAATGTACTGACATTCAGTTAACTGAGGCATGTGCTTGTATGCTAATCTCCAGAATATGTTTAAGCACATTTTAAGATTTTATTTCTACCAGAGACAGTGGCTCAGGAGGCCGAGGCAGGAGGACCCCAAGTTCAAAGCCAGCCTCCACAACTTAGCGAGACACTGTCTCAAAATAAAAAATAGAAAGGGCTTAGATGTGGCTCAGTGGTTAAGCACCTCTGGGTTCAATACTTGGTAACAACAAAAAAAAAAAACTTAAAAAAAAAAATCGTTCCGCTTCAATTTTTTTAAGGAGGTTTTTAAACACCTGGGGATTGGGGTTGAACATCCTGGGCCCTGGCCCCGGTCCCTGGTACAAAAAAAAAAAAAAAAAGGCAACTTAGAATCTTTTCCTAAATCACAATGGCTAACATTTCCAAAGGGCTTACCATGGGTCAGGCACTATATTTTACTTAGTCTTCATAACAATTCTATGACATTATAATCCTTACAATCCATTTTACCAGGTGAGGGAAATAAAGATGTGAAGAGATAAGCAAATTATTAAAGGTTACAACCACTATTTGAACAAATAAAACTTAGGCTGTGAGCCAGGCTCACTGGCGCGTGCCTGTAATCCTAGTGACTTAGGAGGCTGAGGCAGGAGAATTGCAAGTTCGAGGCCAGCCTCAGCAACTTTTTCTTCTTTCTTTCTTTTTTTTTTTTTTTTTTTGGTACTGGGGATTGAACCCAGGGGCACTCGACCACTAAGCCACATCCCCAGCCTTATTTTGTATTTTATTTAGGGTCAGGGTCTCACTGAGTTGCTTAGGGCCTGGCTAAGTTGCTGAGGCTGGCTTTGAACTCAAGATCCTCCTGCCTCGGCCTCCCAAGTGCTGGAATTACAGACATGCACCACCGCACCCGGCTCAGCCTCAGCAACTTAGTGAGGCCATAGACAACTTAATGAGACCCTGTCTCAAACTAAAAACAAAAAGGGCTGGGGATGTAGCTCAGTGGTAAAGTGCCTCTGGGTTTAATTCCTTATACTCCCCCCAACACACACACACACAAAAAAAACAGCCCTAGGCTGAGGGATTCTGAACCCAACCCTAACTTTTTTTCTTGTGATGCTTGGAATTGAACCCAGGGCCTAGGCCACATTCCCAGTCCCCAACGCCAACTCTTAACCACCATCTCTAGCTATCTCCATTTTCCTAACTCCTAAGGATTCTGGTGTTTGTATTTTGGTTAGAAATATCACTTCTGATACTTACTAAACCTTTAGTTTTGGAAAAACTAGATTTTGAAATCCCAACAATCAGAACAGAGCAAGAGCTCTTAGCAAATGCTGATAAAACTTCAGTTTGTTGCATGAAATTATATTTTCACTAGAGTGTGGAAGTCCTTAATCCATCACTCCTTTTTACCATAGTCAAATTACTAACTTATTCTCTAACCCTTCTTCAAACTTAGAAGCCATTCACTGAAGAAAGTAAATGCTGTATTCTGTATTAGTCCTTTATTTTTGCAGTATTGGGGAATGAGCCCAGAGCCTCACACATACTAGAAAAGTGTTGTATGACTGAGCTACATCCCCAACCCTTTATGAGACAGGGTCTCACTAAATTGCCCAGATCGGGCTCCAACTTGCTAACCTCCTGCCTCAGTCTCCCAAGTAGCTGGGATTACAGTAGTCATATAGCACCAGTGGCACCCAGCCATCTGATTCCTTTATAAATGAATCACTAATTTCTCCATACATATTAGTTATTGTGTGCCAGCTATAATTAAGAGTCATATTGGCCCAACCAATAGCTTACAATATATCAATCTTGTTCCATGAAAGATGATTTCCCTCCCACCTGAATGGGGAGATGACCTTTTCTTTATGTGAGTGAGGAAAACATTCCTGTTCATCACAACACTACAAGGTCCTCTTCAAATTTTAGCACAGCTGGGTGCAATGCTGCAGGCCTGTGATCCCAGCAGCTCAGGAAGCTGAGGCAGGAGGATCTCAAGTTTAAAGCCAGTCTCAGCTTAAAAAGCATTGAGCAAGACCCTGTCTCTAATTAAAATTTCAAAAAAACAAAAACAAAAACAAAAAACAGCTAGGTATGTGGTTCAGCGGTTCAATGCCCCTGGATTCAATTCCTGGTACCAAAAAACAAAAACAAATTTCAGCACAAACTTTCCTGCATATTGCTTCAAGAGGTTAGCAACTGTAATTAACAAAACATGAAATGAATGTTCCTGCCAGTCATTCAACTGAGAATAACGTTATTAAGAACCAAAAGGGAATGAGAAGATGACCCACCAGGAAACCCACCACCATCACAAGAAAAGACCCAGATCCCTCCACTAATCCTCAGGACAAGGCTGACTAGACTTGGCTACTGTCCCCTACTTAACTACCTCCCTAACCTAAGGGGAGGAATGATTCCCAACAAAGGCCGAGTCACTGGGAAGCGAATACCCATAGTGAAAACCTCAGCTCCCATGATAAAAGCTACAGGTTGTTTCATTGCAATTATTTCCACTTGAGTGAAGCATCTCACTTTGGATACACCAATAGTCCCCAGGGAGAAAAGTGCTTCCCCTTAGGACTCTTCAAGAGAATGCCAAAGGATCAGAAGCATAAAACTTCTTCCTTTGGCTTGCCCATTAAATCAGAGTATAACTGGGGATAGGGTGGATGGTGTAGTGTGGACTCCAATTTCCCCAAGTTACCTTTCCCTTTCTCTAATGTTGCATGGAGAAACAGTTCTCACTAGCTTCCTGCTGAAATCAAAATCAAGAATGTATAAATCCTACTATTAACTGAAGCACAAATGAATTTAATATACGCATTTGAGATATTTTATATTACTAGATTATTCATAATGATCGAGTTTTGCTTTTGATTTTATTCTTCAGTGTAATTATTTTTAATGCCCATAACACATTAAGAAATTTTATCTGATTTTTCTAGTATTCAATGCTCACAATATTTATTTTAAAACTTAAATGGAGCTGGGCATGGTGGCACACCTGCAATTCCAGTGACAGGGGAGGCTGAAGCAGGAGGATCAGGAATTCAAGGCTAGACAACCTGAACAACCCAGTGAGACCCTGTCTCAAAAAAACAACAACAACAACAACAAAAAAAACACCATGGGGGTGAGGGTGGGGGGCCAGCAGGGTCACACTCAGTAGTAGAGTGCCCTTGGGTTCAATCCCCCCCCCCACACACACACACACATAAGAGTGAAATGGGATTTGTTATTTTACAGATGTAATTACAAGTTTAACCATTTGCTATAGTCTTAGAGGATAGAAGTACTTTGTCCTGGGCTAAGCATCAGCAAAACACCAGAGACCTACACAGTTCTTCCTGCCAGAGGACCAAAGAAAATGGCCTCCTTTACTAGTACTTTTCCTTTAGGGCCTCTCCTAGATGCTGAGGTTACAACAGGGCACCCCAAAGCCTTCATATGTCAACCCACCACCCCTCCCCACAACAGAATTACATTTCTCAGACTTTCCAAAGCTTTGTTTCATTTCAAAAGCATGTACAATGAAGGCAAGAAGCTAAAGAGGGAGAGGGCAACTTGCGGCCAAATATCAGTGCCACTTCAACCAGGCATATAACCCTTTTATATGGCTATCTGGTCCAGAGATTAGAGGGGACCAGGTCAGGATCTGCCTTAATTATCAGTGAAAGCACTTCTTCAGTGCAGGGAATCCTTATTAGAATTCCAAAATCACGGAGATGGGTCAAGTCTAAATAGACAAGCATTTTCTCTGCCACTTCCACTTTGCTCAGCCTTTGTCCTTGGCCAGTAGCCTGCCAGTTTCTCACACCTACCTATTACTCCACCCAGAAACAGGGCAAGGACCGTGGACTAATAAGTAGATATGACCTTGGACAAATAACCTTTCCAGTCCTCACTTTTACCAACTATAAAAGGGGGACAGGGAGGGATAGGAAGGAGGGGATTCTATGGGGCTACCTAGAGATTATCAACTCAAATTTTTCATTCATTCACTTAGTTGCATCTGGATGCGTTTTGGATCCAGTATTTGTAGCATGCTCGTGAACGGCAAAGCCCTACCCAAGCACGCGGATCTCCCGATCTCTTGAAGCATGTTGGGCACCCTTAGCGCAGTCTCACTCCGGTACTGCGGGGAAGAGCGTGTGGCCTGCCGCTTCGCTAGAATCTGCAGCAACCCCTTGAGAAGGCACAGCCACTGGAACGCACCATTCTCCAAGAGCCCCCAGCCCTTAGGGAACACTAAAAAGGCCTACCGACCACAGGCATCCCATCCTCCGGGTAACCCACCCCTGAAGTGTAAATTCTAAGACAAAAAAGGGAGAAATTGCGGCCAGGAGATGTCCCCAACTGCGCAAAGGGCTGCGAAGCAACCAGCCTCCATCCATCCTCCTCCCGGCGCGGCCCCTTACACTCCACCGGGTGACCTTGAGGAAGTCGACTCCGCACGCTGTGTCCACTTCCCCAGATACAAACTAAACTGCTGGAGAGACGCTGCGCAAGGTGTCGGCCGTCTCCCGGAGCGCGCAGGTGCGAGCTGGGGTGCCTCAGAGGCCGGGCGCCCGACCCTTTCGCAGTGCCCCCCACAGCCCAGCCCGCTCCGTACCTCGTAGCGCCTGCCCGCCGCGCTTCGCCTCCTCGTGGCCCGCCGGGCTCAGGTCGGCGTCGTACCAGCCGCTGAAGCGGTTCTCTAGGTTCCAGGCGCTCTCGCCGTGCCGGATCAGCACCAGCTTGTAGGCAGCCATGGCGGCGAGGTGAGGATGCGGCGCAGACTGGGGCTTGCAGAGATTCCGGAGTCGCAGCCCGCCCCCCGGCCGCGCCTGCGCGCTGGCACCCCCACGCCCCACTCCCGCGCGCTTTCTCTACCAAATCTTTCCACTTTCTCGGGAACGCCCTCCACCCGCATGCGTCCTATGCCCGAGCTGTAGCCAGTTTAGGGAAGGGGCGCGCTCCTAAAAGCCAGGGCGCATGCGCCCTTCGCCGTCTGCCCCGAGTCCGCCCCGGCAGCGGTCACGGAGCGCACGTAAGCACGAAGGCCGGCGGGGCATTGGGCTCGCACGCTGCCGGGTGCTCCAGTTGGGCGGTGCTCTTCTCTTGCTGTGGCCTTTCGTGAGTCCTTATCTTTTGAACCGCTAGGTAATCCCACCAAGTTATTGTCCCAATTGTACACAGTTTGATTCACAACTGCGCTCGAATCTTCACTCATCCATTTTAGTTACTTAGAATCTCGGACCGGTAGCAGAACCTATCTCAGCCTCAGCTGTAAAATGGACATCATAATTCCTACCTGGTACCTGAATTAATTCTACCTGGAAGTGCTCAGCATACAGTGGTAGTTGCACCAGGTGTGTGGCACATACCTGTCATCCAGCTACTCGGGAGGCTGAAGCTGAAGGATCGCAAACTTAACGAGACTGGCTCAAAGACTGGGAATGTAGCTCAGTGGTAGAGTGCTGACCTAGCTTGTGGAAACTCTGTGTTCAACCCCCAGTACTACAAAAGAAGAAAAAGTTGTTGCTGTTTCACTTCAGTAGGATACTGGTCTTTTTACTTACTTTACAGATGATGATCCTAATTCTGCTAATTCCACAACACTGCTCTGTGTCTGACACAAGCTATTACTCCAATCTTTGTCCACAGCTTCGTTGTTGATGTTTCCCCCTGCAGCCATGAAGCAAAAGCTAGGCCTCTTCAGACATTCTGGAAAGTGTAGATTCTGATCACTGCCCAGCCTCTTCTTTCCCCAATCGGTAGTTTAAATATCTGCCTGTCTGGGCTGCTTTCTCCTGTGCAGATGCGTTCCTCGTGCTTTATTTCCATCTAGCCACTTTAATGAACACCAGACATGTGCCAAGCAGTGAGGATGGGTCGAATTCCTGCCCTTCATGGCAAGTAGAGGTCAAATAAAACCCACATTTGAACAGTGAACAAAATTGGGCCACTTGCTGTATTTTGACAGAAAGCCTAGAAAAGATCTTAGCCAGGGGAGGTGGTGCACACCCATAATCCCAGCAACTCGGGAGGCTGAGGTAGGAGGATTGCAAGTTCAAAACCAGCCTCACGAATTTAGTGAGATCCTAAGCAATTTAGTGAGACTGTTTTTTATTTTTTCAAAATAAAAAATAAAAAAGGGCTGGGGATGTGACTCAGTGATAAAGCACCACTGGGTTAAATGCCCAGTTCCAAAAAATAAAGAAAAAAGGGCCAGGGGTTTGTGGGTGGGCACTGGGATGTGGGGATTGTGGGGATGTAGCTCAGTGGTAGAGCATCCTTAAATCAACCCAAAAAAAAAAAAAAAAAAAAGATTTTTGGCATGCACTGGTAAAGTAGCTACTACATGCCCAGCAGCCTTGTTAAATGCTTTACAAACACTAACTCATTCACTCCTCCTATCTTCACAAACAGCACTCCCCACTTAAATAGATTAGGAAACTGAGAATAAGGTCATTTGCCCAAGGTTACTGGAACCAGGATCCAAGCCTAGGCTAACTGGCTCCCAAGTCCATGCTCTCACCTATACTATTCTCTTCAACCTCCATATTTTCGTTGCATTTTATGTATTTGTTGACTCCAAAGGGTGGAAAAGATTTGAGAGGCAAAGAAAAGGCACTTTAGGAACTTCAGAAATCAAAACACATAAAACAGTTTGTAGATAAATTATAATAGCTACTGTTTGTGGAAGTTTAACATGTGTTTATTATCTCAGCCCTCCAGCAATTCATATCATGTAGGTACTCATACAGTTCTGTTCCACAGATGAGGAAACAGAGAAAAATTGTGTGCAAAGTCACAGTAGGAAGTGGAGGAGACACCAGGACTCAAACCCAGGCAGTTCAATGGCCTAATGTGCACTCTAGCCACAGCACTCCACTGCCTCCCTCTTCTGCAGTTGGGAGAAGATGGAATTCATAGAGAAATGACTGGGAGGAGGTGCAGCCCTAAAAGCTGCATCCAGAAACTCATGGGACTCCAGGGCTGCACAGCTAGAACTGTCTTCAAAGGACTCCTGGCCATAGCCTTGGGGATGCTGGGGAGACTTCCTCTTAGGAAGTTCTTCCTCCAGTCTTCTCTGCTGCTTGGTCATCCTACTCTGATATCCAGGCAGTAGCTCCAGTTAAGCTCTGATCTTAACTGTGGCTTTTTTTGTACTGGGGCATTGAACCCAGGGGTGCTTAAACACTGAGCCACATCTCCAGCCCTTTTTATATTTTATTTAGAGACAGGGTCTAGCTGAGTTGCTTAGGGCTATGCTAAGTTGCTGAGGCTGCTTTGAATTCACGGTCCTCTTGCCTCAGCCTTCCAAACCGTGGTAATTACAGGCATGCACCACTGTGCCTTGCTTAGCCTTGGCTTTTCTGACTGGACTTTTTGTCCTTCTGCCTTGACCCCAATCCCTATCCCCAGTCTGACTCCTACTCCCTTTCTCCTCACTACTGTCCTCTCAAGAAATTCAAGATTTCCGCACCCTCCTCTAGTCTCCCATTTCTGTAAGGACTAGGAAGTGTGAATAGGAGGAAGGTGCCTTTGGAAACTTAATTTTAAATGTGTCTCAGCTTCCAGTTAGCCACAGAACTTTTGATGGGTAACTCAACTTCTCACTCTCAGTTTCCTCATTTGTGAACTGGGACAATAAACATATCAATGAGCCAGGCGCGGTGGCGCACACCTGTAATCCCAGCACTTGGGAGGCTGAGGCAGGAGGATCGCGAGTTCAAAGCCAGCCTCAGCAACTTAGCAAGGCCCTAAGCAACTCAGTGAGACCCTGTCTCTAAATAAAATACAAAATAAGGCTGGGGATGTGGCTCAGTGGTCGAGTGCCCCTGGGTTCAATCCCCAGAACCAAAAACAAACAAACAAAAAAAAAAAACATATCCATGGCCAGGCATAGTGGTGCATGTTCAATCCCAGACACTTGGGACACTGAGGCAGGAGAATCAAGTTCAAGACCAGCCTCAGCAACTTAATGAGACCCTAAACAACTTATGAACTCCTGTCTTAAGAAGTGCTGGGGATGTGGTTCAGTGGTTAAGTGCCTCCAGTTTCAATCCCCAGTACTCCCCCACTAGAAAAAAATCATGTTCATACACACATACAGCAGTGTCATGAGAAATAAAATGATGCATGGGAAGGACTTAGCGCTGTGTCTAGCAACCAATCATAAGTGATAATAAATATTAATAGCATTATATTAATAATAAATATTGTTAGCACTGAGATCATGACGACAAACAAGACTTAACGAAGGGCACCAATTCAGTTTGTAAGCCTGGGGAACTGGTAGACAGGCTTCCCTCCCAGCAGGATGCCTCATAGGGATGACTTGCCTGCAGGAATAAGAGCAAGACAGATAACTAGAATTCTTTGGGCAGGAGGCCAAGGGCATCTGTACCGGGCCCTAGGAAAGAACTAAGGAATCTGCTTTCTTTCCGTCACCAAACCCTCTGCCTCCAGAAGAAATCTCTCATCTCCTTGAAACTGTGATGAACTCTGGTAATTCTGTGCCTCACAGACCATTGACCTTGGATTAAAGTACCTCAGAGATGCTTTTTTTGCTGTTTGTTTTTGGTTTTGGTTTTGGTTTTTTTTGGCAGTGCTGGGGATTGAACCCAGGCCCTTGTGCTTGGAGGCAAGCATTCTACCAACTGAGCTATATCCCCAGCCCCTGTTTTGTTTTGTTTTGTTTTGTTTTGTAGTACTGGGTATTAAAACCGGGCTGCACACATGCTAGGCAATTACTCCACCATTGATCTACATCCCCAGCCCTTATTATTTTGAGACAAGTTGCTGCTAAACAACAGTTCCAGGCTGGCCTGGATACTCATCAGTAATAAACCCTAATGAAGAAATTCAAACTGGGAGCTGGGATGTAGCTCAGCAGTAGTATGCTTGCCTAGTATGCATGAGGCCCTGGGCTTAGAGAGGTGGAGGGATGGCTAGCACCTGAAATCCTGTAATCCCAGACACTCAGGAGGCTGAGGCAGGAGGTTGACAAGTTCAAGGCCAGCCTCAACAATTTAGTGAGACCCTGTCTCAAAATTTAAAATAAAATGAAATGAACTGTGGAAGTAGTTCAGTGGTAAAGCGACCCTGGGTTCAATCCCCAGTACCAAAAAGGAAAGAAAAAAATCTGAACAGAGTTTTCCTCCAAAGAGGTCTTTAAACCCTGAGCTCTTAGGACAGAAAGCTCCCCCCAGCCTCCACACACCCTGACCCCTTCCAGAGTAGTGTTTAATTTCTCAGACCCCAGGGAACTTCCCAGGACTCTTTTATTCTTTCTTCCTTCAACTACTAACCCACATCCCCTGCTCTTTTTTTTTTTTTTAATTTTATTTTGAGACAGGTGTCTCAGTTGTTTAGGGCCTCGCTAAATTACTGAGGCTGGTCTCTAACTAGAGATCCTCCTACCTCAGCCTTTCTTCCCAGACTGGGCATTACAGGCATGCACCATCAATGCCTGACTGAGGACTAAAAGTTTTCGAACAATGCCGGGCGTGGTGGCGCACGCCTGTAATCCAAGCGACTTGGGAGGCTGAGTCAGGAGGATCGCGAGTTCAAAGCCAGCCTCAGCAACTTAGCGAGGCCCTAAGCAACTCAGTGAGACCCTGTCTCTAAATAAAATACAAAATAGGGCTGGGGATGTGGCTCAGTGGCCGAGTGTCCCTGAGTTCAATCCCTGGTTCCAAAAAAAAAAAAAAAAAAGTTTTCGAACAACAAGCCTTGTGGGTTAGGAAAACTCAGAGGATAATCAGGAGTCATGGTCATTACCCTCACTGTCCCTCCAGAACACAAAAGTCTTCTCTCAGCCTTCCTTCTCCATTTATTTTCTCCACAGAAAAATAACTCCCTTATCCAGTACTGAACATTCAGTGAAGGCCCAGATTTAGAATGAGTGGGGCGGGCCTCGTCTCTGAGGAGTGGAAGACGGGTGGTTGCTGGTCAGCCCCAGGACTCCCTGTGAAGACACCACATGTCTTTACTTGCAGAACCATCTTGCAAACTCATCACCAGATGTTCAGCTCTTGGTGGTGTCTGAGGAGAGGATTTATGCCAGAGAGAGAGAGTGAGAGCACCAAGCTGATGGCTGGCTTCTAGGAAAAGAAGCTGTGCTTTCTGGAGGTTTAAAATGCAGTCGCCATTAAAAAGGAACAGTCAGAACCAAAAAACCAAGAGAGTTCTGGGCAGGCTAGTGGCTTTCTCTAGGACTCCCCCGACAACACCTGTCCCCCAGCCTTCAGGCCGGAGGGCTCCGCCTTCTCTCTGGATTATGGAGCCTGTTTGGTCTCTGAGAAGAGACCACAAGGTATGCACCCCACCCTCTGCCATGGCCCTGTGTGTGAAGCCACAAGGATGACGGTGCTCGGAGCCAGGCAGTGTACAGTCCTTTTTGTTCCTTCTACCCGTTCACATACAACTCTTTCCTTAGTCTATATTTTCTTAGATTATATTCTAGGTACAAAAGAGGCATTTTGTTATTTGCACTAAATGTGTCTGGAGTTTAGTGAATGGCTGACAGTTGGTAGTGTGTTAGTCCAGGATCTCTGAGAAGCAGTTGCCAAGAGAGGGCTTGGAGGAAGTGTGTCAGGAGAATTGCCTTTGACAGGAAATGGGGAGGGGGAGCAAAGTGCCACTCAGAGTGAAGGAAGGTTGGGTGGGTGGAAGCATTGTAGCCTGCAGGTGATTTCTGAGGAAAATTCAGCAGCCTGTTGGAGAGTCCTTGAGTCAAAGTCACCCTTTGAGGAATCCTGTCCTCTGGGATCAGGGCTGCCTGGGTATCCTTGATGTGGGGATGTTAAATCATGGGTGGAGGCAGCGTACAGGCAGTGCAGTCTCTGGGGGGATTTCAGAATGAAACATGTCCACCCCAAACTCATACACAAATGGATGTGAATGTTGATGACAGTTTTATTCACAATAGCCAAAAGGTGGAAACAACCCAAATGTCCACCAAGAGGTGAATAGATAAAATGTGGGACATGTACACAGTGAAATGCTATTGACCATAAAAAGAAATGAAGTAGTAGCCAGGTGCAATGGTGCATGCCTATAATCCCAGCACTTGGGAGGCTCAGGCAGAAAGATATTGAGTTCAAAGCCAGTCTCAGCAACTTAGTTAGGCCCTAAGCAACTGAGACCCTGTCTCTAAATGAAATACAGAATAGGGCTGGGGATGTAGTTCAGTGGTTGAGTGACCCTGAGTTCAATCTCCCGTATGCAGAAAAAAAGAAAAGAAAAGAAAAGAAAAAAAGTAGTGACATACAAGCGTCTTGGGAGGCTGAGGCAGGAGGATCGCGAGTTCAAAGTCAGCCTCAGCAACTTAGCAAGGCCCTAACCAACTCAGTGAGACCCTGTCTCTAAATAAAATACAAAATAGGGCTGGGGATGTGATTTTTGAATCCCTGGTTCAAAAAAAAAAAAAAAAAAAAGTAGTGACATGTGCTGCAGCATAACTGAACCTTGAAAACATGCTGAGTGAAAGAAGCCATTCACAAAGAACTTAAATTTACATGACTACGTTCTTGTGACATGTCCAGAACAGGCATATCTACAGCAACAGAAGGACGATTAACTTTCTAGAGCTGGGAGGATTGAAGTTATAAATAAAGAATACACAGTTTCTTTTTGAGATCATAAAAATATTCTCAAACTGACTGTGGTCAAGTTGCGCACGTCTGTGAAGGTGCTAAACACAAGCTGGACACTTTAGAGGAGTAAAGAGGCTTGGAGTCCGACTCTGGAGACTGAGGCAAGAGGATCACAAGTTCAAGGCCAATCTCAGCAATTTAGTGAGACCCCAACTCAAAGTAAAAATACAAAGAACTGGGAATAGAGCTCAGTGGTAGAGAGTCCTGGGTTCAGTCCCCAGTACCAAAAGAAAAAAAAAGAAAAGAAAGAAAGACAAGAGTGTATAGTATGTGATACATGAATTATATCAATAAAACTGTTTTTCAAAAAGTTGTAAGTAATTATTAACCGGGCGCGGTGGCACACGCCTGTAATCCTAGCACTTGGGAGGCCAAGGCAGGAGGATCTTGAGTTCAAAGCCAGCCTCAGCAACTTAGTGAGGCCCTAAGCAACTCAGTGAGACCCTGTCTCTAAATAAAATACAAAATAGGGCTGGGGATGTGGCTCAGTGGCCGAGTATCCCTGAGTTCAATCCCTGGTTCAAAAAAAAAAATTATAATTATTAAGAAAAAAATCCACAAAAGCCCTTGCTCTGTGGGAGGAAGTAGACTGGTGGCTCTGGGGAAACTAGAACAGTGACTCTACTGCAGGAAGTCAGTGATCAGGGTTCTCAATGCAGCTCAGGGATAATCTAAGGAATGTGACTGGGCAAGAACAGGAGGTCCTCACCTGAGTGTGGTGGCACATTCCTTGGTAATAAAAATTAAAAAGGGCCAGGAAGTAGCTCAGTGGTTGAGCATTTGCCTAGCATGGGTGAAGCCTGGGTTCAGTCCCCAGCTACACACACACACACACACACACACACAAATAAACAAGAGACAACACAGGTTCCTGCTCACTGGAAGACATAAGGAGAGATAAAGGAAAGGCCTCGGTGAAGACAGGCAGACAGGACAAAATGTGGTTGTGAGGTCTGGCCAGGGGAGCCACACTGTCCAGGGATGCCTCACGACTCCAGTACAGGACAAGGGACTGAGAGTTAGGCTTCTAGATCCCATTTCTGATTCGATGTTCCTCTGCCCAGCAGCTAAATTCACCGTGTTTGGAACTCCCTGGTCCCAGGATGTTAGAGAGGTTACAAATGCGAACTCAGGGCCACAGCCTGAGCCAGGCCAAAATTTTATACCAACCCGTCCAAAAACCTTCCTTCTTTGAACAAAGGATCCTTTGTTAAAGCAAAATAACTCCTGGAAGGGTGAGTGTTTTGAGCTACCAGTTACCTGGCAGGGGGACAATTCCTACCAACAGAAAAGACTGTTCTCTTGCCATGCCAAGAAATCACCTCCGCAACTCGTTTTAAACCATTTAGTCAGGACGACTTGTCTCTGTATTGCTCAACAAAGACAACCTGTCTCTGCGAACACGGTCTGAAAGCCAGCCCACTGACCACAGTCACCCTGCTGTTGACCAACCAGCCCCACCTCCTTCCTCCCAGTGCGCCCACCACTGAGGCTTGCACTTCCCACACTCTCTATGAGGTCACTTCCCTCCCGCACTCATAGAGATCAGACCTGACTGGCACAGCTCTGCCTGCCTCAAGCAAGTAACACATGCACACCTTCAGCCTTTTATTTCAGGTACTGCTTGACCTCCTGCAGCAGTGGTGTGCAAGGCATTTCACACGCATCACGTCATTTGAGCCTCAGATGAGAATGCTGTGGCACAGAAGTTCAGCTGCCCACCCTAGCTCACACATATGTGGCTCCAAACCCAAGCTTCCTAAGTCGAAAATCGTGGACTTCAACACCATGAGCAGATGCAACTGTACCATGTGGGGCCTAATGCAGTGCCTGGGGTAATAAAGGCCCTCTCCCTTTCCCAGAGCTTGGGCCCTAAGTTAAATACTCAGGCCATCTGCTGCTTCTTTGTCTTGGGCAACAGGCTAACCCTTCAATTTCCCTTTCTTCCTGCCCAGTGTTGTAACAGATCACAAACCCAATGATCCAAAAATAACCTTCCTGCCCCTCCAGGCCTTATTGCTTTGGGTGTGGCAGCTCCATTCCCTCCAAATGAACCTTGCAAACAGTTTTCATTTATTTATTTTTTATTTTTGTTTTTTGGTACTGGGGATTGAACTCAGGGGGGTACTCAACCACTGAGTCACATCCCCAGCCCTATTTTGTATTTTATTTAGAGACAGGGTCTCACTGAGTTGCTTAGCGCCTCACTAAATTGCTGAGGCTGGCTTTGAACTCACAATCCTCCCGCCTCAGCCTCCCAAGTGCTGGGACTACAGGCGTGTGCCACCATGCCCGACCAGTTTTTATTTTTCAAATATTTTAAAATTGTCAATGGACCTTTATTTTATTTATTTATATGCAGTGCTGAGAATCGAACCCAGTGCCTCACATGGGAGGCAAGTGCTCTATCACTAAGACACAACCCAAGCCTACAAACAGTTTTTTTTTCTTTTTTTTTTTTTTTTCTTTTTTTTCTTTTTGGTACTGGGGATTGAACCCAGGGGCACTCCACCACTGAGCCACACCTCCAGCCCTATTTTGTATTTTATTTAGAGACAGGGTCTCACTGAATTGCTTAGGGCCTTGCTAAGTTGCTGAGGCTGGCTTTGAACTCTCGATCCTCCTGTCTCAGCCTCCCAAGTGCTGGGATTACAGGAGTGCGCCACCGCGCCCAGCTTGCAGACAGTTTTTAAAGCTGTTACTATAGGGGGAGTTCTGTCGAAGAGTTGCATCTGTCAACTTCTGCCCATCAGTCAACTCTGTACCCTTGGTGATGTCACTGAATCCCCAGAACCATGTTTCTCCTCTGTGAAATGAGGACATCTACTATGCCCTCCTCAGATCATGGGTAAGAAGGTATTGTGCCAGTCTGGGTAACATGAATAGCTTACATTTATTACCTGCTCACTACACACCAGGCAGTGCTCTCAGCATTGCATTATCTTATTTAGTTCTCACAAACCCTACGGGTAGGCATTCTAATCATCTCCAATTTTTTTTGGGGGGGTGCTGGGGATTGAACACAGGTCCTTGTGTATGGGAGGCAAGGACTCTACTAACTGAGCTATATCCCCAGCCCTCATCCCCATTTTAATGTGGAGAACAGGTTTAGAGTTAGATATCCTGCTCAAGGTCACACAGCAAGTGGTTACTTGAGTGCCAGCTCAGAGGAACTAAATGCAGTATCTGTCCTATGGCTATGAGTGGTACTTCCTAGCCTCATGTAGCTGGTCACGGACAGGACTTATGTTCCTAGGTCGAAGTCATCACTGGAATTCAGAGGTGGAAGTTGGTCTTTCAGCAAGGAGGTAAGCCCTGGGGTGTAGTGGGGGAGAGAATATGCTCAGGACATCTGGGTGCCTCTTGTCCCCTCTTCTGATGCCATATGCTTCCTGGAGGAGCTCTAAGCAGATGCTTTTAAGATGGAGGCCCAGTAGGTGGCCTGTGGCCCCTCAAAGCTCGTTCCATGCTGGAGATTTACCCAGACACTATATATAGTTATTGTGCAGACTCATTTTGGAGGTAAGCAGATTTCTGTTGGCCAGGAAAAGTATAGGAAGGCTGAGCCTCTGAATCTCCCCATCTGATTTGCGAAATCCCAGCCTCAACAGCATTATCTTCTTTCTATAGGGGTTTAGCAGAAGAGGTTGTTTGAAGAGCTCCCTCTGGTGGAAAAGGTGCACCACTGCACCATTTGCAAGATCCCACTGTAATTTCCTATTTTGAAATAGACATACATTTTCACATTAAATCTTCACAGTAGCCCAGTGGATTTAGTATTATTGTAGCAACTTAAAGATCAAAAAATAGGGGCTTACAGAGTTTAAGATAAACTCAACACTTTCTCTGCTTTTTCTCAGCAATTGTCCCCAAGTCTCTGATGATTAGCACTATCATACTTGCAATTATTTCCACACCATACAACCTCTTCCTCCCTAAACCACCAGTTCCCTTTTATCAGTCTTGCCAGCAGGTCTCACAGCCTGTGTCCCCATGGCAGTGGGGCCCATGGTGGGGTGGAGCTGTCTCCTGGGGCTGGAGGGACTGGGGCCTTCAATTGGTGCTGACTTCTGTCTTCTCTGCAATGATGTTTTCTCACATTAACAGTGTTTAAGTGATCTCTGCTCTGTGTGCACAGAATTTTTATTTTCAGTCCACCTAGATAGTGTAATATTTATACAGACAAGAACACAAATTATAAGCTCACAGCTCAATGAATTATTTCTCAGTGAACACATCCATATAAACTTCAAAAGATGAGGAGATAACCACATCTCTTGTGCCCACTCAGTTATTGCCACCTCCCAATAGTCTGAATTCTGACTTCTAATATAGATTAATCATGCTTTTGAACTTCATTTAAGGGAATCATGCAACATGCATTATTTTGTGTCTGGAGTCTTTCATTTGCATTAAACACTTCGGGTGGTTGCACATAGCAGTAGTTCATTCTTTCTCATTGCATTTACTATGTAGAAGTTGCTATATACAGTTGAATGCTATAGCAATTCATTATATATCAATATATTATTGACAGAATGGATAAAAATTTATTTGATCATTTCCAGTACTATTACAAATATTCTCTTCTTTATCTAAGTAAGCATCTCTATTGGTGTATATTCAGTAATTAATTTCTGGATTGTTGAGTAGGAATACATACATCTTAGTAGATACTACCCCATAGTTTAAGCAAGTGATTGTATCAATTTTACATCCCCACTAGCAGTATAGACAACCAGTTGCTCCACATCCCTACCAACATTAGTATCACTAATCATTTTTTAATCCTTTTTTTGGGGGCGGGTACCTGGGGAAACTCTACCACTGATCCACATCCCCAGCCCTTTTTCAAATTTTTATTTTTAATTTTTTAAAATTTTTATTTTAAGACAAGTTCTCATTGTTTCTTAGGGCCTTTTTAAGTTGCTGAGGCTGGCCTTAAACTTGAGATCCTCCTGCCTCAGCCTCCCAAGTCTCTAGGATTACAGGCATGCGCCACTGTGCCAGGCTACGATCCGGAATCATTTTAATTTTAGCCATTCTGGTGACACTAGCCACCTAGTGTCATTTAATTGTGATTTTAATTTGCAAAGCGAACCTAGAACACAACTGGCTGCTTTTTTCTCTCTGCAGGCCAAACTCATGTTCAAACTTTCAGATTTGTACAGGTCTCAACTCTTTGGAAAACAGATTTTTTCAGAAGTAATGGAAATGTACTTTTGTTTTTAACTTGCAAAGGAATTCCAGTTTTATAAGGCCCATTCCTGTGGCCAGGCACCGTGGCCCTGGAGTGAGGGACCAGAGAATTCCTAGCAACAAGAGAACTTTATTTCTAGCAACATCTTTCCTGGCTCCTCCGGGCGCCTCCGGGCTCAGAAGCACAGCGCAAACGTAACACCGGATGTTGACTGTTTTGCCATAGTAACACAAGCGATTCCGGAAGTAATGCCGGAGGAAGAGGAAGTGAGGTGCGCTGGGGACCCACGTGGATTCTCTGCCAGTTTCTGCGTCGCTGAAAGCCGGTTCTCTGGGCTTGCTGGGCCCCAGGGTGTAGTCAGCATGGGTCGCTCGGGGAAATTGCCCTCGGGTGTCTCCGCTAAGTTGAAGCGCTGGAAGAAAGGACACAGCAGCGACAGCAACCCCGCCATCTGCCGCCACCGCCAGGCCGCCCGCAGCCGCTTCTTCAGCCGGCCCTCAGGTAACCGGTCCCTGAGACCCGAGCAGGCCGGCGTCAGGGTTCTGAGCCGGCCTGGGTCCTCTCGAGGTCCGGGGCCCAGGTTTTGGGACTTTCATGTCTTAGGTCGTCGGATCTGGAGCTCACAGTAAAGGCAGCCCTTCGGTTTCACAGCTGCGGAAACTGTCAACAGTGGGGAAATGACTTGTCCAGGGTACCGCCGTGTCGGAGTTGGGACGCATGACTGTAACTTAACCTTGGGTGGCTTTTTAGAGAAGCCTTCATCTTTGTGTATTCCCCCGGACCCCTGAATTTAACTCCCAGGCGACTCCCATCGACGTTTATGCCATCTGCACAAGGGACCTGACTGCGAGGGTTCCCTTTCGCCTCGGCTTTCTGAGTTTTAGGCACACAGTGGGCTGACAAGGCAGACCGTGTTCACAGTTCAATCTCGCAGGTTGGGGTCCGGACCAGGCTACTTTGTTTCCCAGGGTGATCTGTTTCCTCTGCCAAGAGGAGGTTTGGGTAGACATGCGGGGCCTTACCTGTGCCTCCGGTTCTCAGGGAGGAGCGACCTGACAGTTGATGCGGTGAAGTTGCACAATGAGCTGCAGTCAGGGTCCCTGCGCTTGGGCAGAAGCGAAGCCCCTGAGACGGCCATGGAGGAAGATGAGGAGCTGGCCCTTACTCAGAAGTCCTCGGGCACCTTCCTGAGTGGCCTCTCTGACTGCACAAACGTCACCTTCAGCAAAGTGCAGCGCTTTTGGGAGTCCAACTCAGCTGCCCACAAGGAGGTATCTGGGAGGCTGAGAAGGGTGTGGGAGAGGGAGAGGGGCCAGGCTCATGCGTTTTATTTTCGTCCAGCCCTGGTGACAGCAGCTGATATTTCTGAATGATGTGTCATCCCTCTTACCCTTTGTGTCCCCTACATATTATCCTTCTAGGGCAGGTTCCACTTTCCACTTTTTGTAAAAACATTTTCCCATGCTGAGTATAAAGTTCTCAAGGGTAGGAATATTTTCCAGACATTTATCTCCACAACTGTACCTAACCCGGGACTTTTTATATAGAATACTTTCAAGGAACATATTGAAAATATGTTAATTGGTTTGATTAATTAATGCTAATGTATAACCAGAGGAATGAGAAGTTATACTCCATTTATGTACGATGTGTCAGAATGCATTCTACTGTTAAGTAATTAGAACAAAGAAAAAATTTTAAAAATTAATGCTGAGTGGTTAGAAGATGTTTTATTTAGCAAAATTACGATTTATTTACCTTTGTAACTTTATACTTTGAAATTATATGTATCTATAGTTTTCATTGTTTAAATGAAAACTCTTTGAAATTTTAAAGGATATGAAGTAATGTCAGTAAAATAAAAGGTGAGAGTTAGTCTCCCAATTTGACTTCTCTCCATGGCTACTCTTTATGGGTCATTGTGTATCCATCTATACAGCAATGTCCAGTAGTGATGTAAAGGGAGCCACATGTATAATTTAAAATTTTCTAGTAGCTATATTGAAAAGGCAAAAAAAAAGATGAAATTAATCTTAAAATTTTCACTGGTACTGAGGATTGAACCCAAGGGTGTCCTACCACTGAATTGCACTCCTAGACTTTCTGTTTTTTTTTAAATTTTGAAGCAGGGTCTAAATTGCCCAGGATGACTTTGACCTTACAAACCTCCTCTCAGCCTCCTAAGGATCTGAGATAACAGGTGTGTACCATCATGCCTGGCAAATTCTAGAGTATTGTATTTAACTTGGAATATGTAAAGTATTAACATTTCAACATATATAACCAATATTTTTTAAAATGACTCCCCCCGCCCCAACCCTTAGAGAGGGTCTTACTATGTGGCCCAGTCTGGCCTTAAACTCATGGGCTCAAGCAATCCTTCTGCCTCAGTCTCCTGAGTAGCTGGGACTGTAGGTGTATGCCAACACACCTGGTTAAAATAAAAATGAAAGAGACATTATTTTTATGATATTAAAAGTGTGTAGCGAGGCATGGTGGTGCACACCTGTAATCTCAGCTGTCTGGGAGGCTGAGGCAGGAGGATCTAAGCTGCCCACCAGCCTGGGCAACTTAGCAAGACCCGGCCCCAATGTAAAATGAAAAATAAAAAGGGCAGTGGATGTAGCTCAGTGGGGTAGAGATTAGTTTGTGAAGGAAAAAAGAAAGGGAAGCCCAAGTGGGAGTAGCTTCCAGATATATCACAGGTGCTTTCTTTCTCGCAGATCTGTGCAGTTCTGGCTGCTGTCACTGAGGTGATTCGCTCCCAGGGAGGGAAGGAGACAGAGACTGAATACTTTGCTGCTCTGGTGAGTGGGTGCACCTTGGGGGTGCAATAGGGTAGTTAGACTACAGACAGAGACAGAGTCCCCTGGCCTGTGGGACAGAGAAGGACAACTTTGAACAGGTGAAAGTGCTTCCTTTGTGCTCAGGTGGCTTGGTAAGGCTGGAGGTATTTTTCTTATAACACAAAAGTCCACTGCTCTTTTTTTTTACTCTCTCTCTTCTTTCCTTACTTTTTTTTTTTTCTTCTTCTTTTTTTTTCCTGTACTAGGGATTGCATTCAGGGGTCCTTTACCACATCTCCAGCCCTTTCTATTTTTTATTTTTATTTATTTACTTACTTATTTTTTTAAATTTTTAGTTGTCAAAGGACCTTTATTTAATTTATTTATTTATATGTAGGGCTGAGAATCAAACCCAGTGCCTCACATGCCAGACAAGCACTCTACCACTGAGCCACAACCCCAGCCCCTCTATTATTTATTTATTTATTTTATTTTTATTTATTTATTTATTTATTTTTTGGTACTAGGGATGGAACTCAGGGGCACTCGACCACTGAGCCACATCCCCAGCCCTGTTTTGTGTTTTATTTAGAGACAGGGTCTCACTGAGTTGCTTAGGGCCTCACTAAGTTGCTGAGGCTGGCTTTGAACTTTCGATCCTCCTGCCTCAGCCTCCCAGGTGCTGGGATTACAGGTGTGTGCCACCACACCCAGCTCTATTTTTTGTTTTGAGAAAAGTCCTCACTAAATTGCAGAGGGTTTCACTTGAGTCACTGAAGTGGTCTCAAACTTGCAAACCTCCTGCCTGAGCCTCCTGAATCACTAGGATTATAGGCATGTGCCACCACGCCTGTCTCCTCTTTCTTTCCTTCCTGGTACTAGGGATTGAACCCAGGAGTGCTCTACCACTGAACTACATCCCCATCCCTTTTTATTTTATTTTGAGGCAGGGTCTCACTAAGTTGCCTATGTTGGCTTCAAACTTGCAATCCTGCCTTGGCCTCCTAAGTAGCTGGGATTACAGGTGTGTGCCACTTTGTTCAACTGATTTTTACATTTTTGAAAGGATTATTAAGCATACACAAAAAAAGAATATGCAACAAAGATCATATGTGGCCTCTAAAGTATAAAATATTTATTATCTGGCCCTTTTTGGAAAAAGTTGCCAACCCGTGTTCTAGAAAAATGAAGTAAATTAGATGGCAGTATAGGGTTTTTATCATGTGCCAGGTAATTTTCTTAGTACTTTACATATGTTAATTCAGTTGAACCCACAACTTATAAGTCATGTAGCATAGTCGTATGTCACTGAGCAACAGGGATACCTTCTGAAAACTGTGGCTGGGCAATTTCCTCATGTATGAACATCAGGGTGTACTTAAACTAAGACAGCTCTAGTGTCACTAGGTGATAAAATCTTTTGGGACCACTGTCCTGTATGTGATCTGTCATTTGACTGAAATGTTGTTTTGCAACTGATACTATTCTCATCTCTATTTTATAAATGAATAAACGGAGTCACAAATAGGATTCTAGCTGAAGTTACACAGTGGAGGAGCTGGTATTTGAACTTTTGAAACCATGGTTCTGGGTGGGTCATAGCTATTTTATTGGGCACGTGGCTCCTCCCTCTTGCTTTCCTGTTTATCCATTCACTCCGTCAATCTGACCCTCAGATGACAACAATGGAGGCAGTGGAGTCCCCAGAGTCTCTGGCTGCTGTTGCTTACCTACTGAACCTTGTCCTTAAGCGGTGAGTCCCAATTCCTGCTTAAATGCCAGTTCTGTTTATGGAGGGGGTTGGGAATGTGGACAGGAGGAAAAGGATCAGGGAATTGTTCTTTAATAAGGTACTTGATTTTTAAGATGAAAGTGTTTTAGAGATTGGTTGCACAATAATGTGACTATAATAAAAACTACCAAACTATATGCTTCAAAGTGGTTAAGATAAATTCTGTGTATATTTTACCACAATTAGAAATTTAAAAGTAGGGATTGGGGTTGTGGCTCAGTGGTAGAGTGCTTGCCTAGCATGAGTGAGGCCCTCGGTTCAATTCGCAGCATCACATATAAATAAATAAAGGGCCATTGACAACTAAAAAAAAATTAAAAAAGAGAAATAGAAAAATAAAATCAGAATTTTAAGAAGATTCTTGACTATCTGGTAGCATTCTACAACACTGGGCTCTGGGCTTGACTTGTGCTGTCACACATTGGAGTGAATGTTGGTGCCCACTGAGGGGGTAACCATGGAGCAATGAGGGGGGCCAGGAGAAATAGACTGGAGTAGTGGCACCAGGCTGTGTGGACACCTGCAGCCAAGGGAGGGAGTGAGAGGACTATTTTGAGCTTATAGCGGCCCATCTTGTGGGTGGTGGGGAGGTGAGGGAAGCTGGGAGTTCAGGCATTGTGGAAAGTGCACTGAACCTAGTGTAAGGTGTACCAAACTCACTGAGTGGCTGGGCCAGCAGTGTCCTCCCTTGGTCCAGCTTTTTCCTTTGTACCACCAAGGCCCACACCAGCTGTTCTTCAGAAGCCCCTCTGGCATGACCTTCTCTGTTCTTCCTACAGCGTGCCCAGCCCTGTGCTTATTAAGAAGTTCTCTGATACCTCCAAAGCTTTCATGGACATCATGTCTGCCCAGGCCAGCAGTGGCTCCACCTCTGCCCTCCGATGGGTCAGTCTGTGTATTCTAGAGCCCACTGGATTTGGTTAAAGTGTAGCTGTTCCTGGGAGGTGTTTAGGCACTCTGGATCCTCAGACAGATCCCTTTGGCATTTCTGGAGTTGGTGAGAATCTGGCCTCTTTTCCCTCCTGGCTGAGGCTGGTGGAACTGAAGGACTCTGACTTTCTTCTTCAAGGTCCTCTCCTGCCTGGCCACCCTTCTCCGGAAGCAAGATTTGGAAGCCTGGGGCTACCCAGTGACCCTTCAGGTGTACCATGGGCTTCTGAGCTTCACTGTGCATGCCAAACCCAAGGTAAGAAGGCTAGGTCTCTCCAGAGGATAGGAGGGAAGCTGGCCTCTCTGAGGGGGTTGGGAAGGAGGCCTGAGGAGCTTTTGTCCAAGGCTGAACTTTTTGCCTCCAAGTCAACCATGTAGATGTAGAAGATGAGGGATAGCCCCGTCTCCAGCAGGAGGCTCAGGCCCTTCTGAGTCTCTCTAGTGCCTTTTCCGTCAGGTTGTTGGCATAATTCCGATCAGCCTTGTCCCCCATTTCCTTGCCCTTCAGATCCGGAAGGCTGCCCAGCATGGAGTGTGCTCAGTTCTTAAGGGCAGTGAATTCATGTTTGGTGAAAAAGCCCCTGCCCACCATCCTGCTGCTGTCTCCACTGCCAAGTTCTGCATCCAGGAGATTGAGAAATCTGGAGGTAGGAAGCCAGACTAAGGGCAGGTGGATGGGAAGTGGAGGAGGATCAGTAATAAAATTCCCCCTTGGTCTGCCAGGCTCCAAGGAGGCTACCACTACTCTGCACATGTTGACACTGCTGAAGGATGTCCTACCTTGCTTCCCAGAAGGCCTGGTGAAGAATTGTAGCGAGACTCTCCTCCGGGTCATGACCTTGAGTCACGTGGTGAGTTTAGGCCATAGGAAGGAAGAGGGGCCCATGGTGGTGGCATTTGGGGAGTTCACTGGTCAGGCAAAAAGTAGGTATGGTGGCATGTGCCTGTATTCCCAGCTACTTGGGAGGCTGAGCCTAGGAGTTCGAAGCCATCATGGGCATACTGAGACCTTGTGCCCCCCCAAAAAGTAGGACCTGAGATCTTGCCCTGACTCTCCTACTTTTATGCTAAAACAAAACACCATGTCATCCATAGTGTTGGGATAGGCTGGACCATCTCAGCCCTGGTACAGTTGAAAGCTCCTTTTAGAGATTGGGTCAGAATGAGGTTGAATTGTTAGTGGGACTTGTAAAACATCACCTCCCCATCCATTCCTCTCAAGTTCTTCTCCAGCCAGCCATAGTTATATCTGCTGTATACATTTTTTAAAAATTCTTGCTTATATATTAGCGTGTCAGTATAGCAGCTTTGAGTTAGAAACAATCCCATTTCCATCAGCCTGACCCAATTTTGTTAATCTTTGTATATTCTCTTGTTAGTGTTCATATATGCATTTAAAAGCTATTTATTAATAATGTTCATTTTTTTTATAAATATATATTTTTTAGTTGTAGGTGGACAGAATACCTTTATTTTTATGTGGTGCTGAGGATCGAACCCAGGGCCTCACGCATGCTAGGCAAGCATACTACCACTAAGCCACAACCCCAGATCATGTTTGTTGTTTGTTGTTTAGAGAGGGAAAAAAATTATATATATATATATATATATATATATATATATATATA
>JAJEJO010005301.1:53155-85487 GCA_020662805.1 Glaucomys volans | reverse complement strand
ACTCAGGCGCACTCTGTCACCGAGCCACATCCCCAGCCCTATTTTGTATTTTATTTAGAAACATGGTCTCATTGAGTTTCTTAGTGCCTCACTTTTACTGAGGCTGGCTTTGAACTTGTGATCCTCAGCCTCCCAAGCTGCTGGAATTATGGGCGTGCACCACTGTGCACAGCTCTTTTTTCATGTATGTTAAAATAAGGAACTATAAGCCCTGGTGGTTTGTTTGTTTGTTTGTTTGTTTTGTACTGGGGGTTAAACCCAGCCACATGCTCCATTACTGAGCTCTACCTCCACCTACACCCCTGGTAGTGTTCTTTGTATCTGTCTAAATTGGTGTGTCCCGTGTTTTTCCTCAGGACAGATGTATGCACCCACTTATATACATGCAAAGATGTTTCTAGCAGTGTGGTTTCTACTAACAAAGAATCTGACATAAATCAGCCTTGGTAAAGTCCTGCTTTAGGATGCAATATGGTATTGCAAATAAAGAGGGTTCAGGATATAACTCAGTGATAGAGCACTGCTCTGGCATGTTTGAGGGCCTGGATTCAATCCCCAGTACCACAGAAACAAAATAAAACATACAGAGAAAGAGAAATCAGTAGGCAGGGATAGATGGCCTCCCAGATTGTGGTTTAAATAGACTGGATTTAAATTTCAACTTGACCAAAGCATGGTTTAGTGACTTTGGGCAAGTTTATTTAATTTACCAGGGTCTGCACCTCATCTGTGAAATGGGCAGGATAATTACATTGTGAAGATTAAATGAAATAACCACAAAAAATGTGCATTATAGACTGCCATGTAGAATTAGCTCAATGAATGTTACCAACATTATCATCAAGTAAACAAGGTTACAGGACAATATATGTATAGTATGGTCTGGTTTATGTCTTATAAAGTGTAGATATGTGGGCTGAGGTTGTGGCTCAGTGGTAGAGCACTTGCCTTGCATGTGTGAGGCACTGGGTTCTATTCTCAGCACCACATAAATAAATAAAGGCATTGTCTCCATCTATAACTAAAAATATTTGAAAAAAAAAGTGTGGATATGTTTAAAGAAATATATGAAAGTCATGAGGAAGAGAGGCCATCCCTGGGGGGTAAGATTATGGAGAGACATTACTCTCCATGTTATTGTTTATAATTGCTCTCCATTGTTTTCCACAGGTCTGATTTTTTAGGATGAATAAGTATTATGATTTAACTTATGGGGAAGGGAGAATCACCCATATTCTTGTCTTCACTGGGCCTTTGGTTTTGGTAAAATGAGGCCACAGTGGTGCCTAGGTTCACACTGTGTCTTTGTCTCACACTCCAGCAATGAGCCTGGCCCAGGCAGGCAGCACTGTGGAGTCCAAGATCTATGACACACTCCAGTGGCAGGTAAGGGTCAGCTGGGGGGAGGCATGGGGAGGAGAGGACAGGGGCATGGGTTATTAGTGTCACTCTCTCCTTTATTATCTCCTTCTCCTCCTCAGATCTGGACTCTACTGCCTGGGTTTTGCACAAGGCCCACGGACGTGGCTGCCTCCTTCAAAGGTCTGGCCCGGACACTAGGCACAGCCATCAGTGAGCGCCCAGACCTGAGAGTCACGGTGTGCCAGGCCCTGCGCACCCTCATCACTAAGGGCTGTGAGGCAGGTACGTGAGGGCTCCAGGGGTGAGGTGGGCGGCAGGTATCCCTGGCCCCATCTCCTGGCCTGCAGTGACTCACTTGGCAGGCAGAAATGCAGAAACTAACATTCATGCTAACTTCTCCTATATTTCTGCTGCTGCTTTTGAGACCCACAGAGTTAGTAGGAGGATAAAAATGGCCCTTGCTCATTCACTCCGCTCCCAGAGTCTGCTGCAGAATCATGCAGTCAGTGTCACAGGCCCTGACATAGGAGCTGTGCAAGAGCCCAGACCATTTCAGCATCTGTTCTCTGGCCCTGGCCTTAGCCTCTCCTGGCACACAGAAGCCCCAAACCCACAGGCTCTAAATCCTGCCAGAGGATCCCTTAAAAGGAAACCTCTGGGCTGCAACCCCAGTGGCCACTGAGGTGGGGTCAGCTCATGTCCCTTCAGTATACACTTCGGTCCTTCTGCCAGAGGCTGACCGTGCTGAAGTGAGCCGCTTTGCCAAGAACTTTCTGCCAATCCTCTTCAACCTATATGGGCAGCCTGTTGCAGCTGAGGACACTCCAGCCCCTCGCCGGTCTGTGCTGGAAACCATCAAAACCTACCTCACCATAACTGAGTGTCAGGTGAGCTGGTGGGGGAGTGGGAGAAATGCTCTCATGTGAGCATCATCGGGTTGGACAGATTGGAAAAGACGAGTCCCCACCTACCAGGGTCACATGGGTCTGTGCCATCTGGAAAATGGGACCACACACAGCAGTTGTGGCTTAGGCTGTGCTTAAGGCTCCTAAATGGGGAAACAGCTCTGGGACTTGCTGCTACTGGTCCTTTCTTTTACTCTTCTCTGGGTCTGCCAGTTGGTGAATGGTTTCCTGGAGAAAGCCAGTGAGAAGGTGCTTGATCCTGCCAGCTCCGACTTCACCAGGTAATGTGTTCAGGCTTCCCCACTTGAACTGGGCAGCTCAGAGAGCTGGAGGGGTGTCCAGCAGAAACTGTATGGATTCACTCTGAAATTCTTTGGGGAAGCCTTAAGATATTGAATGCCCCAGCTCTAGTGAGAGTTGGACAGTTCTTTCTTCCTGAGAGTCCCTTCCTGAGAGTACCTTGCCAGGGAGGAACAAGGACCCTGGAAAAACACTGGGTGCATTCAGTTCCCAATTGTACCATTTAAGAGCTGAATGGCCTTAGAGAGATGATTTACCCACTCTGTGCTTCTGAGTTCTCATCTGTAAAATGGGCATGATAATAGTATCTGCTTTTGAATACTCTGAGGCTTCAAGGAGTTGGCATTTATAAAGCACCAGGAGCTATGACTGGTACATTGTGAATGCCCAGTTAGGTGCTAATGATGATTATTGCTCACAAGTTCCTTTAAGACCCCTTGTCCTCCCCCTGACTTCTCCCACATTCTTTTTTTTTTTTTTTTTTTTTTCGTTTTCGTTTTGGTGTTGCTGGGGATTGAACCCAGGGCCTTGTGCATGCAAGGCAAGCACTCTACCAATTGAGCTATATCCCCAGCCCTGTCCCACATTCTTGTAACCAGTAGACACTGGTTAATAGTAAGAACACTGATGGCTTGTCTGTTCTCCAGCCCCACTTAACTTCTTTTTTGTCTCCTGTTCTGAGCAGATTGTCTGTCCTGGACCTGGTTGTGGCCTTGGCTCCTCATGCTGATGAGGCTGCCATCAGCAAGCTATACTCCACCATCCGGCCCTACCTAGAGGTGAGCCCCACACAAGCTCATCTGTGGGGAGATGGGGCTTCAGGAAGGTGGGCCTGTCTTCCTTCTTCATCCTTTGCTGCTTGCCCAGATCAGTCTAGTCTGCTTTTTTCTGCAGTGGCTTCCCCTTGTACTGTGTCCTGCCCATCTGTCAACATAGGTGCCAAGGCACAACTGAAATGCAACATCTTCTGCTAAGTTGTCTTTTGTAGAACAGGCCACGCTCCTTTGCTGTTCAGTCACTAGGCCCATCCTGGTCTGGGCTGACCTTTATCCCTCCCAGCTCTCCCCACCCTCATCCCACTGCAGCCTCGTGTGGCTGCTTTAAGGGTCTGAGATAGAGCAGGTTGCATGTGCACATTTGCATTTGCTGGTTTCTGTCTGAAGCATTTACCCTGTGACTGACAGCTATGCAGAACTCAGATCAACAGGGCTCTCCTGAAAGCTGTCCCCACTGCTGAAGTTTAATAGCAGTTAGGGTGAAAAGCATCCTGGGATGGAACTTGAAAGCAGATACAGAAGTCCATGTCAGGATTGCCCCAACTCAGGAAAGGTATCCCACTGACAGTGGGAATTGATGGGACAGAGGAGAGCCATGCTGTTAGAGTGTGCATCATTTAGAGGTGGTGAACTGAATAACTTTGCCACCCCCTGTCCCTCATGCCCAGCATAGGAGTTAGCCACTTGCTGTCCATTCTCCACCAGGCCTCTTGTCAGACTTAATGAGCTCCAGATTAAATAGGCAGGTTAGCTGCTTCTCTGGGTTCCAAGTGCTGCCACAGTGGACACTCTGGGAATGTCACTGGATGGTGGGTGGATCCCATCCCCCTTCCTCATCTGTCCCTGCCCTCCATGTGCTGACCACAGAGCAAGGCCCATGGGGTTCAGAAGAAGGCCTATCGTGTGCTGGAGGAGGTCTGTGCCACCCCCCAGGGACCCGGGGCCCACTTTGTGCAGACCCACCTGGACGAGCTGAAGAAGACCCTGCTGGACTCACTGCGGAGCACGTCCTCTCCTGCCAAGAGGGTGAGGGTGCCAGTCTGCCAGCTCTGCCAAGAAGGGATGGGTCATTTTCTGGGCGAACACTGGAAAAGGAGCCACTAGGGAGGTTTGCAGGGTTGGGGTGACACAGAGGGGCTCCTGACTGTTCCCCTGCCCACAGCCCCGTTTGAAGTGCCTCATACATATTGTGAAGAAGCTGTCCTCTGAGCACGAGGAGTTCATTGCTGCCCTTGTCCCAGAGGTGAGGTGTGGGAGGGGGTGTATGTGCATTTGGGGGGTTTCGTGCAGTATGGCCCCCAACAGCCTGTCATAATTTGGGCAGGGCAGTGATGGTGGTGAGGGGGGCTGAATTTGCTCCCTGGGCACATGGTGCCTTTACTTGTCCCTGTACTCTAGGCAGCCCACCGCAGGGTGGCTGACTCAGGGAGCACATGCTAAGGGGGGCTGTCTGGGCCAGGTGATCCTGTGCACCAAGGAGGTGTCAGTGGGTGCACGGAAGAGTGCTTTTGCCCTGCTGGTGGAGATGGGCCATGCTTTCCTGCGGTTCGGCTCCAACCAGGAAGGTAAGGCCTGGGTGATATTAACCAGGGGGGATTCTTTGCTTGTGGTAGGGTGGATGGATACCTCTCAAACCCTTGTCAAAGAGAAAAGGTGGAGAGAGAGCGATGCCCTGCCTTGGTCCCAGGCAGGCTGCTCCTCTCTCTTTGGGGGCTCTGTCCCCATGTGACTCATCCTGGTTTCTGCCCCCAGAGGCCCTACAGCGCTACCTCATCCTGATCTACCCTGGCCTTGTAGGCCCGGTGACCATGGTTAGCTGCAGCATCCTGGCCCTGACCCACCTCCTTTTTGAGTTTAAAGGTAAATATTTACTTCCTTGAAGGCCTGGGAAGCCATTAAGGTAGGAAAATGTTCCAGGACAGGGTGGCTACCAGAATGGAGAAAGGTACCAGAAGGCAGTAAGGAGGTACCTGCCTGCCTCCCGTCTCCTTTCCCACACAGCTGCTGTCTCCCCTGGCAGGTGTGCTGAGGCTGCCTCCTCACACCTGCTCCAACAGGAAGCAGTGTGGCCCTGCTGCTCTGTGTCGCCTGTCAGTTGTGAAGAGGGTAGGGTAGGCAAACTTCCAGTTTTTGGTCCTGTTTCTGGCTCCCGCCAGCCATGTAAAATGTTGAACAACTTTACTAACCTCTTGGAACCTCTGTTTTTTATCTTGAGTCAACCACCATCAGATGACTAAAGGGCACAAGGGCATTCCATGGAATGTGATTAGAACTGCCAGGCACACAGAAATCTCCAGATGTTTGCCTCTAAGTTTTGGCCTGGCAAGGGCAGGTGGAGCTGCCCTTGTGCAGTCTTGGGTCTGGGTGGGGTCCTGGTGTTTTTGACAGTGGTCCTTTCACCTCAGGGATGATGGGGACCAGCACGGTAGAGCAGCTGCTGGAGAATGTGTGCCTGCTGCTGGCCTCCCGCACCCGGGATGTGGTCAAGTCTGCACTGGGCTTCATCAAGGTGGCTGTAGTGGTCATGGACGTGGTGCATCTGGCCAAGCATGTGCAGCTGGTGGTGAGGATCCCTTCCCCAACAGTGGGTGGCAGGTGTCCTTCAGGGTGCCATGCTGGCCTCAAGGTCAGCAAATTTCAAACATTTTCTTTAGCCCTACTTGCTGTGTACAGAAGAAGGTCAGTAAGAAGCCCTGGAAAGGACTTGGTATGGAAATGCCAACTCAGTAAAGGCAAGGGAAGGGCACAGTGCCCAGTCTGCCTTTTACCACCCACCTTGTGTCCTCCATGGAAGCTAGTGGTCTATAGAGCAAAGACCAATCCCCTCCTTATACAGATGAGGAATCAGGCCAGAGATTTCTAAGGTCTCAGTCTCAAGACTTAGACTCTGGTTTCTCCCTCTGCAGGGCCACTTGTCTTTTTTTGTTTGTTTTTTTAATCCTTGTGTGTGTGTGTGTGTGTGTGTGTGTTTAAACTGGGGATTGAACCCAGGGGTACTTTGCTACTGAGCTATATCCCCAGCTCTAGCCCTTTTTATTTTGTATTTTGAGACAGGGTCTCACTAGGTTTCAAAGGCTGGCCTTGAACTTGCAGTCCTTCTGATGATCCTCCCAAGTCTTTGGGATTATAGATGTGGGCCACCAAGCCCAGTTCTGTCTTATATTTTGAGTTTCCCAATTTGGAAAGGTTCCTTGGCACAACCCTGCTGGGGCACCTGCAAGGCTGTAGAAGTGTCCAAAGGACCCTTCGTTAGTGGGTTCCTGACCTGTCTTGCCCAGAGGGAGCCTAAGCCAGGCTTGCAGCAAGCTGGGACAGAGCTCTAACCCTGTGCACTGTACCCACTGTCTCAGTTTCTCACGTCCTGCTGGGTTGAGTCATGTGACTGCCAGGTCCCTCTTGGCTGTCTTCAGGTCTGGCTTTTGGTTTGAGGCAGGAAGGGGCAGATGAGCATCAACATGTCCTGCCCCTGCCCTGCAAATCCTGCAGCCTAACTGGGAACGAAGGATATGAGAAAATGGCTATAGCAGGGACCTATCATGGGGTTATTAGCATTTATAAAAGCCCTTCAAAGTATGGGTGGTAGGGACTCTGTCCACCAACCCCTTTGGGAGACTGCAGATAATAAAATCTGCTACTCACACATCATACAAACCAGGCTGGATAAAGAATGCAACAGGACAGAAGGGATGCAGGGGACAGAGAATCCCTGTGATGTTAGAGGAAAGTGGGCTCCATGGATTCCATGAGTGAGACTCCTCTCCCTGTGGCCACTCAGTAGCCATGTAACACTGTTCCTTTGTTTTGCCATCTATAAATCAGAGTCATAACATCTGTCCCATTGAGTTGTAAGGAGTCAGAGATCACATGTAGAGTGCAAGCACTGCTCAAATAGGCTAGAGCCAGCCAGGTGTGGTGGTGCACATCTGTGGTCCCAGGTGCTGGGAGACTGAGGCAGGAGGATTGTGAGTTTGAGGTCAGTTTGGGCAACTTAGACCCTGCTCAAAAAAGAACTTAAGCTGTCATCTTGGGAAGGGTGGTCAGGGATTGTGTTGTAAAGGGGGATTTATGGGAAAGATGGGGCTGCCCAGATTCTGGAAGCATGATTGAACCAAGGGGTAAGCTAGGAGAGCTACTCAAACCCTCTGCTTTTAGCTGGACCTGATTGCTGTGTCCCTGGTCTAGGCATCCATGAGAGGTGGGTGGGATGGAAGGCATAGCACTCTCCTGATGCCCGGTGCTCTGTCTGGTAGATGGAAGCCATTGGGAAACTTTCAGATGACATGCGCCGGCACTTTCGCATGAAGCTTCGGAACCTGTTCACCAAGTTCATCCGCAAGTTTGGGTCTGTGCACTTGAATGGGGTCAGGGTGGAGAAAGCATGGATTGAGGATTTCCAGTCCCCCCAGGGACTGCAGGGAAGGGTCCATGGTCCCTGAATGCCTCCTGCCTCTGAGGAGTGCTCTCTGACCAGTGCCTCTCACTAACCCTTCTCTGCCATTCTCAGATTTGAGTTAGTGAAGGGGCTGCTGCCCGAGGAGTACCACAAAGTCCTGGTAAACATCCGGAAAGCTGAGACCCGTGCCAAGAGGCACCGTGCCCTGAGCCAGGCTGCCGAGGAGGAGGAAGAAGAGAAGGAGGAGCCTGCCCAGGGTAAAGGCGACAGGTGAGACCTTGGCAGGGTCCTGGGGACCTGGGTCTTCTCCAGCCCAGAGTCTGTCCAGGCATTGTCCAGTTGACCCCTGCCTTTCCAGGGAGTGCTCTGACTTGGGACTTCTCTGTCCTTAGCATTGAGGAGATTTTGGCTGACTCAGAAGATGAGGAGGACAATGAGGAGGAGGAAAGAGGCCGGAACAAAGAGCAGCGGAAGCTGGCACGACAGAGGAGCCAGGCATGGCTGAAGGAGGGTGGAGGGGATGAGCCTCTTAACTTCCTGGATCCCAGGGTGGCCCAGCGAGTCCTTGGTAAGAAAGAAGTGGCTGGCCCATGAACTTAGAACTGGTACTGGGTTCTTGGGAGGTGGGCAGAGAGTAGCTTCTGTGGCAGGTCAGTGGGCAGGAGCTGAGACGTTTCCAGTTGGGAGCACAGACCTGGCATGTTGGTTCTGAGGAGGGTGCTTGTGGGTTAAGACTGGACCTTCCTCCTCCTCATACCAAACTCTGCCATACCAGCCACCCAGCCTGGGCCTGGCCGGAGCAAGAGAAAGGACCACGGCTTCAAGGTGAGCGCTGATGGCCGGCTGATCATCCGGGAGGAGGAAGGCAGTGACAAGGTGGAAGAAGAGGACACCACTAAAGGTGGGGCTGCACACCCATCCTGGGAATGCAGCTGCTTCTGGCCCAGGCCAGGGCTGCACTTGTGCATTCATTCATTCAATCACTTGGTGTTCATTTACACTCCATGCAATGATCATTCTTTGAGGAAGCCTTGGTAAAAAGATATGAGAGCCAGGCATGGTGGCACATGCCTGTAATCCCAGCAACCTGAGAGACAGGCAGAAGGATCCCAAGTTCTAGGCCAGCTTTGGCAACTTACCAAGACCCTGTCCCCAAAAATAAAAAAAATAAGAAGGGCTGGGCATCTAGCTCAATGGTAGAGCTCTTGTCTAGTATGTGTGAGACCTTGGCTTCTATCTCTAGCACTGAAAAATTAAAATAAATTCTGCCTTTGAGGTGCTTTGGTTTCCATGGCTGAGCCCCAGGCCCTGGACTCACCGGCCCTACTCACTGGTGCTTGCAGGGCTTCCCCTGCACCTCACTTGTGAGCAGTATTTCTGTAGATACTTATTCAACATCTCTGTGCTTGTATGTCCTTACTCTCGATATGCATGATGCCAATACCTACTTCACAGGGTTGTTAGGAAGATGAAGTGAAGAACGTACACAGCACATTGTTTGCATAGCTGGTCTCCTCTGCTCCCCTTTCATCCCTTTGCATTCTCCAGTCTTCTATCCTCTCAGTCCCCAGCTATTCCTGATGCTAAGGAAGCCCCTCCCTTTCTGCCTTTCCACCTTTCCCAAAGCCTCCCCACTCTTTTTAGGTTTTAGCTCAGGTCCTTGGCATTTGCAGGGCACCTCAAGTGCTAGGACTTATTCTCACAAGACTCCTATAAGTCCTGGGATTGCCCTGTTTTCAGCATCTAGTCACAGGGTATCTATATTTTCTTGGTTGTTGCTTGACTTTGCTGAATCTCTTTTCCTTCCAAATGGTTGACTTCATACTTCTTTATGTGCCCACGAGGTGCTTGGCATGTAGAGGGGGGAAAAGTTTTTTTTCAAGCTGGGCACAATGGGATGTGCAGCTACTGGACAGGCAAATGCACGACGATTGTAAGTGGACGACCATTCTGGGCAACTTAGCAAGACCGTGTCTGAAAATAAAATTAAAAGGGAGTAGGGGTGTAACTCACTGGTAGAACACCCTCGTCCCCAGTACCACCCATCACACACACAAAAAGTTCTCAGGTAGGAAAATGAAGCAGTCCTTCTGGCAAAGTGGGGCATGTGTGGGTATGGGCAGACTCCCCAGGAAACCTAGGACTTTGAGTCTCTCAAGTTGGTCACCAATTCCCACAGGGGCTGTCATCCCTGCAGCCTAGGATGAGAAAAAGGGGGCCGTGTTCAGGGGTCTCATCTCCCACAGTAGGACAGATCTGCAGAAGGCAATTTTTGGGGGTTGGAGTTGGCACCCCCTCATCCTGGTGATCCAGGAGGAAAGGGGAGTTGGGGGCACCCTGAGTATTCACAGGCCTGTCTTCCTTTTGACACCAGGTGAGGATGAAGAGATGGCTGACCTGATGGAGGTCGTGGGCGTCAGAAGTGTGAGTAGTTCCTATTGTCAGAAGTGTGAGTAGTTCCTATTGTCAGAGGGCCTCAGGCCTCAGGTTAGGCCCCACAGCTTCTTGCCCACCTCCTGGGGGCATTGCACCTGCTCTGCTCCTTGAATACTGAGTGAGTCCTCAAGGGTTGGATGCTCAGAGCACCCTGTGTGTCCTTCAGTGTTGGCTGGTTGTCCAGTTGAAGAAAAAACGGCCCTGCGCCTGCACGGAAGGCGTGTGCTGTGCAGGCTGCAAGGGCAGTAGTGGCCCTAGTTCCAAGGGCAAATACCATTTCCAGGAACATACTGGAGCTGTTTCTTCGTCTCTGTCCTTCCAGACTGCCCCTCTCACCCAGCCCCACTGCCCAGCTCACCCCGCTGAGCATCTTTCTTAGACCATAGCTGTCTAGTTGGGCGTATAGTAGTACTGGTGCTGAAGAGGTGGGCTCTGGGGTCACAACTTGGCCTCAGTCTAACCTTTCCAAGCCTCAGTTTCTGGTCTGTAAAATGGGATTGTAAGTAGATCACCTCATAGAATTATTGGGACATTGTGATCAAATTGGGCATGTAAAGTGCATAAGTAAAGAACCTGACCTGGGGTAAACTTCCCAGTTTCCCACATACCTTGCCAAGTGCCCTCTGCCCACCTCTTCCCAAGGAGCTACTGAGTGTCATAACTGTGCAGATTACTGTTTGGAAAACTGGGTGAAAGCCCAACGAGAGAGACTAATGGGGTCAGAGAGCTACTAAGGATCTTAGAAGACCCCTGATGCAGGAGGGCTTGATGGTGCACATATGCATGATGACCTATAATCCCAGCTACTCAGGAGACTGAGGCAGGAGGATTACAAGTTTGAGGCCAACCTGGGCAACTTAGTGAGAACCTGTCTTAGAATAAAAAGGGCTGAGGCTATAGCTCAGTGGTAGAGCACTTGCCTAGCATGCACAAAGCCCTGGGTTCAGTCCTCCGTGCTAGAAGAAAAGAAAAAATGAAGGCCCCTGATGCAGGAAGCCCCTCAGGGATGCTCTGGAGCAGTGGTGTGTTGCTTCTGCTTAAAAACCCTCCCTGCCTCCTCCTACACCTGTAGCTCCCTCGACTAAGAGTTCTTCCTTTCCCTGGTCTGAGATCTGCCCCTCCATGGCCACCTTCAGCCATCATCTGGTTTTACTTTTCAGGCAACAGTAGTACCCTGTGAATGAGTATGTCCCTGGCCCCAGACTGCCTGGATTCAAGTCCTGGTTTGTCAGTAATGTGCTTGGCATTTAGTGATGCTAAGCAAGTCACAGCTCTTTATAATCATTTGACAGAAATCTTTTTCTGTCAAGGCCTCCTGGTTCCTTCAGCATGGCCTTGTGTGGCTTTGCAGTCCCTCAGCAGCCTACTCAGTCCTGGCCAGGGGTACTGCCCTTTGCCCTCTGAGGATGGCTCATGAGCAGGGCAGGACGGGGGTACCTTGTCTTGAGACAGCAAGGGAACTCAGGGTGGCCACACTCCATGGCTGGCTAATGAAAAATTAGCTCCTGTGCTGACACCCCAGCAGCTTTCTTGTGTGCCTTTGCTGAGTTCTCCCTTCAGAGCTGTGGGAGGCTGATATGCTGAGGTGCAAGTAGCAGCCTCAGTGGAGGCCAGTGGGTTGAGCTGGCCTTGACTTTGTGTCAGCTGAACCACAAATCATCTCAGGCATCACCCTTCACAGAGCAGCCCGAGTCACACTTCGCTGGAGCACTTTCTGGTCTCCATTAGGTATCCGCTGTGCTGGGCTACAGCCAATGCAACTGGTGCCCTGCTCCCAGATGCAGCCTGTGTGCTCCAGCCTTGCCTTCTGGTCCCTTTACCTGGCACCCCTGGCCTTGGAGCTCATGTGCCTTTAGAGTCCCAGGAATCTAGTTTCATGTGAGCAGTGTAGCCACAGGCTGGCCTTCCTCCCTGCACAGCCTAGTGCAGGGCTGTGCATGTAGTGAGCGTTCACCTCTTGTTGTAGGATATAATTGGATGATTCCATGTGTCCTTGTTATTGGCTCATAACTGCTAGGACTCTAATGTTGAGGGACTGCTTGGGGAGGGGTCTCCCACCAGCCCCTGGAACACTAGAACTGGGCCCTTTCCCCCAGGTTCCCAGGGCCTGGCACTGAGTGAGGGATCAGTGCACTAGTAACCAATGGGAAAGGTTGAGTGGGGTTTGCATTAGTTGAAGAGCTGGTAAAACCTTTCCCTCCAGAGAGGTCTAGGACCTCATTTTCCCTGTTAGGAAATCAGGCTGGATTGGCTTTAGGGTACCAGATGGGCACCCATGTCCCTGGAGTGGAATCAGTGTGGAGAGGTAGGCGCATGGTCAGGCATGGACTAGAGGCTCACTGTGTGATCCAGGACAGTTACCTGCCCTCTCAGGGCCTTCGTTTCCTTACCTGTAAGTAGGGGAGGGATACTCATGCTCAATGTAGGCTGCTGTTGCTGATCCTGATGTTGTTAGTGAACATGATTGTCCCTTTGTACTAACTCCCTGCTTACTACTTTTTTTTCATAGAAAAAGAAGCGTAAGCAGCAGAAAGAGGCTGAGGAGGAAGAGCTAGAGATGCCCCCTCAGTACCAAGGTGAGACTTCCACTCCTTTTGAGATACTGATTTCTGTCACCTATACCAGGCAGAGGAGTGGCAGGGAGGGATGCAGAGCCCTGAGTTTACACATCCTGGTTGCACTCGGTTGGCATCAACACAGATTGGCTGATGGGACTGGGCTGGGTGGGAGTAGGGAGCCAGGGTTGCAAAGGCCTGTGCACATGACCCCCACCCTTCCTGAGCCCAGTGCTGCTCACCCACCCAGGCATTCCTTGTCCAGCCCTGACTCAGGCCAGATTTGGGAAAGCCACCTGGTCTGGGTTGTCAGGACTTGGGTAGATTAGTATTGGGTCTGGCCCCCATTGAAGTTCCCTTGATTGTGTTTGTTTGCTTCTGAGGCCCCAGGATAACCCCCAGAGAAGCTACTAGAAATGCCAAGGTGACTTTTCTGCTTTCTGCCTCCTAAAGTGCCCCAAAGCCCTTGAAGCAGAGCCCTTGCTTTACATCTGAAGGCCAAGGGCTCTGTGGGAAGACTCTTCTAGGAGCGGGTCCCCTGAACCACATAGCATCCTAACCCTGGTGGAGAATCTTGTGGCTCCCATCTGTCCCCACAAGCTGAGGCCCAGCTTACCTACTCTGCTTTGAGATGATGTGGTGGGCAGAGGCAGCAGTACTGGTCAATGGGGCAGGAGGCTTCAGTTTAACTGCTGCTTAGCTGTGTGACTTTGGTCCAGTCACACTGTCTTTCTGTCCTTTCTGTAAAAAAGGGTTCTTGTTGGTCTTCTCAGAGAGTCCTCCAGAGTTGGCATTGTAGCATTCCATCCATGATTGTGTTGAAGTCCAAGCTGTACATAAGCTGACCTGAGGCAGGGGCCCTGATTTCCCTAAGCTACAGTTCTCACCTTTGTACAATGGGATTAACAACTGCCTTTGTTTCTCGAAGTACGGGGGTGAAGCCCAAATGAGAAAAGAGTGGGGAATCTTAAAATGCCCTATTTTACAGTGGAAGTTAAGAGACTCATTGTTGAGCAGCCTCCCTGAGGTTAGAGCTAAGTGGCAGAGCTGAGGGTTGAACCTTGGTGCACTGACCACAAACCCCATGTCCAGGGTGGGGTTGTAGTTCAGTGGTAGAGCACTTGCCTAACATCCTCAAAACCCCTTGTTCAGTCCCCAATAGCACAAAAATAAATAAATAAAAATCATGTTTCTCTGGAATTGGAGCAACTATAACTTTGAAGAATATGAGTCATTTTATGTTGGTAGAGAATACCAGAGGTCACTGGCCTCTAGGGATTCTGAGTCAGTCTGAAGAGCCTAGTGGTCTGTCAAGTCACTGTAGACCCTCCCTCCAGGGAGGACTTTGTCCTTGTTGGTAAGGACATAGTCAAGTTCCTGGCCTATGTTCATCTGCTCTGCAGCAGCCTCTGGAAAAGGGGTCCCTTGTCCTCCAGGAGGAGGCCACCATGGCTCTGTCTGATTGTGGTCTCTGTGTTCTCCCCACAGCTGGAGGCTCTGGCATCCATCGCCCCATGGGCAAGAAAACCACTCCTGGGGCTGAATATAAGTCCAAGGTAAGGGCTGCAGGTGGGAGCATGGGGTCTCCTGGTAATGGGTAGGTGCCTGGGAGGGTACGAAGGGGCTATACCCATCACTCATAGAGAGGCATCTTCATGGAAGCAGACAGGCCAGGCAAGAAGGGGCATTATTCAGATCTTTTTTATTTATTTATTTATTTTTGGAACCAGGGATTGAACTTAGGGACACTCAGCCACTGAGCCACATCCCCAGCCCTATTTTATATTTTATTTAGAGACAGGGTCTCACTGAGTTGCTTAGGGCCTCGCTAAGTTGCTGAGGCTGGCTTTGAACTCGCGATCCTCCTGACTCAGCCTCCCAAGTCACTTGGATTACAGGCGTGTGCCACCACACCCGGCTAGTACTCAGATCTTGTTGGCCTCTGAACTCGGGGGCCTTGGTAAATGGCTTTCCAGGGCCACAGGAGCTCTTGGGTGCCATCCAAGGCAGAGAATGAAGGGAAGGGAGGTCATGGGGCCCGTTGAATCAGTGGGGGGAGTGATGGGAACCCCACACTCCTAGCTGACTCTGTTTCTCTGGATGAGCAGAAGGCAAAAGGTGATGTGAAGAAGAAAGGTCGGCTCGATCCCTATGCCTACATCCCCCTCAACAGAACAAAGCTCAACCGCAGGTAGGGTGGTGTATGGGGCAGGGTTTAGAGGTGAGCGCTCTTCTCACTGAGCTATGAACTTAGCTGCCCAGGTCTCTTCCAGAATTTTTTTTTTCTTTTTGCTAAAGAAAAGTTACCAAGTAGTTAGTAACTACTTGTATGTTGCTTTTTTAAACATGATTTTGCAATAGAGATTTTCTGGTATATATGTACTTTATATGCTCATCATTTTTGTAATAGCTTTGGGTAATTTGCTTTTCTAATCCTCTTGTTGGGAAACGAGAATCAGTTCCACTTTGGGCATTAAATAGGGTTCTTTGAGTCAGGTATGAGGGCCACATAAGATGCCATGTAGGAATACTTGGCAAACACATGTTACTGATAAATGGGGTTCTAAACTTCAGTCTGCTGGCTGAAAATTACCCTTAGAAAGAAGAATGGGTGGATAGAGTGAACTTTGGCCTTCTCTGTCCATTCGAGGATCAGTAGAGGGGAGGGCTGTTTCCTGTGGGTGTTGTGCCAGAGTGGAACAGCTGGGCAGGACACATGCCATGTAGACACGGGCTGCACAGGGTTGCCCCAGTTCATGTGCTCCCTTCCTGGCAGCCCCCTTCTTCCTGTCTCTGATGGTGCTGGGGGTGGCCATCATTTGACATTATGAGGAAAGGAATCCACCTATTGTGACCCTTCTCTTCCTTGTCCCTGCAGGAAGAAGGTGAAGCTACAGGGACAGTTTAAAGGTCTGGTGAAAGCTGCCCAGAGGGGGTCCCAGCTGGGACACAAACTCCGCAGAAAGGATCGCAGGCCCTGAAGCCCCAGTGCCCCTAGACTGCTCTTTGGTCTATCTCGAGGCCCCTTTTCAGCTCCCAAGCTGGTTGACATCAGCTCCAAGTGCTTGGGACTGGCACAGCCTGGCCTCAGAATGACTTTTTGGATCCAGGGCTCAGCTCCCAGAAACACCCAGGATTTTGGAAGCACCAAATGGAAACTGGCTTTTGGAGACATCCCCAGTTCCTGGGGATGGGACTGTGACCTCACTGCCTCTGAGTAGGCCCCATAAAGCAGTGCTTTCTGCCGGAGTGATCAGGAGCCTCCAAGCAGTGATCTTTTCCTCTAGTTGCTCATAGCCACGTGGCACTCAGCCTGGCCATGGTCCGCCTGTGTGAGACCTGCTGTGACTAGGTGCAGAATAAATGTGCATCACCGTGTTAGCCTGACACTCTTTCAGAACCTTCCCCATTCCAGGGATAAGGATGTATCTGGTTTTTGGCTGCAGTGACTTGAAACCTTTCTTGTGTAACTCCCAATATATAGTCCAGGGCATAACTTGATGCTCTGCCCATCGGTCAGGCCTTCAACTTGTCTAAGAGTGCCCACCTGTGGTCAGAAGACTCCCTAGCTGCACTTTACAAACTCTATCAGATAGTGACATTTAGAGGGTAGGAGAGGCAGTGAATGCTTGTGGCTGGTCCCTAAAACTGTAGTTGGGTACGAGGGATTTGGAACAGAAGGGAAGCAGCAACTGAGAGCTGTTCAAGCCTGCAGCTTTGGCTGCATCTGGGCACAAGGCTCTCCCAGCATTTTTGTCCATTGATTCAAGGGTTTACTGAACACCTCCGTGTGCCCAGGGCAGCCAGGTTTATCCATCTCCCTGTTCCCACACACTGTTTTCCCAGATCCTTTGTGGTGCTGTGTGATTCCCACTAGTCCATCTTTGTCGGTCTGATGCAGACTCCTGTGCTCTTGAGGTCACTTATCCCATCAGCCCAGGGTTCTCTTTTTTTTTTTTTTTTTTTTTTTTTTTTTTTGTACTTGAGATTGAAACCAGAGGGGCTTTACCACAGAGCTACATCCCTAATCCTTTATATTTTTTATTTTGGGACATTTTCTCACTGAGTTACTGAGGACCTCACTAAGTTTCTGAGGCTGGCTTTGAACTTGTAATCCTCCTGCCTCAGCCTCCCAAGTTGCTGGGAATATAGGTGTGTGCCAGTGTGCCTGGCAGCCCAGGGTCCTCTTGGGTATGCTTTCCCAATAGCAACCAGAAGCAAAGAACTAACGGGCTATCCCTACACCCCAATGAGGAATATGCTTTGTTTTCTGACACTTGATCTGTGAGTTTTTCTGGCTTATTTTTGTGAGATGAGACCATTATGATTTAATGCCTTTGGTTTTGTTAATGCTTCCAGGAGGTGCTATGTACCTTCTAGTAGCACATCCCTTGATACTGTTCCATTCATTCTCCAAGACTGAGTCTTAACTCGATCCAATACCCTCAAAGACCCGATGGTCTTGGGCTGAGAATCTGCAGAACCATATTTCACCCAGAGATGGCACTGTTCACATACTTTGTTAACAGAAATCTGGAGTTAGAGAACAAGCAAGAAAGTTGTTCAAAAGAGGTGACCATTGCAGGGCAAGGTGGCACACACCTCTGATCCTGACTCAAGAGGCTGAGGCAGGAGCATCACAAGTTCAAGGCCAATCTCAGCAATTTAGTGAAACCCTAAGCAACTTAGTGAGATCCTGTCTCAAAAGAAAAAATAAAAAGAGCCAAGGATGTGGTCAGCAATCCAGTGCCACTAGATTCAGTCCCCAGTACCAGAAAAAAAGTGGCCACAAGGATTTGCAAAGGTGATGTAACCATGACAGCTGTTAGTACATCTTGTACATAAGATGTGTCAAATTATCCAGTCCCAGTTTTTTTTTTTACTGTCCCTGTCCTTTCTCAGGTAATGAAGCATACACTAGGAAGTCTCATGTGAAGTGGGGAGAGGTATGAGCCAATTGCCTAGTATTGACATCATTAAGAAAGGAAGTTTGAAGCTGGCCTGCTTATTATCACTTATTTCCCAGGAAGTTTTTATTTTCTTTCAAAGGTGGGAGGGGCAGGTGACCTAGAAAGGTTGATATTAGTGATGTGCCTGACTCCATAGTCTTCTGGAAGTAGACTTAAAATGCAAATTATTTTGCTGCAGAGACAAAAATTAATCTTCTGCCCCCAAAACTTCAAGTGCTTAAAACATGTTATAAAAGTCAATGCTGATTTTGGGTCACCAGTGGGAGTGAAGGGGGATCTTAGGAGTGTTCATCAACACAATAGTCATTCAGTGTCAGGGCAAATAGAAAACTTGAGAATTTCCACTAAGATTCAGATTTACTGTTTTCATTATGCTTTTGGTAATGTTAGACTGTTGAGATTTTTCTGGGTCTATCTATCCTTTGCTCATTCTCAATTAATAGACAGATTACACCTTGCCTGACAACCAACAAAGCCAAGGTGGTCAGGCCCGGGGATTGGCAAAGACACTGAGTGTGTCCCTGTCGTGACACTTCTAAACATGGGCAAGTCAGGTTAGTCCAGATCCCCCCGCTTCCCTGTTCCCTTCTTAGGGTTGTGGCAGAGGCTTGGTGGTGGTTGTATTGGAGGTTCACTGCCCCCAGTAGCTATCTCACTGGGTCCTCAGTCTTTCTTGCAGTCTGATCAGCCCAGAGAGGGTATTTTTTTCTGTATTATTTGTAACACATGCAAAAATTGCTTATGATGTTCCAGTAGCCTCTGTTTTCAGTCCTGAGGGTCCTCTCCCAAATTGGTTGCTTATATTTCTTCAAAAGATAATCTAATGGCCGGGTGAGGTGGCGCACGCCTGTAATCCCAGCGACTCAGGAGGCTGAGGCAGGAGGATCGCGAGTTTAAAGCCAGCCTCAGCAACTTAGCGAGGCCCTAAGCAATTCAATGAGACCCTGTCTCTAAATAAAATACAGAATAGGGCTGGGGATCTGACTCAGTGGCTGAGTGCCCCTGAGTTCAATCCCTGGTTCAAAAAAAAAAGAAAAGAAAAGAAAAGATAATCTAAAAAAATATCAAAATATCTTCTAATTTTGCTATACAAGTAATAAATATTCACAGAACATTTATTTAAAAAAAAAAAAAAACAGAAAAGAGGACCTAGAATCCATCCACCAAATTCTCATTTATTTCATTCCTTTTTTTTATATGGGGCCTGTTTTTGAATATAACAATATAGTTTTTAAATACAAGTTTATTTTCTAAATTTGCACTTGACTACAACAAAGTTTTTGCCCTATGTAAACACTTCATAAATATCATTTTCAATGGCCCAGTTTAAAACATCTGCCCAAGGGATGCAGCTCAGTTTATTTATAAAAGATCTTTGAGTTCAAAAGTATGTCGCTCCTTGCTTACGCAGGAATTTAAAGCCATCACTAGATGCTCCCTCGTGTGCAAGCAATATTTAGAAAATGACATGATGAGTACTCCTTGTTCTATTTTTGATATACATTGTGATGAATAGATAGATGACTGTACTCCAGAAAATAACCCTGATTTGGGACAACGTAAGCTGGTTTGCCATTTCCTGAAGTTATGTTTCTTGTAGTTGCTGCCGTTAGAAACAGTTACCATGCTGTTAAGAGAACAGCCGAGTCATCCAAGGCCAGGGCCACAGTGGCAGGTTTCCTCCTCCCATCCCAGGTTCCACTGACTGATCATAGAAACACTAGAACAGGATTTTGAGGCTGTGGCCAATCAGCAAATATGAAGATGGGGTGGAGGGTTTGATGGCTTGCCGCCAGATACACTCTCCAGAGCACTGTAAGTCTAAAACCAGGATCAAGTTCAGAGAAAAATCCAGACCAAGGGCTCTACTCAAAATTGTAATTTATTAATTTGTAGTGAGAAATATAATTGCCCAAGATACTAAGTGACTGGGAAATGTTCTACCTTGCATTGGAAATCAAAAATCTATTTTAGTATCACACAGGGCAAAGGGAATCCTACAAGTGATATATTAGTAATGTCATTGAGAAGGGACAGTTTTATCTCCCTGGGGATTTGCCTGCACTTTGGGCCCATTCTCACTGCAGCCTATTGGGGCCATGCTCAATTTTTGTTTGGTTTGTGCTCCTGAGCCAGCAGATCCTTCCTCTTTGGTGTCTCCTAAACTCTTTGCAGCCACTTTCCTGCTGCGGAGAAGCTTTTCTGAGATTTAACTAGGCCCCTGCTTCCTTCACATGCCGGCACGCCTGGATTGAATTTCCAGGCACAGCTCTTCCGGCTCTCACTAGGGAAACAGCATGTTCCCTCTGGAGCCTTGTACAGATAACTAATCCTGTCCATCATGTGTGCATTTGAAGGGTTTAACTTCCAGAGGGCAGTGTGATTTCCAAATTCCAGGGATGTCACCCTGAAGACCCATAGGCACCAATTACAGAATTGATCATTTAAAGTCACAATTTCAGAGAGGATCTGAGGCACGGCTGGTGGACAGATGGGTTTGTGAATGGTGCCAGGAATAGGCTACGCCATCCTTATGACTCCTCTGCAAGTTCTGCAAGCTCTTTCTTTTAACCAGAACTGTTTTTACAATGTAGATTTTGGACTTGAGGCCATAGAGCCTGAGTTACATACACAGTAGATAACCTGAGACCAACCTTTAGTTGTAAATATGCTCATTAAAATGACAAGGCACAGTATAGTCCCAAGCAGATTTTACATGGCATGTATATTGGTTGGATCATTGTCCCATAATTCTTATCTAAAAATGTTTTCTTAATCATTTCAGTAGTAAGTTCAACTTGCTTACAAGTAGGTGGGCAGATTGCTTAAGGCAAACACTCATATTCACCAAGTAGCAAAGGTGATATCCAGTCATCTAAAGAAAATTCTTGCCCACCCACATGGGGACTGTCATATGGGTCACATGTGTCCCCTTCCTCAGAACCTGGCACAGAGGCCTGGTGTCTGCTGTGATCATGGACAATCACACCTGATCTGCAATGCCAGATCCAAATCTGCACAGATACAGTGGCAATTGCAGCTAAGCCTTCAGAGCCCTTCAGTTTGCCCAAGGCATTGCACCCGATGTCTCTTTGGATTCCCGTGACAGTCATATCTGATTATGGTTATCATTAGGATTCCCAGCCAAAGGCAGAGAGGATGAATGAATGGTTTGGGTAGAGTCATACAGGTGGCATAAGGTGGCATCCAGGCCTCCAAAGTTCAAGCCTCCACTGCGCGACTTGCCCTGAGGAGAGCAGTGTGGGTAGGCTTTGCTGTGAATTTCCAAATGCTGGCTAAGGTTGGGACACCAGTGTCTGATGTCCTTCCTATTCATTATCTTGCAGGTGCTTTGCTCTGAAATCCCTGTATCTCTGGGACGAAAACCAATTACAAAAATAGGTCTCTTTGTACTGAGTGAGAGGAGCAAGGAGTTGTGCCAGGGTTGACTTTTGACACGACAGAGCTGGGCTGGACTGGGCTGAGTATCCTTCTTCTGCCTTCAAAGAGGGGGATACAGTTGGCCTACAAATCTTTCCTTTCTTTCCATCATTTTATTCTTCCACATTCCTTATTTTCTACCCCCTTTCGTACACATACAATTTTATTGTGAATTTATTCTGAGCAAAGGACTTCCTTCCAACAAACATTTTGTGAGACATGGGGGATACAGTAGTGAGCAATACAGACAGATGCTTGCCTTCTCAAAATCTATAGAGGAGACTACTGTAATAAATAATAGTGTAATAAACACAATTATAACAGTGCTATGAAGGTTTAGCACAGATGCTATCAGGGGACTTGAGCTGGACAAAGGGGCCGTGGAAGGAGGGCCTCCTGGCAAAGACTTGAAGGATGAGTAGGCTTTAGGGAGCCAAATAACCAAGGGTCCAAACTTCCCAAGTACTAGAGCGTAAAGGTCACAAACTGGTTGGAAGGTAGGCTTGGGTTGGACCTGCCTCAAGCCTCCATTGCACACCAGGCTCACTCTTTTCCTTAAATTTTACATTCATATGTGTGTATGAGGTAGAGGTAGAGGGCTCCTCCACTTCAGAGCTTTGCTGCTATAGGCAAAGAAGGAATGTTCCAGACTAAAGAACATGTGCAAAGGGCCTATGGCAGAAAACAATTGGCTTTTCCACGTAAATGCTGAGAGGCCAGGTTTGCCCAAACAGGGTAGCAAGGAAGAAAGTGGAGTGGTCAGGGCTGGAGAGCTGCTGGTGGCAGTTCTCACACTATCTCAGGTTATCTCAGCTCAGATTCGGGGAGGGGCTGGGTAGGAGACTGACCTGATTTAATTCGGCCTTTTTTGGGAGAGTGGGGAGGAGTACTGAGGATTGGACCCAGTACTCTATCACTGAGTTATATCTATAGATGTTTTTATTTTTTGTTTTGAGACAGGGTCTCAGTATGTTGCCCAGACTGGCGTCCAACTTGTAATCATCCTGCCTTAGCCTCCTGAGTTGCTAGGATTATAGGACAACACCACCACACCTGCCCTGCCTTGGGTTTTTAAAGAATCATTGTAGTCTGTGCAGAAAACAGGCTGTAGTGGGGCCAAGGCAGAATTAGGGAGACTAGTTAGAATATTGATGTAATTATTCAAGCAAAAAATGATAGTGTCTCAGAGCAGGGGCTTCAGAGTAGGGTGCTGGGAAGCAGTTGGATTCTGGGTATGTCTTAAAGGTAGACTGGATGTGGGATGTGAAAGGAAGAAAGGAATCGGGATGACTCTAAGCCCGAGCAACAGGAATTATGCGGTGAGTGTTCATTGACAGAGCTGGGGGAGACTTTGTGTGGAGTGTTTGGGGGCGGGAGAGTCAGGAGTTCAGTGTTAGGCTGAGTTTAGGATGGCTGTTAGCTGTCCTCAAGGAGCTGGAACCACTTCATGTACCGATCTGGAACTCAGGGCAGAGCTCCAGACTTGCAGGGGGTGTCAAGCAAATAGATATCAACGGGTGGGTGATGTAGACAAAGAGGAGGACATCTCCAAGGCCCCAGCTTGGGACACTCGAAGAATAAAGGCCAGTAAAAGAGAAATAGCTACTAAGGTAGAAGAAACAAAACAAAACAAAAAACAGGAGAATGTGGTACCCTGGAAGTTAGGTGAAAGTGGCGTTTCAAGGAAGGGGAATCATCAAGTTCATGGAACCTGATGAGAGGTCAAGTAGGAATGATTATTGGTCTTAGAGACAAGGAAGTCCACAGTGGGGAGTTTTGTGAACTTGGCAATTTAGTCCAACTTCTCTCTGAAGTTCAGTTAAAGGGAAGTAGGACTAAATATTTTAAAGGACAATTAGTATTGGAGGTGTAGCTCTGTGGTTGAGGGCTTGCCTAGCATATGCAAGGCCCTGGGTAAAATTCCCAGTTACAAAATGAATAAACAGGGCTGGGGCTGTAGCTCAGTGGTAGAGCGCTTGCCTAGCCTGTGTGAGCACTGGGTTCAATCCTCAGCACCACATAAAAAGAAATAAATAAAATAAAGGTACAGTGTTCATCTATGACTAAATTGTTTTTTAAAAAATGAATAAATAAAAGACAACTCTTTTCTTTTTTTTTTTTTTGGTACTGGGGGTTGAACTCAGGAGCACTCCACCAAGGAGCCTCACCCCCCCTATTTTGCATTTTATTTAGAGACAGGGTCTCAATGAGTTGCTTAGGGCCTCTCTAAGTTGCTGAGGCTGGCTTTGAACTCACAATCCTCCTGCCTCAACCTCCCAAGTACTGGGATTACAGGCATGTGCCACCGCACCCAGCAAGACAACTCTTAAAAGCAACAAAGAGCTAATGAATGCCATGTATGCAGGGCATGCCTGTAATCCCAGCTATTGAGGAGGCTGAGGCATGAGAATTCCAAGTTCAATGCCAGCCTGGGCAAATTAACAAGATCCTATCTCAAAATAAAAAAGACAGGATGAAGCTCAGTGGTAGATGGCTAGCAGAGCAAATGTGAGGCCCTGAGTTCAACTCCTAGTACCATAAAACAACAAGAACAACGAAAGCTAACCGAATAGTGAGGTATCACCCAACTGAGATTAAGAAGAAGATAGGAACCAGAGAGACGAGCCCCACAAAAGAGGAGCAGACATGATGGTACATGCCTGTAATTCTGGCTACTTAGGTAGCTGAGGCAGAAGGATTATAAATTCAAGACCAGTCTGGGAAATTTAGTGAGACCATGTCCTGAAGTTTAACTGATAAAGGTTGGGCGTGTATAACTGAGTGGTAGAACCCTTGCCTAGCATGCCCAAGGTCCTGGGTTCAGTCCCCAGCACCATCACCACCATCACAATAACAGAGGAACTTTTGCTTGAGTGGTGATGGTACAAATAATTAAGAGTCAGTTGTGGGCTGGGATTGTGGCTCAATGGTAGAGTGCCTGCTTAGCGCGCATGAAGTACTGGGTTCGATCCTCAGCACCACATACCGAAGTAAATAAAGTTATAAAGAAAAAAAAGTCAGTTGTGAGACTGAAGTGTACTTCGGGTGGCCTCATGGGGCTAAGGGAATGAAAGTTGGAATCTGGGAACTACCAGGAGTGGAGACCCAAACATTTTAAACATACATACCCGCCTTAGGTCAGAACCCCAGTGTTCTACAACCTAGAAGTGAGAGGTAAGTCTGAGTGTGTCACACAGACTTGAGAACCATGTTCATGTCATCTGGGGTGACCCAGGGAATCCGGAGGCCAGAACTCAGACTAAGGTGGTTCTGGACTGCTAGTGTACCCATGTGCCTGGCAGAGGCAGACAAATCCTCTTTGGAGGACGGCAATACCATTCTGGGTCCCACATTATTTCTACAAATAAATTTTCAAATATGACATCCAGTATTTCATCAAAGATAACTGGCCAGAGCCAGGCACAGTGACACATACCTATAATCCCAGGGACTTGGGAGGTTGAGTAGGAGGATCCCAAGTTCAAGGCCAGCCTCAACAATTTAGCAAGACTCTTGTCTCATAATAAAAAGTAAAAAAAGGCCGGGCATGGTGGCGCATGCCTGTAATCCAAGCGACTTGGGAGGCTGAATCAGGAGGATTGTGAGTTCAAAGCCAACCTCAGCAACTTAGCGAGGCCCTAAGCAACTCAGTGAGACTCTGTCTCTAAATGAAATACAAAATAGGGCTGGGGATGTGGCTCAGTGGCTGAGTGTCCCTGAGTTCAAACTCCGGTTCCAAAAAAAAAGTAAAAAGGACTAGAGATGTTGCTCAGGGGCAAAGCACCCCTAAGTTAATAGCCCTATTAAGGACAGTAAAACATGAGTAAGAAAAAGAAAAACCAAAGAACAGCTCACACTATGTTATTTTTTATATCCCCTTTTCTTTTTGTGGTACTGGGGATTGAACCCAGGGGTGCTCTGTAATGAGCTACAACCCCAGATCTTGAGACTTAAATTTTGAGACAGGGTCTCAGTAAGTTGCCCAGTCTGGCCTTGAAGTTGACCAAGCTTACTTGGAACTTGGGATCCTCCTGACTCAGCCTCCTGAGATGCATCACAGGTGGGCCAGTACACCTCCTTTTCAACAGTGATCACTTCTTGGCTGCTTCCCCAGCACCCATCCTTTTTTCCTTTTTTTCCCTTTTTTCCCTTTCCAGCACTCTCCATGCAGGGTATAATGCAGCACTGGCGAGGCTGACCCTGGACTGGCTCTGGGAGGCAGGGGTCTATGCTTGTTTGCATAGGCTTGGTTCCAGGGTGAGCAAGTAAAGTCAACCAGTCTAATGGGCAAATCACAGCCCTTTTGAAAAAGATGCTGGTACACAGACTCCATGCTTTGAATTAGGAAGCATGTTCCCTTAGGCATTGCTGCATTGAGGTTGCTAGCTATAGGACAAAACCAACAGCGTGAAGACCAAGTGAAGAACTGAAAAGAACCCAATTCCTCGGGGGCATTTTTTTGTTTTGTTTTGGTCCTGGGAATTGAATCCAGGGGTGCTTTACCACTGAACTACATTGCCAGTTCTTTATTTTTAAATTTTGAGATGGGGTCTTGCTAAGCTGCTGAGGGTCTCACTAAATTACTGAGGCTAATCTCAAACTTGTGATCCTCCTGCCTCAGTCTCCCTAGCCGCTGAGATTATAGGTGTGGGTATTAATGACATTGTTAAGCTGCTAGATGGAGGTTCATCTGGAGCCAGATCTATCTCTAAAGCAGCAATGTCCATTAAGAATATAATGCGGGCTGGGGATATAGCTCAGCAGGTAGAGTGCCTGCCTCGCAAGCACAAGACCGTGGGTTCAACCCCCCCAACCCCACAAAAAAAAAAAAAAAAATAATATATATATATATATATAATGCACTAGGTTCAATTCCCAGCACCACAAAATAATAATAATAATAATAATAATACAACGCAAGTCATGTTTGCAAATTTCAATATTCTAGGAGCCACATTAAAAAAGCAAAAAGGAAAAGTTTGGAGCTGATTTTCTTTTCTTTTTTTTTTTTCAGTGCTGGGGATTGAACCCAGGGCTTGTCCTTGCAAGGCAAGCACTCTACCAACTGAGCTGTATCCCCAGCCCTTTGGAGCTAATTTTAAAATAATTTTAGAGCTGAAGGTGTAGCTTAGTGGTAGAGCACTTGCCTAGTATATGAGAGGTCCTGGGTTTGAGTCTCAGTACCATTTTGAACCTAATTTATCCAAAATCTCATTTCAACATATAATAATGTAAAATGTTATGAATACAGTGCCTTACATTTTGTTATTTGTGCTAGGTCTATGGAATGCAATTTATATTTTACATGTAAAGACATGTCTCAATTCAGACTAGCTATATTTCAAGAACTCAGTAGGTCTGTGGGCTGGAGATTACCAAATCAACATAGCTCTAGAGTTTTCCTTTATTGAGCCACTAAATTCCCTTAAAATAACTTTGAGAGGTTTATTAACATATGATATATACACCATAAAATTTGCCTGTTGTGGGGCTGGAGATATAGCTCAGTTGGCAAAGTGCTTGCCTTGCAAGCACAAGGCCCTGGGTTCGATCCCCAGTCATTGCAAAAAAAAAAAAAAAAAAAAAAATTGCCTGTTGAAAGTATGCAATTAATTCTGTGACTGTTGGTGAAGTTACAGATTATCCAGCCATCACCAGCTTCAGAACATTTCCATCACCCCCAAAATGTTCCCTGGTGCCTTTTTTTTTTTTTTTTCCTTTTTTTTTTTTCTTTTGTGATGCTGGGAATTGAATCCAGGGCATCATGAATGCTAGGCAAGTGCTCTACCACCAAGCTTCACCCCTAGCCCAAATATGTCAATTATTCTCTGAACCCCACCCTCAGGCAATCACTGGATTGCTGTCTATAAATTCATCTTTTTTAGATAATTCATGTTACTGTGATCATATGATATGTGGTATTTTGTGTCTGACTTCTTTTATTTAGCATAGTGTTTTTTAAACCCATCCATGTTTAGCATGTAGCTGTAGTTTCTTTTCTTCTTTATCCTCCTGCTCCCCCACCTAACTGGGAATTGAACCCAGAGGCACTCTACCACTGAGCCATATCACCCTTTATATTTTTTATTTGTATTTATTTATTTATTTATAAATAAATGGGGGATACCAGGGATTGAACTCGGCACTTGACCACTCAATCACATCCCCAGCCCTATTTTGTATTTTCTTTAGAGACATTCTCACTGAGTTGCTTAGTGCCTTGCTTTTGCTGAGGCTGATTTTGAACATGCGACCCTCCTGCCTCAGCCTCCTGAGCCGCTGGTATTACAGGTGTGGGCTGCCCTGACGGCCCTTTGTATTTTTTATTTTAATCCAGGGTCTCACTAAGTTGCTGAGATTTGGCCTTGAATTTGTGATCCTTTTGTCTCAGCCTCCTGAGCCTGTGGAATTACATGCATGTGCCACAGTGCTGGCCTCAGTAGTTTATCTTCTTAAATTGCTGAATGGTATTCCATTGTATGGATATACACACATTTCTTCATCTGTTCACTAGTTGATGGACATTCGGACTGTTGCCAATTTTGAAACCATGACTAATGCTGCTATGAATGTTCACATGCACATCTTTGTGTGGACATGTTTCCAGTTCCCTTGAATAGAGTTCTAGGGGTGGACTTATTGGGTCATAAGGTAAATTACAATTACCTCTTGAAGAAACTGCCAAACTGTTTTCCAAAGTAGCTGTACCATTTAACACTCCCACCAGCAATATATGAGTGTTACCATTTCACTATATCCTTGCCAACAGTTGTTAAGTGTCTGGTTTTGTTTTTTTTTTTTTTGTACTGGGGATTGAACCCAGGGTCATGTACCACTGAGCTACATCCCCCAGCCCTTCCTATTTTTTATTTTAAGACAGGGTCTCCCTTAGTTGCTGAGGCGGGCTTCGAACTTGCAAATCCTCCTACCTCAGCCTCCTGAGTTGCTAGGATTACAGGCTTGCACCACTATGCCCTGCTCCATATTTCCTTTTCTTATTGGTAATTTTAAAATAATGGCTTTTATTTTATTTTTATTTAAATAATGGCTTTATTATTTTAAATAATGGCTTTTATTTTATTAATTATTAATTATTAATTATTTTAAATAATGGCTTTTATTTTATTTTTATTTAGTTCAGATAGAACTCACACTCTGGCATGCTAGCCAAGTGCTCTACCACTGAGCTATACCCTCTAGTCCAAAACTCACTCTTTGAAGTGAGCAGTTTTTTTATTAATGTATTCACAATGGTGCACAACAGTCACCACTATCTGACTCAAGAACATTTACACATGCCCAGTAGCCAGTTATTCCTCACCCTTTATTCCCTTTATTCTCCCTTCCCCCAACTCCTGGCAACCACTGATCTTGTTTCTGTTCCTATAGCCTTGCCCATTCTGGACTTTTCATATAAATAAAATCATTCATGTGGTCTTTTGTGTCTGGCTCCTTTCACTTAGCATATTTCAAGTTTGACACAAGCATGATCAGTAATTCATTCCTTCTTACAGCTGAATAATGTTTCCATTTTATTACATACCCCTTTTGTTAATCCATTCATCTGCAGATAGACCCTGGGTTGCTTCCACTCTTTGGCTAGGTGAATAACGCTGCTATGAATACAGGTGTACAATATTTAGGTCCCTGTTTTCAGTTCTCTTAGGCATGTACCTAAGGAGGATTGCTGATTGGATGGTGATTCTGTTTCATATTTTTGAAGCTTGTAGCCACATCTGCAGTGTGGAGTCACACTGTTTAAGGATGCTTGGCCCCAAGTTCCTGCCTGATTTTTCTGTAACCTGTTTACCTTTTACAGATTTTCCCTTTGTGCAGAAACCCTTGACCCACTATGTTTTAAAATGGTTTTATTTGCAACAAAATGGGAAGCCTGCAGTAAGGATGCAGGCTTCCTGGAGTGGGCGGGCAGGTGCTCCTTGCCATTCACTTCTTTAGCCTCTTTTGCTCTTTCTGTGTTGCAGGCTCTCCAGGCAGAGGGCTCTGCAGGATGAGCAGGCTTAGCTGCCGCTGAAGCACTGGTTGAGTCAGAAAAGTGAGTTCTGGTTAAAAATAAAGTGTAGGTGTCCTTTACCCTCATGCTCCCAAGTCAACTCCCTTCCCCCATGAGCTGGGAAGTGCTTTGGAGAAGTAGACAATGCTTTCTCGGTGCTATGATTTAATATGTCTCCTCAAATTTCATGTGTTAGAAATTTGGTCCCCAGTACAGCAGTGTTGAGAGGTGGACTTTTGGGAGGTGACTGGGTAATGAGGGCTCTAATCAAAGGAGACAGCTTGCTCTGTCTGGCCATGTGATGGCCTCTGCCATGTTGTGATGCAGCAAGAAGCCCCCCTCATCAGATGCCGAGCAGTTGCCAGTGCCATGCACTTGGACTTCCCAGCCTCCAGAACCAAGAGCTAAATGAGCATCTATTGTTTATAAGTTACCTCTCTTGAGAGTTTTGTTTATAACATCAGAAAATGGACTAAGAGGGGCTGGAGTTGTGGCTCAGTGGTAGAGCCCTTGCCTGGCATGTGTGAGGTCCTAGGTTCGAATCTCAGCACCATATATAAATAAGTAAAATAAAAGATCCATTGACAACTAAAAAAAAAATTTAAAAAAAAGAAAGAAAGAAAAGAAAATGGACTAAGAGGCTGGGTGCTGTGGTGCACTCCTGTAATCCCAGGGGCTCAGGAAGCTGAGGCAGGAGGATCATAAGTTCAAAAGCCAGCCTCAGCAAAAGCAAGGCCCTAAGCAACTCAGTGAGACCGTCTCTAAATAAAATACAAAATCAGCCTGGGGCTGTGGCTTAGTGGCTGAGTGTTCCTAAATTCAATCCCTGCTACACCCACAAAAAAGAATTATATGGCCTGGCACAGTGGTCCATGCCTATAATTCCAACAGTTCAGGAGACTGAGGCAGGTGGATTGAGAATTCAAAGACAGCCTCAGCAATTTAGTAAGGTCCTGAGCAACTCAGAGAGACCCTGTCTCATCATAAAATATAACAAAAAGGGTTGAGGATGTGGATCAGTGGTTAAGCACCCCTGGGTTCAATCCCCAGTACCACCAAAAAAAAAAAAAAAAAAAAATTATATGGTAGGCATACAATTAATTACTGCCATTATTGCAATAACTAACTTTAGTAAAATTACTCCCAGTTGAGAACAACTGAATTAGGCTGACCAGCTGTCCTGATTTGCCCAGAACCAGTTGGCATTTCCCAAGAAACAGGGTGTTTGGTCTAAAACTAGGAGAATCCCAAGCAAGTTGGGATGGGTGGTCATCCTAAGTCCAGGCTCCCACTAGCTAGCCGTGTGAGTGTGGGCAGGTTACTTCTCTAGGTCTCAATTTCCCCAGAGATAATAAGAGATAATTGCATTCAACTTGTACATTTGTCTTGAGAATAAAACCTCAACTAGTATGCAGTAAACTCAGTATGTGGCACACAATAAAATACAAACATTAGGTATTTTTATCTAAATTCTTATCTAATTTAACCTGGTGAGCTTTGTGCTTTTTGGGGAGGCAGTTTTTATCTATTTGAATATGTAGTCAGTTCATCTACCTCCAGTGAGTGATTGTCTAGCATGTACAAAGAAACCCTGAGTTCCACCCCCAGCACTGCAAAATGATAAAAAAAATATTCAGTAGAAGAAAGAAGAGAATGAGCCCCAAATCAAGGTGGACAGGTTTTGAGAAGCGTGCCTCCAGAAGTCCTAGATAAGAAACGGAGCCCTGGTTTCCTGGGGGCTGGGAGCCTGCAGGCTCTTTCTCCCCCATTAGAAGAGCTCCTGATGAAGTGTTTTTAACACACCCATTTTACCCAGGAGGATACAGAGGAAGCACAGGGAAGTGGCCCAGTTCTTCTGTCAGTTTTTTGGGGGCCAACTGTATAAGGACCATGAGGAAGGGCTAGAAAAGATGGGCCTGAACTCCACGCAGCCTCACCAACCCAGCATCCTAGAGCCAGAGAGCCTTCAGGTATGAGTCTGAACTCGTTGCTGGGTGAACAAGCCTGGGGCCCGGAGGGCAGTTGCTGCCTCAACATCAGGTGCTGGAGAAATCAGGGCTAGAACCCAGGTGCTGACTCAACCTGGTGCTCACTTCCAAAGCTGGTCAGGATGGTGCAGGAGAAGGCCAAGACAGCTCACCAGGCCTAGTGGCAGGGATAAGAATGAACTTGATGCCCATAAGTCTGCATTGCCAAATGGTCAGGTAACCCTGTGTGTGTGTGTGTGTGTGTGTGTGTGTGTGTGTGTGTGTGTGACACTGCAGAAACACACAGGCATAAGCGCGGGGGAAGGGGAGGAGTGTCATGTTTTTCCAGGTGAGTGTCTATGGTTCCTCTGTGGATGAGATTGCTTCTGTCTCCAAGGAGATCCCTGGGGTCACCTGAGTGTGGTTGCACGTTGGAGTCTGCTGTTGTGTGGAATTGCCTATCCCCGTTCCATCACCTTCCCCCAGAAACCGGAAGCAAAGCCTCAGGGGGGCGCACTCAGGTGGCCTAATAGAAGCCACCTGCCCTCTCTAGGAGAAACACCCTAAGATCCTGTGAAATGGAGGGCCTGTGAGACCTGGGAAACAGAAAGGGGAGACAGCCCCAAATGAAGCTAACATAACTCACCTGACCTGGGGCTTGTCAGAAGGAAGGCGGTGGCTGCAGGTGGATCAGAGGCCACTGCTTTCCCATCAGTCCCACACTGGCTTCTGTGTTCACTTCTTTGAGGTTAGCTTCCTTCTCCCCTGAGCCCTAGCACCTCTGGGGGTACTGCTATTCTAAAAATGCAAATCAGGTCTCCTTGGCCACCTGCAGCCCTGGGTCCAGCAGGGCAGTTCCCCCTCCCCGCCCCCCACAACAGGCCTCCTTCCTGCCCTTCCTCAGCACCTGCAGGAGCCATAGCAAACTTTTCCAAGCTGCTCAGGTGTGCTGCTCTCTTCCCACTTCTCTTTTCCCTTTTAACCTTCTCTATTAGTTGGGGTTACATAACAAACCCCCAAACTTCAGCACTTAACAAAATAAAGTTGTTTTCAAATTTTTATAACAATCTACAGTTGGCCCTCCACCATATTGTGGGTTCTGTATCCACAGATTTAACCAAACTCAGATCAAAAACATTGGAAAAAAGTAACAATTGGGTTTGCGCTGAACAGACTTTTTTTTTTTCCTGTCCTTGTCATTATTCCATAGGTATAG
>JAJEJO010005301.1:40015-50854 GCA_020662805.1 Glaucomys volans | reverse complement strand
GGGCTGGGGATATAGCCCAGTCAGTAGAGTGCATGCCTCGTAAGCACTAAGGCCCTGGGGTTCAATCCCCAGCACCGTAAAAAAAAAAAAAAAAAAAAAAAATCTATTGAGGTAGATTTACATGTAATTAATTCATGCATTCCATTCCAAGTATTCATTGCAATTTGACAGAAGTATACACCCACGCAGTTACCACCATAATCAATGGCGTGTATGTGTTTGTAGTTTATTTTGTTGTTTTAGTTTTGCTTGGGGGTTTTGGTTTTTTTGAAATAGGGTCTTAACATATTGCCAGGCTGACCTTGAACTCTAGCTCAAGCTATTCCTCCTGTCTCACCATCTCAAGTGCTGGGACTACAGGTGTGAACCATGCATGTGCCCAGCTGAGTTTTAAGATGGCACAGACATTGTAATCATTCCCATGATGAGGATTGAGTGGTTTCATCCTCTCCCAAGTTCCCATGCTCTCTTTTTCATTTCCCTACTCCCACTTAGCCCTTGGCAATCACTGACCTGTAATCCAAACCTATGGTTATGCTTTTTTAATCTTTAAAAATTTTTAGTTGCAGATGGACACCATAGCTTTATTTTATTTATTTATTTCTCTGTGGTGTTGAGGATCAAACCCAGTGCCTCACACATGCTAGGCAAGCGCTCTACCACTGAGCTACAACCCAGTCCTAAACCTAGTTTTTGTTAAAAAAAAATTTTTTTTGAGGCCAGTGATTGAATCCAGGTGTTCAAGGTGAATTTAATCATGATCACTGAGTCATTTTCTTAAAAACAATTCTTCTCTGTTTATGCATGGCATCGCATCCGCTTTTCCAGCCTACATCTTTAACACAAGGGAGAGAGGCAGGTGACTGGAAGAAAGTTTTAGGAAGAGAAGGATTACTTAAAATCTTCATCAGGGAACTGTGGTTCCCTGGCTGCCTCTGGCCTGTCATTCACTTCTTTGCTGAGGGAAAACAACACCCCAGTTCACCTTCACCTTGGTCAGAAAAAAAGAGTAACTGGAGACTGGAGCGAGGGAATCAGGCAGTGGAACTCCTTTTCTAAATTTTCAAATTTTTATTTTTTTTGCAGTTCTGGGGATTGAATCGAGGGGCATTTTTAATTTTTTTTTATTTTTTGGTACTGGGGATTGAACCCAGGGGCACTCCACCACTGAGCCACATCCCCAGTCCTATTTTGTATTTTATTTAGAGACAGGGTCTCACTGAGTTGCTTAGGGCCTCGCTAAGTTGCTGAGGCTGGCTTTGAACTCGCCATCCTCCTGCCTCAGCCTCCCAAGTGCTGGGATTACAGGCATGCGCCACGCCCCCCCCCCCTTCGAGGGACATTTTATCACTGAACTACATCCCCAGTCCTTTTTATTTTATTTTGAGGCAGGGTCTCACTAAGTGACTGAAATTGGCCTTCATCTTGGATACTATTGTCTCAGCCTCCTTGGCTGCTAGGATTTCAGGTTTGTGCCATTGTGCTTGACGAATGTGTTATTTTCAATGTGACCTCAAAGTTGAAAAAGATCAGCCCTGCATTGGAAACATGGTGAAAATGTGATTGTTTCATATCAGCAAATAAATTGTGGTTCTAATTACAAAGAATGGATCAAATAACAAATATATCATAACATTTTTTCACTGAGGTGAAAGTTACATAACCTAAAATTAACCATGGTAGGCTGAGATGGAGCTCAATGGTAGGTTACTTGCATATGTGAGGCCCTGGGTTTGATCCCTAGCGCTAGAAAAAAAAAATTAACCATTTAAAAGTGTACAACTCAGTGACGTTTAGTGCGTCCATAATGTGCCACCACCAGTGCCATCAAGTTCCCCAAGTTTTCATCACCCCAAAAGCAAACCCGTCGCCCAATTAGCAGTCACTCTGCCACCACAATTCCTCCCCTTGCCCCAGCTCTAAAAAGAATCTGCTTTTTATCTTATGAATTTATCTATTCTAGATATTTCATGTCACTGTAACCTTTCCGGTCTTGCTTCTTTCACTTAGCATAATGTTTTGGAGGATAATGTAGTATGTGTCAGTACCTCATTCTTTTTAAGGTTAAATAAAATTCCACTGTATACCACAATTTGTTTATCCACCCATCCACTAACGGACCATAGCATAGAATTTGCCCTTTCTGAAGTTAAACATGTCTAAAAGTATTTCTGCTACCTAGAGTCCAACTCAACTCCAGCACCACCCACCAGGTCCATGTGGTAAATCTTCCAGAACACAACATCCCCCATTTTACAAATTAGGAACCAGAGGCAAAGAGGGATGAAGTGACCACATCCAGAGAGGATTCCAAGGCTAACATTCATCCCATGTTACCCTTGCTAGTGTCTTGAGTGCAGATAATTTAAAACAAGGTCCTCCTTGCTAGCAAACTCCCTGGGGAGGATTTCAGTGCAGTCTGCCTGAACGCAGAAACCCCTTGAATCCTGTGTTCTTCCCTGGTGTCTCTGAATGCTCTCAGTGTCTTTCTAGGCAGTCAGCCAGTGTGCCAGGCACACAAGCTCTCATTGCTTCCCCTTTTGATATCTTCTCATTACTTTTAATTGCATCAGAGACTTTGGCATCTTGTATTTTGCTTCCTAATCCAGGCCATTTCTTCACCTCCCACTGGTCCAGCACAGCACTTCCCTCTCTCTCAGCTCTCCAGAGAAGTGCCCCCAGAAAATGGAGCGGCCTCCTGTAATGCATTCATCTTTATAATGAACAGTGTAATATCCACGTCTAGGCATATTTACATACCAATCTGCACACAAAAGCAACATTACAAAGGGAAGAAGGGAAGATTTTTTTTTTTTAAAGAATGCCATCTCAAAGTTCCATTTCCTACAGTAGTAAGAACACTATTGGAATTATCCTGACAGGAAGACAAAACAACTTCCAGGGATGCTGGGTTAGAGACAATAGCTTCACCAGACCCATTAATGTTTAAAGTCAATGGAGCATAAAACTGCTTTTCTCTACTTACAGTCAGGCATCATCTTACAGAGAGGAGGGGAAAAATTACCATTTTAACTCTACTGAAATCCATAAGCCCTCCCCTAATTTTCATTTCCCTTGAAATTCTCCAATAAGTACCATCAGAATGAAAATGAGACTCTCTCTGGGGTGAATGGCTTTCCATCCTCATCAGTAAAGTGTGTGAAGAACCCTCCACAGAGGCAGAGGAGGGAGCTGCCTGCTGGGAAAGGTTTCATCACTGAAACCTGCAGAACTAGTTGTGTTGACACACCTTGGGAGCCCCTGGACTGCCTTCAGGAAGGCCCTAAACAATCCCAGGTCAGGGTGGGTAGAAGGCAGAATTTAAGGGGCCCCGCCAGTTCAAGGAAGTAATGCCTTCAGGGTATACTTTACTTAGTGGGCTGCTGGGGGAATCTCATCATTAATATATTAGCTGTTTCCCTGGGGGAATCGCTGGAATGGAGCCAGGCCTCTGTTAGTAAACCACTGGACCTAATCCCTCAGTACATTTGTGTAATGCCTGACAAAGCCCGTTCCCATTATCTCATTTGATCCTGAAAACAATCCTCAGAGGGAGGCAGGGCAGGGATTATTTTTTCCATTTTACAAGTGAAAACACTTGTAAACTGATTTGCCAAGAGTCCCACACCCAGGATGTAGCAGGAATGAGACTTGAATCTAGGTCTTTGTTCAACCTGTTCAGGGTTCTTTTGACTCCACACAAGAGAATGATCAAAATATTCCCATCCCCACCCAGTCCTCACAACCACCAGTTTAACCAGCAACCGGGAACTCAAGGACAAGAGTGGCTGTGTATACTACCCACACACCTCTGCCCTGGCTGGCAAACTCTCTGGGAGAAAAAAAATTAATTTCATCTCATCTCCCTGCACCAAAGACCAAAATTAATCCCAGATGGATTTGGAAAGAAAAAAAAAATCTAGGCATTAGAAAAATCTAAAGAAAATAGAACTGAATATTTAATAACTTTCTGGAGGCAAGGAGACTCTAAATTTAGCATCATGTTCGAAATCTCAAAGGAAAGGATTTTATAGATCTGACTACATTAAAATGTTATGTTTAACTGGTAAAAAAAAATTGTACAGAGTCAACAACAACAAAAAATCTAAAGAAATATTTATAATAAAACATGAAAGAAAAGGGTTAACCTCCAGTATGCAGACAGAAGAACGCCATAGGAAAAATTTATTGAGGAACAATTTACAAAAAGGAAGTACAGTTGGTTATACAAACGTTTAGAAAATTGCTCTAACTAAAATTGTAAATTTGTAAACGGACAGAAATCACCTATGAAATCAGTAAAAAAATTTTTCAGTAATAATCAAATTTTAGTGAAGGTGTACACTAGCACAATGATAGGAGAGGACATTTATCCAAATCTTAGAAAGTGATTTCATGTACTTATCAAAAACCTTAAAATAACATCCATATTCTTTGACCTAAAATTCTACTCCTGAGAATCTGCTCTAAGGAAAGAAATATAAATACAGAAAAGTTTGATGGACAAAAACGTTGTCACACTCTTATTTCCAACGGTGAAATTAGACAAACAGCAAATGTTAAAGGAATTTAAACAATGACACTTAGTGGAAATTTACATAATCACTAAAATGTTTTCAAAGTGCATGCAATAACACGAAAAAAAAGCTTTTGATTGCAATACAAAGTTAAAAAAGTGTATAACGTTGTATGCATGGTTGTTTGTATAACATACCTTTATAGAAAAAAGTCTGAAGAAAAAAAACTAAGGAAAAAACAGTTCAACCATGTTTGAGTCCTATAATTGAGAAAATTTCCCCAGCCCCTATATTTGAACCTTTATTAAAAAAAAAAAAAAAGAAGACTTTCTGTGCGCAGTGGCCCTTCCTTTTTTCGCTGGTCCCCTGGCCGGCTTTCCTCATTGGGGGAGGGGCAGCCTCTGTGACCCCCACCTCCAACCCATTCCACTCTCCTTAAGAGTGTCCCTTCTTCAACCGAGATCCCCTCCTCCCTTCCCTGCCCCCACCTCCGCCCCGCCCCTCCCCCCGGGCCGGGGTGGGTGACTGCGGTGCGCGAGGCCGAGAGCAGGGCGGGCCCAAGCGCTGCTGACACGTGGGGAGGGAGCAGGCGCAGGCAGAGGAGGGGTTGGGTATGTGGGTGGGTGTGTCGGTGAGTGGGAGAAACCAACTGTGGCCGCTCGGGGTGCGTACCTTTTCATACTGCTCGAGGGGGTTCGCACAGAACGAAAGTGGTCCCCACTCCCGGGGACCTGTCACAGATGGATATAAACACAGACCTGCGAAGGCGCTGGCTGTGGCCCTGCGCTGCCCGCGGCGTCCCGCGTCCTGGCGCTTCCTCGCTCCTCACCCCCGGCGTGGCGCAATGGTAGAGCCCACGGACGTCACCCATTGTTTACAAATCAACCCGAGCCGGCAGGATTCAGGCTCCCCCGGCTGCAGGCGCGCCGCGCGACAGCCCGGCCGAGCCCGGCCGACCCCGGCTTCCGCATCCCCCCGGCCCCAGCCCCGGCCTTAGCTTCAGCCTCCGCCTCGCGCCCTCCAGTGCTGCGGCCCGCCGAACCCGCGGGCAGCTGAGCCGCCAGCGACCCCCGCAGAGCTTCGGGGAGGGACCGAAGGGGGACCATGCCGTGCCGGAGAGAGGAGGAAGAGGAAGCCGGCGAGGAAGCGGAGGGGGAGGAGGAGGACGACGACGACAGCTTCCTCCTGCTGGAGCAGTCGGTGACGCTGGGCGGCTCCTGCGAGGTGGACCGACTGGTGGCCCAGATCGGCCAGACGCTGCAACTGGACGCGGCTCACGACAGTCCGGCCTCCCCGTGCGTGCCCCCGGGGCCGCCGCTGCAGCCCCCAGTGGCGCTGCCTGCAGACAAGGCCCGGCCCCGGGCCGTTCCTCTGCTGCTGCGACCCGCGTCGGCCGAGGCTGGGGGGCCGGCGCCCCCAGGAGCTCTACGGTGCGCCCTCGGAGACCGCGGTCGCGTGCGGGGTCGCGCTGCGCCCTATTGCGTGGCGGAGCTCTCCTCAGGCCCAAGCGCACTGCCCGGGCCGTGCCGGCGAGGATGGCTCCGGGGCGCCGGCGCTTCCCGGCGACTGCAACAGCGACGATGGACCCAAGCCGGGGCACGCGCTGGCGATGACGACCCCCACCGCCTCCTGCAGCAGCTCGTGCTCTCGGGAAACCTCATCAAGGAGGCCGTCAGGAGGCTCCAGCGAGCCGTCGCCGCGGTTGCGGCCACCAACCCCACGGGTGCCTCTGGGCCCGGGAGTGGACGCAGCGGACCGGACCCGGTGGCCTTGCAGACGTCGAGCGCCTTGCTCTGACCCTGGCCGCCTGGAGGTGGAAGAGGACGCCGCTGCGTACAACTCACAGCGTCCTGTCCTCATCAACCTTGATCTGAAGTTTCGGCCTCTATTCCTGGGAGCGACAGCCTCGATTGCAAGGGAGTCGCTTGGAGAGATCTCAAGCCGAGAAGTTAACCGGTCCGGGCAATGCTGTCCGAATACTTAAAGCTTGGTGAAATGCACGGACCGAGGCACGTCCGTTTCGCGTGAGAATTTCCCCGGCCACCTGGGGCCAAGGACCTGGGATAAACTGGGGGACTTATGGCAGCTACTTGCATCCACCTGTACCTGACCTAGCCCTAGTGGGCATCGTGTGCTTGGATTGTTGGGAGGGCTGGAAGGGCGGGAATCGCGAGGGCTTTCTAACAATACTTGAACACTAGTGACACGGATACATTTTCTCGTTATTTTCCGGTGGAGGAGCTGACTGAAAATGGTGCTATAATTGCTGTGCAGAGAAATTCTGGGTTGAAGAAGAATGTAAAATCTTGGCATGGGATGGGTTGGCATCGCCTCCTTCCACTTAATCGGTGGTTGGAGGAGGTGGGAGACGGGAACTCCACTAAGGGAACGGGAGGGAGGTGGATAATTTTGAATGTTAGGAGAGTTAAATTTGTTAACTTTTAAATCACTTGACCTTGCCATCCATGGTTGAAGGTCACGTTTGTGAGGTAAAGGAGAGACAGTGGGTTTCCTGCAAGAGCTAACTCACCCCTGGTGTCTTTTTCTCTACAAGAAGAGCTCTGTCTTACTCTGCCACCGCTTGGAGTCTCCCGAGGACATACAGGCAGGGAGGGACCTGTGAGGAGAGTTAGTTGCTTTTTCTGTGCTTTTCTCTTTCCAGAACTCCTCCTCTCCAAAGGCTGCTCTTGGCCAGGCCACCAGCTTTCTCAGAAACGGTCATAAACAGTCTCCTGTCCTCCCAGCCGACCTTTCTTACTCTGCCCTCTCTGTGGGGTTGGAATGAAGGCCCTGGACGCCTTTCTGCTCTGTTCTGGCTCTGGAGTGGTGGGCCCGAGCCTCTGCCGTTCCTCATGCACAGTTATTTTCCTCCTGCCTGCCAGCTCTTCTGTGTGAGTGACTGAAACTTGTTAAAATGTGACTCTCCTCTAGGAGAAACCGCTGGCTTTACCCTTGTGAAACTTGACGGTGCTTTAGTAAGGCACCATCCCCGAACTTTAAGGTAGCTAAACCAGTTTTTTAAAGATTCAATGGCTTGTTCATCCTCCAGATGTAGCTATTGACCGTACACTTCGCACCGGAGTGTCTGAACTTGTCGTGGTCCTGATTTATAGGATTTCTTAATTAAAATGTCTGCTGAATAAATTTGATTTTTGTTTTGGAGCATGGTTTGACTTTTTGGTGGAAAGTGGGGGAGGGAAAGAAAAGCCCATAGGGCATACCCTTATTAATGAAGAGTGCGCTTGGGGTAATTAGGAGTCCTGGGTAAATGGTTGGGGCCATCTCGGCTCACCATTGAATCCTTTTTGAGTTGCAGCCCTTGAGAGTGCTCCTGGGTTAATGTTCTGCACAATCAGAAAATTAAGTCCAGGTTTTTAGGAGCTGCCAGGTGGGCTTTTACTCCTTTTGTGGAAAACATGTTCCAGAAACATTTTCTCAACTGGAGGGCAAAGAAATACTGTCTAGAGTGAGGTGGGTTTTCTTTTTTCTTTTCTGATGCTAGGGATTGAACCCAGGCGTGTTTTACCACTGAGCCACATCTCCAGCCCTTTTTATTTTGACAGAATCTCACTAAGTTGTTTAGGACTTCCCCAGGTTGCTGGCTTTGAGCTTGCAATCTTCCCACCTCAGCCTCCTGAGTCACTGGGATTACAGGCATGTGCCATGTGTGCCATGCCACTGCGCCCAGGGGAAGATAGGTTTTCCTTTGATTTTTTGGGGGGGTGAAGAATGGCACAGTCTGCCTGTTTTCTCCTTTTTAAGACTAACTCATTGGAGCTGTGACCTGGGGGAAGAAAAATGGTTTTAGCTGGGCACAGTCACTCACCTAAAATCCCAACAACTTGGGAGTCTAAGTTTGGAGAATAGCAAGTTTGAGGCCAGCCCCAGCAAGTTAGCAAGACCCTGTCTCAAAACAGAAAATAAAAAGGGCTGGGGATGTGACTCAGTGGTAAAGCACCCCTGGGTTCAATCCCCAGTGCCAAAAAAAGTGTGTGGGGGGCACTTTACAGTGATTTAGTTAGTAGTTGTAAAATGGCTTGGTTTGAGCTGGCAAGGATTGCATTTACCCTCATTAGGTGATCCTCCTCCTCTCTGCCCCACCTTCCCTGGGGCATATAGCCCTTGCTGAGCCCCTTCCTACTTCCTGCCTTGCCTTTCCAAGGAGAGCTTGGGGGCAGTCCAGTTCTACCTGTCTGCCCTCTGGGGTATCTTGTGTGCCCTATACCCTTTCCATCCTGTGCCCTGTACACAGCTGGTTAGTACTCAGTGACTGGGGCCTGACCCAGCCCTGTTGCTTACCAGCTATGCTGTGAACAAGTCACTGCCCTGAATTTTTCCCTTTTCTTATTTATTTTTGGTACTGGGATTGAACTCAGGGGCACTTAACCACTGAACCACATCCCCAGCCATTTTTTATTGAAAGACAGGGTCTCACTGAGTTGCTTAGTGCCTCGCTAAGTTGCTAAGGCTGGCTTTTGAATTTGGGATCCTCCTGCCTCAGCCTTCCCCTTTCTCATTTATAAAGCATTGACATTGAGGTTTAGGAAGTGAAGCAATTTGCTTTAAGTTACCACCTCTTATATTAGGTGGAGCTGGGATTTGAACCTGAATAGTCTGGCTCTAGCCTCTCCTGATTTCCTCAGTCAGGTCTTTGGGTCATATTGTACCACCTGCATGTTATACATCTAAATTGAACCCGGGGTTTGACCTCTGAGCTACATCTCTGGCCTTTTTTTTTTTTTTTTTTTTAATGAAACAGGGTCTTGTTGTGTTGAATAGGGGCTGTTATTGAATTTGCAATACCCCTGTCTTAGCCTCCTAGCAGGTGTGTGCTACAAAACTCAGCTAGAAGACTTTCTTGATACCATTTTTACCCTCATTGGATTTCTTTGAGTTCTTCAGAATATCCTACAAACCTTGACCCACCAATACTCTGACTCAATAGCAAACTTTCTTGTGCATCAGCCACACATCTGCACAGTGTGGGAATCTGGAGTGAGGCAAGGTTGAAACATCCTGGTAGAACCCACTGCAGATTTGGAGACCCAGACCTTCACATGAGGAAACAGGAATTGCAGAAGAGAGGCCCAAATAACAAATACCAGTTCTTTCAAAACTGAATCATAGGTCCTCTGTAAGATGAGGGCTGGGCCAAGACAGACAGGTCTCTCTCAGGGCAGAAACCCTGGAGGTCTGCAACCTCGAATTGCACTCGAATGCAATGAGAATGGGGATTGCAACTGAGGAGAAAAGAGCTATAGAACCTGAGAGGCTAAGGAGAAAGGAGAAGGCACCCTGGTGCATACCTCTACAAAACTCCAGGACTTGGTGGTAGAGCAGGACTTGAACTCAAGGTTCAAATTGAACCTCGTTAACTCTCTTGCCTCCTGAGACTACTCATGTTCCTTTCTGGGGAGGGGCAAGGATGAAACATTTTAATCTGATGGTAGCACAGGACTCTGAACAGGGAGCCCTCACAGCTTCAAGAGTGGCCCTCCAGATTCTTAGAAAGTTCTGGAAATAACTAGGTTTGCTAGTCTGTCCTCCACCAGTGGCCAGTGGCAAAGTGGGAAAAACATTGTAATCTGCCCTCATGTCATTTATAGATCCAGGCCAGAGCACAGTTCTTATAATTCACCAGTTCTCAAATTGAAAACAAGCCAGTCTTCTCTGTACTCTGAAGAACAACATTCCTGCCAACTTGGATGTAAAAGTTCTCTTGGATGGTCCCAGGCGTGGAGTCTGTAGGGGCTACGTCCCTGAACATCACTTGGCCTGTCTTCCCAACATCTAGCCTCTCCCAGACTATGGCAACCACTGACCCTGAGCATACATTTCACCAGGCCAAAGAAGAATGGATCATACTTCAGGTCAATGTAGTGTTCCTTAAGAAAGTCTTCAGAAGCCTGCATGAACTTCAAACTCAGAAGGTGGAATCCTTCTCAAAATGCTTGATGACCTCTCCCATAAGATCCTGCTGGACCCCAATAGCCTTGATGGTAATGAAAGTGGGCTCATTGTTGGCTATGGTCCTTGCCAGCTGTTTGGGCTTCAACCCACATTCCTTTCCTCACACCTCCCAGCCCTTGCTACTGATCCAGCCATTTGCAAAGGCTGAGGGTGCCTAGTTCCAGTCCTGGGCCTGAGGAACTGTTTGTCTAGGAGGTAAAGCCCTATCCCAGGTGTTGCAGCGAGGGCTAGCCCATTCCTAGTACTCATGACTTTGGCTAGGATATCCCTAGCTGGACATAGCTGAGAAAACGTCATCTTCTGAAGGGGCCAGTTGCCCAAGTTCCCCTGATAACTTGCAAGTGTAGAACCC
>JAJEJO010005301.1:25232-40005 GCA_020662805.1 Glaucomys volans | reverse complement strand
AGATGACAATAAAGAACTACAGTAAAGATTTGGCAGTTTAAGAGGTGAATGAAGCCTGGGAGATGCTATCAGGTGGGCAGTGCTAGCTAACGTGCTTAGCACTTACCTTGTGCCAGGCTCTGTCCGAAGTACTTTACAAACACCAGCTCATCAAATCCCGGTGGGAGGAAGAAGAGAATACACAGAAGGTGTAGACAGAAAGTAAGAGTAGAACCAATGGAAGCGGTAGGGGTGATGAGGTATGTGAGTATGTCTACACTGTGCATGTGTGTCTACACACAGCTCCATCTATGTTATCACCATGTGTATTCCCTATGGTCAGGCTACAGGGGCTACAGGGGTCCAGGCATCTTGCTCAGTGACTTACTTTCTTTTTTTGGGGGGGGGGGTACTAGGGATTGAATCCAGGGGCACTTCACCACTGGGCCACATCCCCAGCCCTATTTCATTTAGAGACAGGGTCTCACTGAGTTGCTTAGTGCCTCGCTAACTTGCTGAGGCTGGCTTTGAACTCAAGATCCTTCTATCTCAGCCTCCCAAGTGCTGGGATTACAGGTGTGTGCCACCGCACCCGGCTGACTTACTTTCATTCTCTGTTTTTGAACACTGAAGTTATTTCAACTTCCTTCTTTATCAACCCATTAAGTAGTGTCTTTTGAACATCTGCAGTGAGTTTCTCCTGTCCTCAGCCCAGCTGAAGGAAAGTACTATTTGGGATTTATCTCGAGAAAGGGTTTTTGTTTTTGTTTTTGTTTTTCTTTTTTTTTTTTAAATTTTTTTGGTACCTGGGTTTGAACCCAGGGGCGCTTAACCACTGAGCCACTCCCCAGCCCTATTTTGTATTTTATTTAGAGACAGGGTCTCACTGAGTTGCTTAGGGCGTTGCTAAATTGCTGAGGATGGCTTTGAACTCGCAATCCTCCTGCCTCAGCTTCCCAGGTGCTGGGACTACAGGTGTGCGACACCATGCCCAACTGGAGAAATGGTTTTATGACTCCAGTGGGGAAGATTTTTCAGGAAGCCATTTTTCACCAATATTGGCCTGTGGAATATAATTTAGAGTGTTAAGACACAAGCAAGCCAAAGGCAGGGCAAAGGTAACAAGATGATAACCAACTTGTGGTTTATTTTAACCCACCCAAATCAATAAGTCAAACAAACTGCCTGAACAGCCTACCAATTGGGGGTTGTGAATTTTACCTCCTATGAGTCAGTTAACAATTGACAAGGGGAAGCAGTTAAACTCCTTGGTATCAGTTTTAGTTTTCATTCTATTGCTGTGTTAGCCACAGAGGATTCATTCACATGAAACCAACACACATAGCCTTCCCAGGCATGCAGTGTTGCACAAGTTTGCTTCAACTGCCAATCTGTCAGGTCCTGGGTCTTGCTGGGGTAGGAGAGTTTGTGACACAGGGCACTGTCCATACCTACAACCCCCCTGAGTCTTGTTCTTCAAACACTCCCAGCCTGAGGACCCCATGACTTCCCACCTCCTCCCGATGGTCCTTTGCAGCAACTTCCTGTTAATTTCTCCCTTTCCTCCAAGTGCACTGGGTCAAGGTCTTGTGTCTCCTGATTAAGCAAATCCCTCCCTTGGTCCTGTTCTCCCTTCTTTGTTTATCTATTTATTTTGTGGTGCTGGAGATCAAATCCAGGGCTTCTCTTAAAGTAGGCAAGTGCTTTACTACTGAGCTACGTCCCCACCTTCTGTTTTCCCTTTTTAACATCTCCTTCAGACTTCTAGGCACCTCAGCTCATCATCTCTGTCCTGAGCACCCAACTCCCTTAGCCTCCAGCACTCTGTTGCAATTGCTCCATTTGTTTGCTCTGCAAATATTTACCAAATGCCAATACCCAGGAATAGTTACTAAATGTGGCTATGTTTCAGGCAGTGGCCAAAGCATTTGTAGGAGCATTAGTTCAATTAATCCTCATGACAACCCAAGGAGGCAGGGACTTTTATTATTATCAGCCTTATTAGGAGGATCTTGAGGTTAGAAAGGTGAAGAAATCTGCCCAAGGTCACAGGAGGGAGCTTAAAGGAGGCAGGAAGTCTAGTTCCAGAGCCACATTTTTATGGCTACCCAGTACTGAGGTCTCTGAGTTTTCTTTTTCTTCTTCTTCCTTTTTTTTTTTTTTTTTTCCAGTATTTTTTTAATTGTAGGTGGACACAATATCTTTATTTTATTTATTTACTTTTATACGGTGTTGAGGGTCAAACCCAGTGCCTCACGCGTGGGAGGCAATTGCTCTACCACTGAGCTGCAACCCCAGCGCCTTATTCTTTTTAATGTAGTGTTATTATTTTCCTCTGACTGTGGGTTTTCTTTTCAAAATATCTCTCTTGTCTTTTCCTCCCTTTCCCACCCAGACCTTTATCGCCTAGTGCCTGGATGTTGTAACAGCCTGACCATAAAGGTTCCCCCTCAGCCCCAGTCCATTCTCCACACCATGTGGCCTGACAATCTGCCTAAAACATCCTCTTCATCTTGTCATTCCTTTGCCATCAAAGAACATATAATCTCTTTGGGAAGAAGGCATGCACATATGAGCCCCTGAGATAACTCTGTAATGGTGGTAAATAACAAGAACAGAACAAAATGAACTTGAAGGTCACTTCCTGTGAAGAAACTGCATGACTTTCTCAGTACAAGTTATAGGCAGGAGTGGACAGAGCAGGAAAGCCAAACTTCGGCTGAGCACACAGCACAGCCGAATGGAATTAGAGGGGATGAATTTTCCAATAGGAAATGGGAGTCTTAAGAGCTGGTCCCAGGCTGTCCTCTCTGTAGACCCTACCCTTTGAGATATTCCTGCTGCCCCTATTCCACAAGTTCCAATCCTGGGCCAGGTATTGCTCTAAGGTGACCTCTATCCTTTTCCCCTCAAATTTCTTCTGGATCGAGTATTTCCTCCCACTAGGCTTCCTTTAACATTTACCTGTGCAGTTGGAGTGTGTGATCAAGACCCTAGTTTGGCCTTCAGAATAAACAGGTTTGTGCTTTTTAAAAAACATACTAGGGCCGGGCGTGGTGGCACACGCCTATAATCCCAGCACTTGGGAGGCTGAGGCAGGAGGATCGCGAGTTCAAAGCCAGCCTCAGCAATTTAGTGAGGCCCTAAGCAACTCAGTGAGACCCTGTCTCTAAATAAAACATAAAACATGGGGATGTGGCTCAGTGGCCGAGTGTCCCCAAGTTCAATCCCCGGTTCCAAAAAAAAAAAAAAAAAAATACTAGGGTCATGGTTGGTGGCACATGCCTATCCAGGAGGCTAAGGCAGGAGAATCCCAAATTCAAGGCCAACGATGGCAATTAGTGAGATATTGTTTAAAAAATATAAAGGCTGGGTCAGGTGCTGTGCTTAGCAAATCCTAGCAGTTTGGGAGGTGGAGACAGGATTGGGAGTTCAAAGCCAGTCTCAGCAACAGTGAGACACTAAGCAACTCAGTGAGACCCTGTCTCTAAATAAAATACAAAATAGGACTGGGGATGTGGCTCAGTGGTGGAGTGCCCCTGGGTTCAATCCCCAGTACACCCCCCAAATAAAAATATAAAGGGTTCAGGATGTAGCTCAATGGTAGAGTGCCCTGTGTAGGATCCCCATTAGCGAAAATACAAAAAAAAAAAAAAAAAAGAGAAAAAAAAACCAAGTTAAAGGTTGGGGGGGAGGTTTGGGGAAAGAGGGATTTTGGGAGTTTAATCTCCAGCACCACAAAAAGAAAAAAAAAAAAAAAAAAGAAAAACCCCCCAAGCAACAACAACAACAACAAAAACAGATTGAGAAAGTCATTAAGAGGCAGGGTTTGCTGGTAGTAGCGGTGCACACCTGTAATCACAGTGACTCAGGAGGCTGAGGCAGGAAAATCACAAGTTCAAGGCCTGTCTTAGCAACTGTGTGAGACCCTCAGCAATTTAAAGGGATCCTGTCTCAAAATAAAAAGGGCTGGGCACATAGCTCAATGGTAAAGTGCCCTTGGGTTCAATCCTCAGGGAGAAAAAAAAGGGGGAGGTTCCTCTTTTCTTTTTAATTTTTCAATACCAGGGGATTTTACCAGAGCCTCACATATGCTAGGCAAGCACTCTGCCAACGAGTGATATTCCCAGAAAGAAGCATTGTTTTTTGTTGATGTTTGTTTGTTTTTTTATAAGTCTCAAAGACTTCAAGTAGTGGCCTACATTCAATACCTTCTAGGAATGATGTTTCATTATTTACTATTTGTTTCCAATACAATATCTAATTTAATCTTCATACAATTCTAAGGCTCTGCTCTTGTCCCATTTTGCAGATGAGTTCATTGATATTGAGTTTATCCTGAATCGCACAGCTAGTAACGGAGGGCTGCTTGTAGGACCCAAGCTCTCGTCTCATGTCTTTTGGACAACACTGTTATGGACAGATCATTTGTTCTTCCTTCAGTTATGGATGGAAACAATGCACGAGAGAGGTTTTCTCCTTTGCCTACATGAGCTTGTACAGTGTTCAAATAGAGTGCACCTTCAAGTGGAAACCTCTCTGGGCTTCCATCTCTAAATGAGGCAGTAGCACCAGACTGCCAAAGCCTGAGCTCTCCCGGGGCTGACATTCTGTGATTACTGAGCATTGGTGGAAGAGGGGGGAGCTAATTGAGTGAGTTAGTAATTTGGTTGCCAAGGTAACTCTTTCCTGATTGGAAGGAAGGGATCACAGGGTTCAACGCAGACTTTGCTGGATAGGAAAGTGGTGTCTGATCTTCACTCCATGTTTCAGCTTCTGAGCTGGAAAAAGAAAGAGAAAGAGAGAGAGAGAAAAAAAGGACAAAAATTGAATCCAAATATAGAAGCATTTATTCCTAATTTAGAAAGAAATCTTAGGATGGTAGACTCTGGAATCCTCTATATGGTGTGGCATTTTTTCCAAATTACTTGTTGTTTGCCAAATGATCCATGTCAGCTTATTTAAAAAATTTTCTTCATTCAATTTGTAGCTTTGGTCTTTCATCTCACCCAGTTAGCCATTTTCTGTGACTAACTGTCTTCATAGGATGCTGAACATTTTGTAAGAAAATAGATATGGTGTATGTTGCATTTCCTAGCTCAGTCTAGGCACCTGGGGCAGAGCTTTCCAGGGTTTCAATGGCAGGACTACCAATTTGGGCAACTGCAAGGGTGTTATTCATATTATAATGTATGTGCAGTGTTGTGCAGTGAACAGTGCTGGATCCTCTAAGATGGTGTCAAGTTATTGGAAAGAGGCCTGAACTGGGAGCCCATAGACCTGAGTTCCAGGCTCAGCTTGATCTCTGATTTCATAAATGACTTTGGTAGGTCACTCTGCCCTGCCCAATTCCCCAGAATAATTTTGCATTTATAAAATGGTCTAATATGTAGCGCAGTGGTGGAGCACTTGCTTAACTTCCTTAAGACCTTGGGTGTAATCCCCAGGTCTTCTTGCTCGGGCGTTCTCTCTCTCTCTCTCTCTCTCTCTCTCACACACACACACACACACACACACACACACACACACAAAGCCTAACAGCTTTGAAAGAATATTTATAAAAGTCCTGATGTATTCCAAAGAGGATTTCGGGGTGAATAGTAAAATTTGGTAGGAAGTTTTAGAGCTGAATAGTTACAGGATTCAGGATTCTAGGGCATTTCAAGTGTCTTATACATGGTAGTTATTAGTTTTCTCCAGTTTTCCTTTTTCAAGGATGGGACTGTACTATGTGAACCTTAAGATTGAGTTTGGCCTTAGCATTCTAGAAGCCAGAATAATCAGTGCAGCGGCATGGAATCATGGGCAGTTTGAGGATGGAAAGAAAGCCTTCGGTTGCTCCTAACCATTGACCTCTGAGATCCTTCCACAGCTAAGAATCTGAGCTAACTCAGGACAGCTCCCATGCGAGGGGTCCCTGACCACTTTCTCCACATGCTTAGTACCTGGAGGTAGAAGCCCACTGTACTGTTGGCAGCCCCTTTCTCAGTTTGTTTTAGAGCTTCCGTAACCATGAGATTATGGTTGGGTAACATGAGACTGAGCACACTACCACCCCTTCTGGGCAGGTAATGGAAAATAGCTATCTGGGTGTGTCCTGGAGGTAGGTACTCCTCAGAGACTGTCAGTCCTATGTATTTGAGAGAGAGAATGGGTAAAATGAGAATGAGTCAAAAAGAGAGATGGAAGCTGGCTGAGGTAGCACATGCCTTTAATCCCAGCTTGGGAGTCTGAGGCAGGGGGATCACAAGTTCAAGGCTAGCCTCAGCAACTTAGCAAGACCCTAAGCCACTTAGTGAGACCCTGTCTCAAAATTAAAAATAAAAATGACTGGGGATGTGTCCCAGTGGTTAAGTGCCCCTGGTTTCAATCCCTGGTACAAAAAAAAGGGGGGTGGTGATGGTGGAAGAGACAACCAGGACACAAACTCATAGAGTACTCTCTCCAGAAAACAGTTTTGGTATCTTGGCTCATACTGTTTTATGAATAACTGAGGATCCACTCAGTTGGCCACTGAGGGCCTGTCCTGGGAAGGAAGGAATGGGGACTAGATAGTGTTCATCTCCAGTACATGCCAGTCAGTCACCACGTGACTTCGGTGTCATTATCCCTGTAGTACAAATGAGGAAATGGAAGCCCACAGAGGTTGAGCAACTTGCCCAAGATTCCCTCACCGCTTAATGAGTGAACTCAAATACCCCATTCCCTTTCTGTCACCCATCCTAGCTCCTTCCTTGTTACTAAAGCAACAGAACAAGATGGGTAGAGAAGGGTTGCTGTGTCACTGCAGGGACAGAATGGTAGTAAATGTGCCAAGGGCAAAGAGGGAGGAGTCCTTTAATAAGTTCCCAGCCAGTTTTCCCACCACCAGTCTTGCATCTTGAGCAGCCTCCAGACCGACAGTTCACTGAAATAAGCACAGTAGAAGGAAAAAGAAGTGATAAGCTGCCCCGGCTGCAGTGACTGGCAGATCTAATATCCTTTGCTAACGGTCAGAGGCAGCTTCATAACACATTGCCATCCCTAACTAGTAATCCAAAAGCTGTGAGGTTTTGGTGAATGGGATTGGTCCAAAACCTGACCTCACTTTCATTTAATTTCATGCCAGCATTGATACACACCCAGCTGAGCAGACCTCAGTCTAACTAGTGAGCTGCTCAGACACAAAGGCGCTCTAATTACCATCAGCAAGACAAGCTGACAGGGATTTCAAGTGTTTTCATGTTTATGGAGATCAGAGAAATATGTTCTGTACATCTTTCCCCACTGGTGGCAAGTACAAAATAAAACCGAACAAAAAAACCAACACATTTATTCAAAACAGGTCTTTCAGTTAAGTTAAGATCCTATAATCAGGATAGCCACGATTCCAGACACTCCGGTGCGAAGTGTAGATATGTCAACAGCCACATCTGGATGCTGAGCAAGCCATTGACTCTTTATAAAACTAAAACAACAAAACGTCTTAGCGCCCTCAGAAAGAGTGAACAGTATGTTCCAAGCACTTCACCATGATCACAATGGCAAAGCCTGCAGCTTCTCCATTTGGAGGGTCACATTTTCTATTCGGTTTCTTTCACTTACAAAGGCGAGCGGGCACGGTTGGGGGAGGGGCGGAGGGAGGAAATCAACTCCGTCTACCCAGGGAATTGCAGCTGTTATTGCAAATGGCCCCGGAGAGCCCATTATAAGATGTTGTGCGAGGCTGTGTCCCTCGAGTGCCTGTCACGTGGTGCTTCCCAAGCCCTTCGACCCTGCCCCCAGGATAGCCAGCGCCACCCGCCAGAGTAGGGGAGAGAACCAAAGGGGTGAGGAGGGACCACGGACCACGTCTCAGGGCAGTTTCGATGAAAGCACGGAGCCCAGCCAGGGGCGGTGGCCGCCCGCGGGAAGCACAGGCTCCCAGCACCTCCCTACTTCTCCACTCGTGGTGGCGGCGGCGCGCGTGTCCTCAGGAGACTCAAGCATTTGCAAAACATAGCGCTCTTCTCTGAGCACAGGCAGAACCGTTTACCCTCCCTGCAGGAGTCCCGCAACGCAGTACGCGCCCAGGAAATAGTGACCTTGAACTCTAGGAGGGACAAGCCGGCTGCGAAAACACACATTAGAGGGGACCGGGGTTCATTCCACGCCTCACTTTACCTTTCCACCACCCAATACCCGCGCGGCCGCCTACCATACCCACCCGTGGCGTATAGCCCTCACCCAGTACTCTGAAAACTGCAGCCAGTTGCAAAGTGAGAGCTAAGAAAAAGGATTACTCCTATTCAACCCCGAGTGTTTTCGTAATACCGCATTTTCTATATTAAAACCAATACCCGCAAAGTCACGAGATGATATTTTAAGTGTCATAAAATTTCAAATCTGGCAGTTTGGGATAGATCCTGAAATTATCGTCTACTGGTGTCCCCTCGTGTCTCTCGAAGTGGATCAGGAACCAGCCCTGAAAAAGTAAAGCAAGTAACTGGGACCATGCTCGGTGGTTCTGACGCTTGCCGATCCTGAGAAGCGTGGACCGTGGCCACGTGGTCACCCGGCTGGCCCCAGAAGCCGCGCAGAACTGCACACTGCGCGGCCGGGTCGGGTCACGCCAAATAAGAAGTCCTACTGAGTGTGAGCTTGGGGTGCGCTCTGAAAAATCAGCCTTAAATAGGGCTAACGAAGTCCTGGATCGGGCCCTCGACCTCAGTTCCCCACGAAAACATTCGCGATTTTTTGGTTCCCGGTCTTCGTTAACTTATTTTTTTCTACTTCCAAAAGCTAGAGTTCTCCACTAGTCTGAGCAGGCTCCTCCACTCATCTGAGTAGGGTCGCAGCCCTCGGGGGAATCCCTTGCCTCTACAGTTAAGAGGCTGGCACTGTGGCCACCTTGGCTGTTAGCTGCCAGGGACAAGAACGCCGTCTACGGTTCGGAGCTGCGCCCTCCTCCCAGACGCCCCAGGGTCGCTGCAGGCCGCTCGAGGGCTTCGGGGCAAAGGGGGCTCATGCACTGGAGCCGACAGAGGACCCAGGAGATGGTGTTGGGGAAGCTTTGCATGTAACTGCAGCCGTCGCGAATGAAGCCTTCGGACTGCCTCCTTGATGAGGTTTCCCGAGAGCACGAGCTGCTGCAGGAGTTGGTGAGGATCGTCGTCGCCAGTGCAGGTGTCGGGCTGGGACCCGCGTCGCTGCTGCAGTCGGCGGGACGCGGCAGCGCTGCGTAGCCATCCTCGCCGGCACGGGCCGGACAGAGGTTGCGGGATGCCCTGTTTGCCTGCTCCTGGAGGCCCATCAAGGCCGGGCTGAGAGGGCAATGGGGATAGCCCGCTTGGGCCTGAGGAGAGCTCCGCCACGCAATAGGGCGCAGCGCGACCCCGCACGCGACCGCGGTCTCCGAGGGCGCACCGTAGAGCTCCTGGGGGCGCCGGCCCCCCAGCCTCGGCCGACGCGGGTCGCAGCAGCAGAGGAACGGCCCGGGGCCGGGCCTTGTCTGCAGGCAGCGCCACTGGGGGCTGCAGCGGCGGCCCCGGGGGCACGCACGGGGAGGCCGGACTGTCGTGAGCCGCGTCCAGTTGCAGCGTCTGGCCGATCTGGGCCACCAGTCGGTCCACCTCGCAGGAGCCGCCCAGCGTCACCGACTGCTCCAGCAGGAGGAAGCTGTCGTCGTCGTCCTCCTCCTCCCCCTCCGCTTCCTCGCCTGCTTCCTCTTCCTCCTCCCTCCGGCACGGCATGGTCCCCTTCCCGGGTACCCAAAGCTCTGCGGGCGTCGCTGGCGGCTCGGCTGCCTGCGGGTTCGGCGGGCCACGGCACAGGAGGGCGCGAGTGGAGGCTGAAGTCGGGGCCGGGGTCGGAGTGACGCGGAAGCCGGGACCGGCTGGGCGGTCGCGCCGCGCGCTCGCAGCCGGGGGAGCCTGAATCCTGCCGGCTCGGGTTGATTTGTAAACAATGGGTGACGTCGGCGGGCTCTACCACAGCGCCGAGCCGGGGGGGTGCGGTGCCCGTGGCGGGTAGGGTTTCTTTAGGGCTGGGGTCTGGAGTGAAGCCTGGGTGCCTCAGAGCTCTCTACCTTTGCCTGCGGGTTGTGCGGGTGCCCTGGAGCGACGATCGTGGCTCCCTCAGCTGGGCGTGATTGGCATACCGGAAGACAGACACCCTGGCGGACTCCGTTGGTTTCTTCCACACACAAGCACACACACTTCCACACACTTCCATACACTCCTCCTCTCCGTACGTCAATTCGTCTGGTTTTAGCATTTGCGCTTTTGAGGTCAGGTTGCCGGCGTCAGGCGAGGGTGGCATGGAGAGGGAGTCTGACTGAGAATCGGTGTGGCAATTATGGAAATGAGGCTGACGGAGACGAAAGGAGGAAGGGGACCCTGTCCTGCGATGGGGGTGGTGGAGTTGGAAATGGCAAAGAAAGGCCACAGATGAATGTTTCTTGACTGGGAGCATGGAAGTGTGGGGGCCGGGATGGGGCTGGCCTTGCTGTAGAGGAGAATGCCCGTCTCGGGAGAAGCTGTAAGCCGGAAAGTTTTTAGAAAAACGCATCTCAGCCCAGTATTCTCTGAGTGCGTAGCAAGAGAGGAAAAAGATGAGGTTTTTGGATAAGAACGAAGCCGCAGGCCCTCTTAACCCTTCGAGATCTTGAGGTTCTTTTTCCTTTTCTTTTCCTTTTGTTCTGGGGATTGAATCCAGAGGTGCTTTGCCCGTGAGTTACATTCTCAGCCCTTTTTTAAAATTTTGAGAGAGTCTTGCTAAGTTGTTTAGAGTCTCGCTAAGCTGCTGAGGCTGCTCTGGAACTTTCCATCCTCCTGCCTCAGTCTCTTGGTTCATGGGCATGGGTAACCGTGCCTAAGATTTCTTTTTTTTTTTTTTTAATGTTAATTTTTAATTTATTGATTTTCATTTCTAGGGACAGAATTCAGGGCCTCAATCATGGTAGGAAAGTGCTAAGTGTTTTACCAGTGAGCTAAACCCCCAGCCCAAGACTTCATTTTTCAAAAGTAGAAAGGGCAGAATATAATCCTTTATTGTCATGTTGTGTTGAAATCCTAAATTCCCCAGGCATACCTTTCAAAGGCTATACTTGTAGGTAGACTTGGTGGACCAGTCCAAGCAGCCAGTGAGTGTCATACTAGTGGAGTTGCAGCTACTCAGAAGGCTGAGCAGGCAGCATGGCAAGACCCTGCATCAAAATGAATGAATGAATGAATGAATGAATGCTAAGCAAGCAACATCGCAAGACCCTGCTTCAAAATGAATGAATGAATGGATGGATGGATGGATAAATAGATAAAATAATAAAAGACAGGAGAGAGAAATTATCAGGGTGATGGAATTTTTTTTTTTTGCCTAGTGCTGGGGATCAAACCAAGGGCCTCATGCACGCAAGGCAATTACAGTACCACTGAGCTACACCCCTAGCCCAGAAATGTTATAAATTTGTCCTTTACCAAAAAAATTGAGTGTAGAATTAAAATGAATGAATTGTATATGTAAACTGTACATTATTAAAGTTGTTTTAGCTGGTGTGGTGGTGTCCCCCTGTAGTCTCAGTAACCTGGGTGGCTGAGAGAGGAGGATTTCAAGTTCAAGGCCAGCCTGAGCAATTTAGCAAAATCATATCTCGAAATAAAACAAAAAATGGACTTGGGATGTCCTGGGCATGGTGGTGCAGCCCTGTAATACCAGTGACTTGGGAGGCTGAGGCAGGAGGATCACGGTTCAAAGCCAGTCTCAGCAACTTAGTGAGACATTTAGCAACTCAGGGAGACCCTATCTCAAAATAAAAAATAAAAAGGGGCTGGAGATGTGGCTCAGTGGTTAAGCACCTCTGGGTTCAACACCCAGTACCAAAAAATAAAAAAAAATAAAGGCAAAGAGCCCCTCAGGTCAGTCCTCAGTACTGAAAAAAAAAAAAAAAAAAAAAAAAATTAGCCATAAAGCTGTCACACAAACACACAGAAAACAACTGGGAAAGTTTGGGCTATGTGCAAGTTGTAGGGAGCTCCTTTAAAATTTTTAATTTAAAGATGTTCCTTTAAAAAGGAGGAGAGCAACATGACATGGAAATGAGGTGTGATGGGGGATACAGGTAAGTCAAAAACAAGCATCTTGGTGGACAGTTCCCAAGATGAGAAGTACAGGATCAAACTTTAGGAAGGGATGACGCAGTGGCGCATGCCTGTAAACCCAGCGACTCGGGAGGCTGAGGCAGGAGGATCACGAGTTCAAAGCCAGTCTCAGCAACTTGGGGAGGCCCTAAGCAACTCAGTGAGACCCTGTCTCTAAAATAAAATAAAATACAAAATAGGGCTGGGGATGTGGCTCAGTTGTTAAGTGCCCCTGGGTTCAATCCTCAGTCCCCCCCGCAAAAAAAAAAAAAAACTTTAGGAAGGGATGAGATGGAGGAAAGAGTGGGGAGGGCTGATTCAAAAGAGCTGGTTTATTTTTGTCAAGAGTGGAGGGAAGAATGTCAGAGTAGAGAAAAGGGGATTTAGAAGAAAGTCATTGAATTTCTAAATCTAGGAAATCTGTAGATAGAAATAGATTTGCGGGACTTGGGTTGTGGCTCAGTGGTAAAGTGCTTGCCTAGCATGTGTGAGGCACTGGGTTCAATTCTCAGCACCACATATAAATAAATGAAAAAAATAAAGGTCTATCAACATCTAAAAAAATAAATTTAAAAAAAAAATTTGCTTCCTTTGTAGTCTGGATGCCTTTCATTTTTCTTGCCTAATTGCCCTGGTTAGGACCTCTAATAGAAGTGGTGAGAGCAGACGTCCTCATTTTGTTCTTGATCTTAGAGGACAGCATTGTCTTTCACATTAGGTATGATGTTACCTGTGGGCTTCTGTGGATAGATGACCTTTAATCAGGTTAAGGACATTCACTTCCATTCCTGGTTTGCTTTTTTTCCCTTTGTCATGAAAAATTCATCTTCTCATCTTATTTATGAATTTATTTGTTTATTTTTCCTCATCTTGACATGTTGTTCATTTGAGAGTAGGGTCAAGCGGCTGTTTACTGATTATGGTATTTAGAACCTTCAGAACTTAATTATGTGAATTATTGAAATGGGATGGGGAGGTAAAATAAAATTTTAAGATGAAAATATTTAGTATTAACCATTTGTGTTTTTATTCTCTGGCTCAAAATTTAAAAGTCTCTTACATCATTAAAGGCACGAAAAATGAAAAATAGGATAAACACTTCGGCAAAACTTTTGGCAGTTAGTTTCTTATACAACCAAACATAGACCTACCCTGTACAATGGATCCATTCCTAAATATTTTCCCATATTTGCACATGGGGTCTATCTATATCAAGGCCCATAGGCAGGTGATCATAGCTAAAAACTGGAAACGTTCATCAATAGGTAAATCGATAAGCAACCTAAGGGACATTCATACCATGATGATGACAGAATACAATTTAGTAACGAAGAGTTCTGAATATTGCTATACTTAGAAATGTGGATGAAGACCCAAATCAGAATCCAAGCAAAAGAAACCAGGGAAAAAAGAGCACACAGCATATGATTCCGCTTATATGAAGTTGTAGAACAGGTAAAGCGATTTATAATGGGAAGAAAATCAGAAGACTGATTACATTTAAAGACAGGGACACAGGGTTGAGACTGAAGAGGCATGAGGGAAACTTGAGAGCTGGCATAGTATTTTACATCTCCGTATCTTGATTTGGGTTTCGCTGTTAGAGCCCTGTGTTCAAACTTATCAAATGGTGCATTTCAGAATTTATTGTAAAATTTACACAGAAAGTAAAAACTGTGAACAAATACTGAATTCTAGTTAATAGACATGCTGATGAGCTTAGAAATGGGTGATGCTTGCAATTATGAAGTATATGAAAATATGAGATAGATTAAAACGTGGATAGAAGGATAGTTAACAGGTAGGTAGTTGATAAAGCTTGTATATCAAAGTATTAATATTGCAATATGACCTATCAATTCCACTACTAGGGATACCTCTGAAAGAATGGAAGACACACATTTGCACAAAAATGTGTACACAAACATTGATAGCAGCGTCATTTGTAATGGCCCCAAAGTAGTAACAACCCAAATGTTCATCAGTTGATGAATGGATGAATAGAATGTCTTATATTTGTACAGTGGATTATTATTCCCCACAAAAAGGCATAAAGTTTTATAACATCCATGGCACAACATGGACGAACCTTGAAACGCGCTGAATAAAAGAAGCCAGGCACAAAAGCCAACATATGATCTCATTTATATGAAATGTCCAGAATAGACAAATCCATAGAGACAGAAAGTAGATTAGTGGTTGCCAGGGGATGGGAGGAGAAGGGAATTAGGACTAACTGTTAATGGGTATGCGTTTTCTTTTTGGAGTGATGAAAATGTTCTGGAATTAGGGATGATGTTTGTGCCACACAGTGAATATACTAACAATCATTGAAGTGTGCACCTTAAAATGGTGCATTTTATGTTGTGTTAAGTACATCTTAACTTTTCACATGTTTAAAAACGTTTATTGTAGAATCTAGGTGCTGGTGCTGGACAAGAGGGTGTTCACTGTCAAATTCTTTTAATGTTGTTGACCATTAAGATTTTTTTTTTTTTTTTTTTTGGTACTGGGGATTGAACCCAGGGGCATTCCACCACTGCGCCACATCCCCAGCCCCATTTTGCATTTTTATTTAGAGACAGGGTGTCACTGAGTTGCTTAGGGCCTCGCTAAGTTGCTGAGGCTGGCTTTGAACTCGCGATCCTCCTGACTCAGCCTCCCAAGTGCTGGGATTATAGGCGTGCACCACCGCACCCGGC
>JAJEJO010005301.1:10670-21941 GCA_020662805.1 Glaucomys volans | reverse complement strand
CAATTTAGCAAGGCCCTAAGCAACTCAGTGAGACCCTGTCTCTAAATAAAATACAAAATAGGGCTGGGGATGTGGCTCAGGGGTGGAGTGCCCCTGAGTTCAATCCCCAGTTCTAAAAAAAAAAAAAAAAATAAGACACAAATACAATCCTAGACTGCCTACCTCTGAATCTCTTTTTTGTTGGAAAGAAATAATCTTGTATCTTGTTTAGGCCAAACAGGGCCATTTTAAAGATAATATTAACATAAACAGAAAATCTGCAAAGGTGGTTTCGAGAGTACTGCCAATCAGACCTATCAGCAGTGCTCAAATAATAATAGTGGATAATAATAGTAAGTACCAAATATTCATGATTATTATTTTTTTCTTGTGGTACTGGGGATTGAATGCAGGTGTACTCTACCACTGAGCCATTTTTTAAATTTTTTATTTTGAGACAGGGTCTCACTAACTTGCAAGACCAGTCTGATTTTGCGATCCTTCTGACTCAGCCTCCTGAGTTGCTGGGACTAGAGGTGTGTGTCACTGTGCCAGGCAAATGTCAATTATCTTTAAAAGTTTAAGGGCTGGGGATGTAGCTCAGTTGGGAGAGTGCTTGCCTTGCAAGCACAAGGCCCTGCGTTCAATCCCCAGCACCGCAAAAAAAAAAAAAAAAAAAATACCGGGCATGGTGGCACACGCCTGTAATCCTAGCACTTGGGAGGCTGAGGCAGGAGGATCACAAATTCAAAGCCAGCCTCAGCAACTTAGCGAGGCCCTAAGCAACTCAGTGAGACCCTGTCTCTAAATAAAATACAAAATAGGGCTGGGGATGTGGCTCAGTGGCCAAGGGCCCCTGGGTTAAATCCCCAGTACAAAAAAAAAAAAAGAAGAAAAAAAAGTTTAATTGAAAAAAATTTTTGATGGAGATATAATTCATGTATCATAAAATTCACCCATTTGAAGTGTATAGTTCAAGCCAGGTGTAATGGCATATGCCTGTAATCCCAGCAACTTGGGAGGCTGAGGCTGGAGGATCATGAGTTCAAAGACAGCCTTGGCAATTTAGCAAGCCCTAAGCAACTAAGTGAGACCTTGATTCTAAATAAAATATAAAAAAAAGGCTGGGGATGTGGCTCAGAAGTTAAGCACCCTTGGGTTTACTCCCTGGTACCAAATAAATAGTGCAGTTCAATAACTTTTAGATATTTGCAGAGTTGTGCAACCATTACCAAAATCTAATTTTAGAATTTTGCATCACCCCCAAAAGGAAACTTTGTGCCCATTAGCTATATCAGGTATTTATTTTATTCCTGGAACCCTGAAATGTGCTTTACAGAGATTATTTACTTCTGTCTTCCAGTAACCTCTGAGTTTGGTATTATCCCCTTTTTATAAATAAAAAAACCAAGGCCTAAAGTAAATCTGTCTAAGATAGTACACACTCTGAGTTGCAGAGCCAGGATTCAAACTCAGTTTTGTTTTGTTTTTTAAGAGACAGCGTCTCACTATGTTGCCCAGGCTGGCCCCGAGCTCCTCCCTCAGCCTTCAAGTAGCTGGGAGTACAGATGTGCACCACCCAGCCATCAGTTTTGATTGATGTCAAAGTCTGTCCTTCTCTAAGGACTACCCCATGCTATTACTTAGGCTTTGGAAGCTGGTCTTTTAAGCCTGCCTTGTTCTCACTCCCCAAGGCCTGTGGATTATTCCTGTTAGTGTGTGGGGCAGCAGTCATGCCCTATCTGTGGTCCCATTGCTCATGCCCTTCACTTTTCCTGGGCCACCCTCCTAGAGCCTGTGTCTGGGCTCCAGCCTCTTTCCCTTTAATCCACTCTCCTGACAGATACTTCCTGGTGCCCAGGTCACCCGCTACCCTACTCAAAATAGGTCCACACTGCCTCCTGAGCAAAGTCCTCAGCTTCTCAACGCAACATCCAGAAGGCTCAGAGGCCCTGCCCCGCGCCAAATATGCAACTTCATTTTGTTCTCCAGCCCTGCCCAAGCAAAGTGCTCCTGACACGCTGGACCCTTGTCAACTTCCAAATGTATCTTCCACGTTCCTGTCTCCATCTTCAGCCCTGTTCTTCATGTACAGAATCCCCTGCACCAGTCTAAATCTTACCCACTCCAGCTACAAACCTCCAGGAGGCTGTCTCTGCTCTTGCCAATAGGCAGTGTTTACTCCTCTCAGTCTCTGCATTCCCACTCCATTCAGCTCCTCCAGCAGAACTGACCCCCAAGGTGTTATCCTACCATCCTAGCTGTGACCCTGATTATTTTAATTTTCCTTCCTTCCTTCCTTCCTTCCTTCCTTCCTTCCTTCCTTCCTTCCTTCCTTCCTTCCTTTCTCTCTCTCTCTCTCTCTTTCTTCTTTCTTTCTTTCTTTCTTTCTTTCTTTCTTTCTTTCTTTCTTTCTTTCTTTCTTTTCTTTTTTTTCTTTCTTTCTTATCTTTCTTTGATGGGGATTGAATCCCAGATGCTTTGTCACTGAGCTATATCCCCAGTACTTTTTAGTTTTTCACTTTAGGACAATCTCACTGAATTGCTGAGAATGGCCTCAAACTCATGATCCTCCTGCCTCAGCCTCCCCAGTCACTGGGATTATAGGCATGTGCCACTGTAGCTTATTGATTTGTTTTTTGGGGTACTTGTTCGAAACCAGAGACTTAAAAAAATATAGAGCTTTATAGTTATACATACTAGTTGGATTCATCCTGACAAAATCATAAATACATAGAATTCGATTTCAGTTTGTGATTCTCCCCTTTTCCCTCCCTGTTCTCCTCCCCTCCCTGTTCTCCTTTCTCTGCTCTGTTATTCTTCCTTTTGCTCATCATTTATTTATGTTTGTGGAAACCAGAGACTCTTGGTCACTGAGTTACATCCCCAACCCTTTTAAAAATATTTTTAAATTATTATTATTGTTCTTATTATTTTGGGGTGTACTGGAGCAGTACTGGAGATGGAACCTAGGTCCTTGCACATGCTAGGCAAGTGTTCTACCACTGAGTTACAGCCCTAGCCCAAATATCTTCTATTTAGAGACAGGGTCTGGATAAGCTGTTCAGGCAGGCTTGAGACTTGTGATATTCCTGCCTCAGCCTCCTGAATCACTGGGATTGTAGGCACGTTCCACCATGCCCAACTGAATCTCTCATTTTAACTGTACAGAATTGGATAATCTTCCCTTTGCCCCTCTGAGTCCCTGTCTCCTATCAGGTCCTGTGGCCAGTCTTGGAGAGGATTTTGCAGCGAGGCAGGAGACAAAGTTTTCTTCTCCTTTTTTCAGTACATGGAATAATATAGTTGTCTGAAAAAGATAGAAGCATTAGGTTTTGCCCAAGACCAGAATGAACAGGTGCCTGTGAATACAAGGAGACCAAATGTAATCTGGGTGTGGAAAGTTTCCCAAAGGCTTGGTCCACAATGCAGCAATGTTCTGAGGTAGGGTTTTGGGGAATTGATTGGATCCTGAGGGCTCTGACCTCATCAATAAGCTAATCCATCAATGAGTTGTTGTTAAACGGACTATTGGGATGTGGTAGAAACTACAGGAGGTGGGAACTGGTAGGAGGAAGAGGTTCCCTGCAGGGGTTGCCCTGGGAGGGTAGATCTTGCTTCAGAACCCTTCCTTTCCTTCTCTTTCTGCTTCCTGGTCACCACGAGGAGAGAGAACAGCTGCTTCACTTCCTGCCATGGTGTTCTGTCTTACCCCAAACCCACGTCCATGGGGCCAAGGGACCATGGACTGAAACCACTGAAACTGTGAGTCAGAATAAATCTTTCCTCCTCTAAGCTGATTTTCACAGTGATGAAAAGCTGATTAATGCACCAGGGAAGCAAAAGATTGGGAATGATTTACATCCTTCCGACAAATCTAGTTTCTGTTTCTGTTAGCTGAAGTCAGTTTTCCAGTGTTGCAATCCTGACTGACAGAAAAGCAAAGGGATGGTTTCAATAAAGGGGACACCTGTAATGTGGAACACTGAGGTCAAAAGAATAATGTCAGATCTATGCCTAGTGACATGGGCAGGTCTCTGACAAATGCATGAGGACAGTAGCACAGTATGTTACCTTTATCTGAAACTTAAAACCAAATTATGTGATTCTCCATGTTTCTGTGTATTACCATAGGGTGCAATGCCACAGGAGGAGGGCTTAGTTTTGCTCTTGACATATCCACAGGTCTTGAACAGTGCCTGGCACATAATAGACACTCAATAAGTGTTTGTTGAGTGAATGTATTATATGGAAAAAGAGCTGGACAAATACATTTCAAATGGAAAATAGTAGTTTCTTAGAGGGGAGACTGGAATGCAGTGGCAGTAGGTGAGAGAATTTTATTTCTATTATTTGAATTTTTTGTAAGGAAAATATCTTATGATGATATTTGCATTAGTTGTATAAACAATATAAAAAGAGCCAAATATTAACAGGTGATGGTAAAACCCATAGAATGGTATTTCAAAGACTGTGTCATGATAAATACTGGCAAAGAAATGGGGGAAATGGGTATGTATTTGGGTATGTATTTTGGTTACACTGTTGGCTACTTTGATTTTTGAGATAGGGTTGGCTTTGTTGCCCTGACTGGCCTCTAACTCCTGGGCTTGGGCCATCCTCCTGCCTCAACTTCCTTAGTAGCTCACACTGTATGGGTACACCATTGCACCTAGCTGTTGTTGGATATTTTGATAACAGAACAGTATCATATTTTTAGTTTTTTTTTTTTAATTTTTAGTTTTTGTTGTTGTTGTTGTTGTTGTTGTACCAGGAATTGAACCCAGGGGTGCTTTATCACTGAGACATAGGCCCAGCCCTTTTAATTTTTTTTTTTTTCAACTTTGAGACAGGGTCTCACTAAACTGCTGAGGCTGGCCTTGAACCTGCTGACCTCCTGCCTCAGCCTCCTGAGTTGCTGGGATCATAGGTATGGGCCATAGATTTTTGGTTTTAAAAAATGCTTGTAGGTACCCTCACCCTGCTCTTTAGCAGACTCGGTATTGACCCAAGGTTCAGAAATACACCTGATGCTTTTATATTTTGAAATGGGCATCAAAATGTCCTGCTTTAATTTAAGAGGGAACAAGAACAAAAGTGGAGGCCAGAAGGATGCCTCCAGGGACTGAAGTCCTCTGCCTTAATTGAGGATGAAGTTAGAGGCTGGGTTTACCTGGTAATCCCCCCTCTCTTTCCTTATCTCCATCTTGTTCCTTTTTTAAAAACTTCCTTCCCGTTTTCCTCCCTTCTTACCCTCCCTTCTCACCCTCCGTTGTCTTCCATGGTGTGTGACTCTCCTGTGTTCATTTTGTCTCCCTGAGACTATTATACCTCCTTGAGGGCTGGGGTCACTTCTCTGTGGCCTTTTGTTCAGCTGGGTGCTGGAAACACCACGTCTTTATTAACTGTCTTGAATTCTGCTGGACGGCCACCCTTATGGGCAGGCAGACAACCTGTACCTGAAGAGAGTGAGGATGACCTCAGGGAGTTGCAACGCCCTCGTGGAAGCAAGGTGTGTAGGCCGCCAACTGAGTGCATATGTCCACAGCACTCAGCAGTGATATTTGCTTTTAATCAGAAGTCACGTGGGACAGTTGGTTTTGAGGAGAAACACACCCCCCACAAAAGCAACTGATTAAACTGTAACTACGGTGTGATAAAGGCGGCGTGGCATCAATTCTTCTTCACGTGGACATTTATCGAGTCTCAGTTTGTGCCACTGTGCTACTAAGCAGCTTTTCAGAGATTTTCTCATTTAATTTTCATAACTATCCTGTGAGAATTATTATTATCCTCATTTTTTTTTTTTGAACTGGGGATTGAACCCAGGGACACTCGGCCACTGAGCCACATCCCCAGCCCTATTTTGTATTTTATTTAGAGACAGGGTCTCACTGAGTTGCTTAGCCCTTGCCTGTGCTGAGGCTGGCTTTGAACTCCCAATCCTCCTGCCTCAGCCTCCTGAGCCGCTGGGATTACAGGTGTGCACCAATGCGCCCAGTTTATTATTCTCATTTTAAAGAAGAGGAAATGAGATCAAAATGTTCAGTAACTAGTCTGAGCTCACACAGCTCCAAGTGATGGACCTGGGATTTGAACCTGTGCTAAGTGCAGAGCCCACACTTTTAACTACTGTTATTTCCCTCCAAATCATACAAAACTGCGATTTTTCATTAAAGCAGATGAACCAGAAATATAGTCCCATGGTTTTCTTTCTAGTTGCAGTGGTAATACTTTCAAGTGTTCAATGTTTCTTCTTCTGTGGAATCATCCATTTAATACAATCAATCAATCAATCATGTTCTGGGTCCTGGAACAAAACTTGTTAAGACTTTTGGGAGAAGGACAGAATATGAACGTGTGTGTGTGTGTGTGTGTGGGGGGGTGGGATACAGAGGATGGAATCCAGGAGCATTCTGCCTCTGAGCTACATCCCCAGACCTTTTTATTTTATTTTATTTTATTCTATTTTTTTTTGGAACCAGGGATTGAACTCAGGGACACTTGGCCACTGAGCCACATCCCCAGCCCTATTTTTGTATTTTAATTAGAGACAGGGTCTCACTGAGTTGCTTAGGGCCTCGCTAAGTTGCTGAGGCTGGCTTTGAACTCGCGATCCTCCTGACTCAGCCTCCTGAGTCGCTTGGATTATAGGCGTGCGCCACCACGCCCGGCTATTTTATTTTGAAATAGGGTCTCACTAAGCTGCTGAGGATGACCTTAAACTTGGATTCTCTTACCTCAGCCTCTTGTGTTGCTGGGATTCCAGGCATGTACTGGGCCTGCCTTAGGTTTATGTATATATCAGCATCAATACAGAGTGGATTTTCCAACACTGTCTGGGGTTCAATGAAAAGTTTCACTAGCAGTGGTGTGCACCTGTAATCCTGGCCACTTGTGAGGTTGAGGCAGGGGGATTGAAAGTTTGAAATCAGCCTGGGCAACATAGAAGACTCCTAACTAAAAAAAAAAAAAAAACACCCCCAAACAAAAAACAAAACAAAACAAAACAACATCAACAACAAAAACAAATGGGAAGAACAAAATTCACCTAAGGGTAAACGGTTGGTGGTATAGATCAGTGGTGGAGGGTTTGCTAACCCTAACCCTAACCCTAACCCTAACCATCAAAAGCCTACCAACCAAGAAAAGCCCAGGACCAGATGGATTCTCAGCTGAGTTCTACAAGACCTTCAAAGAAGAGCTTATACCAGTACTCCTGAAAGTATTTCATGAAATAGAAAAGGAGGGAACCAGCCAGGCGCGGTGGCACATGCCTGTAATACCAGGACTTGGGAGGCTGAGGCAGGAGGATCTCGAGTTCAAAGCCAGCCTCAGCAACTTAATGAGGCCCTAAGCAACTCTGTGAGACCCTGTGTCTACATAAAATACAACATAGGGCTGGGGATGAGGCTCAGTGGTGGAGTGCCCCTGGGTTCAATCCCCAGTACCCCCCCCCAAAAAAAGAAAAGAAAAGGAGGGAACCATTCCAAATTCATTCTATGAAGCTAGTATCACTCTGATACCAAAACCAGACAAAGACACATCTAGAAAAGAAAACTTTAGACCAATATTTCTGATGAATACAGATGCAAAAATCCTTAACAAAATTATGGCAAATTGGTTACAAAAACACATTAAGAAGATAGTGCACCCCGATCAAGTGGGGTTTATCCCAGGGATGCAAAGCTGGTTCAACATCCGGAAATCAATAAATGTAATTCATCGCATCTATAGACTTAAGGTTAAGAATCACATGATTATTTCGATAGATACTGAGAAAGCATTTGACAAAATACAACACCCCTTCATGCTCAAAACATTAGAAAAAATAGGGATGGTAGGAACATACCCGAACATTGTAAAGGCTATTTATGCTAAGCCCACTGCCAACATCATTCTTAATGGAGAAAAACTAAAAACATTCCCTTTAAAAACTGGAACAAGGGATGCCCACTGTCACCACTTCTATTCAACATTGTGCTGGAAATGCTAGCCAGAGCAATTAGACAGACCACAGAAATCAAAGGTATACGAATAGGAAAAGAAGAACTCAAGCTGTCACTATTTGCTGATGACATGATCCTATATTTAGAGGATCCAAAAAACTCCACCAGGAAACTTTTAGACCTAATTAATGAATTCAGCACAATAGCAGGATATAAAATAAACACACATAAATCAAATACATTTATCTACATAAGTGATGAATCATCTGAAAATGAAACAAGGAAAACAACTTCGTTCAAAATAGCCTCAAATAAAATAAAATACTTGGGAATCAATCTAACAAAAGAGTTGAAAAACCTCTACAACAAAAACTACAGAAAGTTAAAGAAAGAAATTGAGGAAAACCTTAGAAGATGGAAAGATCTTCCATGTTTTTGGATAGGCAGAATTAATATAATCAAAATGGCCATACTTCCAAAGGTGCCATGCAAGTTTAATGCAATTCCAATAAAAATTCCAATGACATTCTTCATAGAAATAGAAAAAACAATCATGAAATTCATCTGGAAGAACAAAAGACCCAGAATAGCCCAAACAATCCTGGGCAGGAAGAAAGATACAGGTATCACAATACCAGACCTTAAACTCTACTATAGAGCAATGGTTACAAAAACAGCAAGGTACTGGCACTAAAAGAGACAGGTAGACCAATGGTACAGAATAGAAGACACAGAGACAAACCTACATTAATACAGTTACCTTATACTAGACAAAGGTCCAAAACCATACAATGGAGAAAAGATAGCCTCTTCAACAAATGGTGCTGGCAAAACTGGAAATCCATATGCAGCAAAATGAAATTAAACCCATATCTCTCACCCTGTACAAAACTTGACTCAAAATGGATCAAGGATCTAGGAATTAGACCTGAGACTCTTCGCCAAATAGAAGAAATAGTAGGCCCAAATCTTCTTCATGTTGGCTTAGGACCAGACTTTCTCAACATGACCACCAGAGCACAAGAAATAAAAGGAAGAATCAATAAATGGGATGGATTCAAACTAAAAAGCTTTTTCTCAGCAAAAGAAACCATCAATAGTGTGAAAAGAGAGCCCACAGAGTGGGAAAAAATCTTTTCCACTCACATTTCAGACAGAGTACTGATCTCCAAAATTTATAAGGAACTTATAAAACTTTACACCAAAAATGCAAAGAACCCAATCAATAAATGGGCTAAGGAACTGGGCAGACACTTCACAGAAGATGATATACAGGCTATTAACAAATATATGAAAAAGGGCGCATCATCTCTAGTAATTAAAGAAATGCAAATTAAAACCACCCTAAAATTTCATCTAACTCCAATTAGAATGGCTATTATCAGGAATACAAGCAATAATAAATGTTGGTGTGGATGTGGGGAAAAAGGCACACTCATGCATTGCTGGTGGAGTTGCAAATTGGTGCAGCCACTCTGGAAAGCAGTATGGAGATTCCTCAAAAAACTTGGAATGGAACCACCATTTGACCCAGTTATCCCACTCCTCGGTCTATACACAAAGGTCTTAAAATCAGCGAAGTATAGGTATGCAGCCACATCTATGTTCATAGCTGCTCAATTCACAATAGCTAGATTGTGGAACCAACCTAGATGCCCTTCAATTGAAGAATGGATAAAGAAATTGTGGTATATATACATAATGGAATATTACTCAGCCATAAAGAAGAATAAAACTATGTCATTTGCTGGTTAATGGGTGAAGTTGGAGAATATCATGCTAAGTGAAATAAGCCAAGCCCAAAAAACCAAAGGTCGAATGTTTTCTCTGATCAGTAGATGCTGACACATAACGGGTGTGGGGGGTTATGGGGGGATAAGAAAAGAATGGAGGAAGTATGGATGGTGTAGAGGAGAATGGGACGGGAGGGGATGGGGGAAGGAAAAATAGTAGACTGAGACAGACAGTATTACCCTATGTATACATAAGATTATATGAATCGTGTGAATCTACATTGTGAAAGAAAAGATATATTCCCTGCTGTATAATTATATCAAAGTGGGTTCTCCTGTCATGTATAATTAAAAAGAACCAATAAAAACAAACGAACAAACAAACAAAAAAAAACAAAAAAGAACAAACTTCACCTAAGGGCAAAGGGTTGGTGGTATAGCTCAGTGGTGGAGGGCTTGCCTAGCATATGAAAGGTCCTGGGTTTGATTCCCAGTACCATGGAGGATGAGGAGAAGAGGAAGAAGAAAAATGTGCTGGATATATGTTTGTATATCTGTTGAATTTTATGTTTCTTTAAAAAAAATTGTTCTTGTAGTTGTAGATAGCATGCCTTTATTTTATTTATGTTTACGTGGTGCGAAAGATCAAACCCAGTACCCCACAGGTGCTAGGCAATTGCTGTGTCACTGAGCTACAGCCTCAGTCCTTATGTTTCTTTTCATGTATTTACTCAATAAAGATGATTTGTTAGTTGAAAAACTAAATGTATTTTATTTGGATACATTTACCAACCTTTTTTTTTTTTTTTTTTGTGGTACTAATGATTGAATGCCAGGCCTTGTGTGTGCCTAGTACTCTACACTGAGCTATATTCCAAGCTCTTTTTAAATTTTATTTTAAAACAGTCTCAATAAATTGCCCAGCTGGCCTTGAACTTGTGATCCTCCTGCCTCAGCCTCCCAAGTCTGGGATTATAGGTGTGCACCTCTGTGCCCAGTTTCAAATTTTTAATATGAAGTCATCAATTGAAAAAATCTATTAGGACATGTGATTCAATTTTTAAATTTGGAGAATATAGTGTGAGGACTTGTTTATATTTATTTAATAGGTATTTACTGAACAGCCATCATGTGCCAGACACCATGGAAAGAAAACCAGATGTAGTTTCTGCCCATTTGGTGCAAATGCTCACATGAAATAAATAGTCAAACAAATATATGAACTGTGATAAGAGCTATAAAGGAAGAAGAATTTATGAAAATTTAGAGGGGAAATTGATTTACATATTGGGGCTATAGAAAGCCTCTGAATTGGTGACATTTAGTCAGAGACCTGAAAGATGGTGAAGTGAAAAATGGTCCAGTCAGAGAAAACAACACATGTAAAGGCCCTGAGGCAAGGCAGAATTTGTTGAAAAATAAAGTGTGTGGGTAGAGCTTTGTGAAAGAGGGAGAGTGCTGGGAGACTCTCAGATGAAATAACATCAGAAGGAACAATAGGAATAAACAAAAAACAAAAACCAACCCTCTTGAGAAGTCCAGCATAGAAAGCAAAATAGAAACCAAGTTAATGTTTTAAATTTACAATTCTCACATCTGTTGCCTCAGTT
>JAJEJO010005300.1:183785-227446 GCA_020662805.1 Glaucomys volans | reverse complement strand
CCCGCCCAGCTCTCTGTTCGGTGACGATCTACTGGCCCAGGCGCCCTCAAGACGCCCACCACGCCCCCTGGAGGTGAGGACGTGGCCTGGGCTGTCAGACAGGAACCCGGGGCTTCTGGGGAAGGCCAGGCCTGGATTCTGTGTCAGGTACCCGCCTCCCCCACCCGGCCACTCCCCCGCGTGGCCTCAAATCCTCTGGAGAAAGACGCCTCCAGGCTGGGGGCGCGGCTCCCGTCCGGCCGGGCCTGTGCAGGCCCCGGGTTCCATCCCGGCCCTGCAACACGCGCACGCGCAGCTCCTGGAACCTGGGACTGCAGGGCCGCCCCACCTGGCTCCCACCCGCTGGCCCTTCCGGCTGGGTGACCTCGGGCAGGCAGCGTGCCCGTCCAAGCCTCAGTTTCCTCGTCTGAGGTGAAGGTGACGCTCCTCACTCGCCAGCGCTGTGGAAGGCTCACGCCATCATCTAGCAGAGGCAGCACAGGAGGTGGGGCCACTGGGACCAGGGTCCCTCTCTGCGGTGTCCCCGCGGCAGGCTGTGGCTGCTCAGGACAGCAAAGTCCAACAGAAACAGCACAGCCACTTTAGATGCCTGACACCACACAAAACTAAACAGGTGGAATCAACCTCAATAATGTATTTTATTCTATCACCATTTCAACATTTAATCCATATTCTAATTCTTAAAAAATCCTTTTTTTGCCCGGCGTGGTGGCGCACACCTGTAATCCCAGCAGCTCCGGAGGCTGAGGCAGGAGGATCAAGAGTTCAAAGCCAGCCTCAGCAACTTAGCAAGGCCCTAAGCAAGTCAGTGAGATCCTGTCTCTAAATAAAATACAAAATAGGGCTGGGGATGTGGCTCAGTTGTGGAGTGCCTCTGGGTTCAATCCCTGGTTCCAAAAAAAAAAAAAAAAAAAAAATTCCTTTTTTTTTTTTCTTTCAGGACTGGGGATGGACCCCAGGGCAGGGGCTCTACTGTGGATGGCGTCCCCAGCCTTTGTCATTTTATTTTTTGAGATAAGGTCTGACTAAGTTGCTGAGGCTGTCCTCAAACTTGCAATCCTCCTCCCTCAGCCTCCCCAGGAGGGGTTCACACGCACATGCCACCACACCCAGCTAAAAGTTCTTCGTAAGGTTCTTGCCTGCCTTTTTAGCTGCTGAACCTTTGGAATCCAGTTGTACTTAGATCTGTGACCCAGCGCCATTTGAGCTAGCCCCACTTTAAAGTTTCAAAGACCTTGGTGACCACTGCCACCCTGCACTGGTAGGAGGAGGTCTGGAGGAAAGTTGACCTCCAGAGTGAGTTACCCGGTGGGCCAGGAAGTGCAGCCGTGAGACCTGGAAGGGAAAACCAGGCCGAGAGGGGCCTGCTCTGGTTCTTCCTGCCCCTCACATCATCTCAAGAAAATGGGGGTGAAGGACAAGCTGGTGCGTTCCAGAAGCTGTAGACTGAGCACCTGCTGTATGCCTGGTGCTGATCCAGGTGCAGGGGATAGAGCAGTCCACCAGAGGCACTCCAGCGTTCTGGGGCTCACAGTCCGGAGAGAGGCAGAAATTAAACACCGCAGGAATAGACAGATAAACGATAATGGAGAGCAGAGTGAGCTCATGGGCTGGGGATGGGAATGAGGAATATGTGGCCAGCTTCCAGGCCAGAGGTGGCGACTGGACAAGCTGAGTTTAGAAAAGTGATCAGAGGTGGTGGGGTTTGACATGTGTTTCATGGACTGAAATTTGCCACTTTTATAGGTCGAAATGGTCGAAAATTAGGAATTTCATATGATTCCACATAATATTTAGGGAGTAGAAAGAATTGGGGAATATCCTGTTTGAAGCTCAAGAAATGGTCTATGGACCTCCTAATTAAGCTCAGCTTCAGGAGAGAGAGTCTGCAGCCTTTACCCGTAAGGATGCGACCCAAATCCCTCCTCCAGAAGTATCATAACTCCCCGGCGTCCAGAGAGGTTGAGTGATTTTCCTAGGGGTCACACAGCCCGAAGGGAGGAGAGGCTGAGCTGTTGCCCAGAGATCCCGCCGCTTCGTCTAGCTCCTGGCAGGCTTATGTTGATTGTCCCCTCGCGGCGCCCGGAAGCGACCCTCAGTAAACAAAGCCGTGTGTGGGCGCAGCCCCAGCTGCCCGGGGCGCACTGTCCAGCCCGAGGGGGGCGGGGGAGGAATGTTGTGAATGAACCCAGGGCCCGCCCCGAAACTCCGCATAAGGGATGCGCCGCAGGGGTTCTCCGGATCTGATTGGCCTGCGGCACCCCGTGATTGACAGCGCCCCTCGCTCTACTCTCTGATTGGGTGGGCACGAGAAAACTGGCATCCCAGCCATCGAATGAACAGTGGAACCTTGGAGACGGGTCTGGAGGCGCAGCCAATGACGGGAGAGGGCCGGGGAGGCCGAGGGGGGGTCCAATGGGGATAGGCGCCGGGGGCGGGACAACGGCGGAGGATAAAGCGGCGGCCGAAGCAGCCTCATTGTTGTGAAGAGTCTTAAAGGGGCCGCATCACCCGCCCGGCCGGGTGCGGGGCGGGGTGGGTGCGGCGGGGGTCCCGGGGCGGCCAGGAGCAGAGGAAGGACAGGAAAGCGGGCAGGGGCCGCGGGCGCCGGCGAAGCGGAGCGGGCACCGACAGACCCCCAAGCAGGCCCCGCCCCGGCCCCGGCCCGGCCGATGGACCCCCCGGCGGCCAAGCGGAGCCGGGGCTCCCCCGCGGGACCGGAGGAGCGAGACGCCGGGGCCGGGGCGGCGCGCGGCCGGGGCCGACCCGAGGCTCTGCTGGACCTCAGCGCCAAGCGAGTGGCCGAGAGCTGGGCCTTCGAACAGGTGACCGGGGCGGTGGGTGCTGGGAGGGACGCACCCCCAGCCGGTGCCCAGTGACCCCCAGACTCCGGACCCACCTCCTCATCCGGTCACCCGAGGTCGCACCCCGTAGGATCCCAACCGCCCGAAACGCTCCCTCATCCTCGCGGGGCTGTTCTTCAGACCGCGACCCGCCCTCCACCCCTTCGCCCCCATCCCCACCTCGGCGCCCCGGGATCCCCTCCTCCCGGCACTTCCTCTCCTCTTGTCGCGGATCCTGGGGGCCGGCCCTCGCGGTCCCCCCCGTGTCGCCGGGCACCTCTCTTTCCCTCTGCACCCTCGTACCCCAGTAGGGACGCCCCATGCCGACCTCACTCCTCTCAAACTCGGAGGAACAGCTCCCACCCGGGGACAGTCCGCGTCCCCAGGTCTCAGCCCCTGGAAGCCCACACTTCCCCACCTGCCCTCAGATCTCCTGGCAGGGGATCCCCCACCTCTCCAGACGCCAGCTCAGGACACCCCCTCTGCCCTCCTGCCCCAGCTCTCCAGGTTAAGAACCCCTCCATCTTTGGGGGCTCTCCTCTTCTCCAGGTCCTCCCACCTCGGGTTGCCCAGCCCCCCTTGCTGGCAGTACGGCTTACTCAGGGGTCTTCCCTCCCCCCACTTCTCACCTCCCCCTCCCCCCACCCAGCTATCCTAGTCCTTCTGGGAGGGAGGGAGGGAGAGAGGGAGCCCAGGCAGAGCCTAGATGGAGGCACCTGTACAGGTGCACTTGGAACCCCACCTTGTGGCTTCTGGGGGCTCCTCCAGGACGCCCCAGGACAGGGACCCTTGAAGTCCTCTTTCCTGGCCTCAGTGGGGGCCCCAAGGAGCTGGAGATGAGCCTGGAAATCACTAAGCATATGCAGCCCCCACAGGCGCTGTCCTTTGACTTTCAGGGACATTCTTTGCTCCCTGGCCTCTCCAGGGACTGATGGGTTTGGGCCAGTTGTGGATGGAGTAGGCTCTGATTCATGGACCGGAAAATCCCTCCTTAGTCATCTGCCAACTGTCACTGGGCCAGTCACAGGCTCTCCCACTTCCCCCAGAAACCTAGGTAGGAGAGGGGCTAAGTCCCCTTTCTTGTGTGGGAGATACACAGAACAATCCCCAAACCATCTCCAGGGCTCCCTTTACCTGCCCTGGTCAGGTCAGATGCTAGAAAAGTCCTATAACCCTTGGAGGGTTGTCATTCTCCTCACTTTGAAGAGACTGGGGCACAGAGAGGTTGGGAAACTTGCCCAACGTCACCCAGCCTATGAGTAGCAAACCCAGATTGGAGCACAGGCTCAACCAGCTTGCTTCATTGCCTGAAGTCCATGGGGGTGGCCAGGGCACCCCTCCCCTCCTGGGGGCCCTACCCAAGGGAGGGGCTTAAAGAGGAAACTGAGGAATGGAGCCTGTCTTGGGAGCTGTAGCTCACCAGCTTGGGGACCCTGAACAAATGAATTCACCCACATCTGAGCCTCACAGCCATTCCCCTGGCTGTGAAACAGGGCCGTGGTTTAGTGGGGTGGGGGAGGTTGCGAAGGTAGGGAGATCAGACACAGGGCATTTACACAGTGCACCCTGAGAAAGTCACCCTTGATCCCTGTTTATCACTTTTGTCTAACTTCCTCCTGGCCCCCCAAAGCCTGGGAGGTGGGAAAATCTGATGCCAGAACTCAGGGACCTGGAATCCAGGAAGGAATCTGTAGAAAGTTCTAGAATGCTAAGAATGGACCAGGCATTATTTTAAGTGCTTTACATCCATTAACGCTGGGTTTTGTTGTTGTGGTTTTGTCTGTTTTGGTTTTGTTTGTACTGCCATGAAACCCGGAGGTGACTTACCACTGAGCCATGGTCCCTGCCTTGTGTGTGTGGGGGCGGGGGGGTGCTGGGGGTAGAACTCAGGGCCTCATGCCTGTTCCCAACCCTTTTTATTTTTTTAAATTTTGAGACAGGGTCTCGCTAAATTGCTTAGGGCCTCTTTAAGTTGCTGAGGCTGGCTTTGAACTTGTGATCCTCCTGCCTCAGCCTCCCAAGACACCAGAATTGCTCCTTGCTCTAAATTTCAGCAGTTTTTTTAAAGAGATGGGGGTCTCTGTTGCTCAGGCTGGCCCTGAACCCCTGGGCTCAAGCAGCCCTCCTCCCTCAGCTTCCTGAGTAGCCGTGACAACGGGTGGATGGCTTATTGAGCATATTTCATCCTCCGGTCTTCAGGAGATGGTTGCTATTCACGTCCCATTTTACACTTGGGGTTCAGGGAGTCCAGTGACTTGGCCAGGTCATGCCTCTGGTAAGCAGCAAAGGGTATTGACAGCTGGGGTTCCAGCTGGGTTGCTAACCCACCAGGCCTTCCCACAGGTTGAGGAGCGCTTCTCCCGGGTACCGGAGCCCGTACAGAAGCGCATCGTGTTCTGGTCGTTTCCACGCAGCGAGCGGGAAATATGCATGTACTCGTCGCTGGGCTACCAGCCTCCAGAGGGTGAGCAGGACACCCGGGTGCCCTTCACCCGGGGGCTGCACCTGTTGCAGAGCGGGGCTGTGGATCGTGTGCTGCAAGTGGGTGAGTGTCTGTCCCCAGCCCTCCAGGGAGGTCCAGGGAGGTCCACCGCAGGCCTGGAGGTGGGAGGCAGGGGGCGGGGGGCCCAGGGGGCTGATGGTGGGAGCTTTCAGACCAGGGCTTTGAGGCCCGGGAATCATCCTAGACCTCAGGCAGCAGGGAGTAGGGGTGGGGGGCCCCAGAGCATAGGCACTAGGGCCGACAAGGGTCGAGCGCAGACATGACAGTCACCCTGGATCCTGGGCAGAGGCCCCTGGAGGGGTTGAGACACCGTGGTGTGGTCTTGGACCTCAGGCTTCAGGTCCAGCTGGGCCTGGGTGCAGGGTAATGAGCTACAGGTGGAAGGTCGACCCCAGGTGGCTGAATGGGGGACTAAGGGAAGAGGAGGTCAGAGGAGCAACCAACCCAAGAGTAAGAGAAGTTTCCAGACTATAGACAGAGGGACCCAGCGATATGATGGCCAGCAGTGAGAATGATCCCAGACCTCAGCCACTGGGCCAGGTGAGAGGCAGACCCAGAGATGCGGAGCCAGAGGCTGGAGCTGGGCAGACCTCAGGCAGAGACGCAGGTGGAGGCGGGGGTTGAGGCTGAGAGCTGTCCACGGCACAGCAGTGACTGCAGGTCACAAAAATGTGCTCTGTATTTTACAAAGAATCAGGGGAGAGGAATTTGGCGCTTGCAAGTCCAGAAATGATCAGTGTTAGAGGAGCAGGAAAGGCCAATTATCCCGTGCCCCGAGCTGGTGATCGTTATGTGTCAGTGAAAGAAATGATTAAAACATTGAATCAAAAAGCAAAAAGGTTTAGGGCCAGCGTGGAGGGATGGTCTCCAGCTTAAGGCAGTGGGACTTAGGTGGGAATGTAGAGGAGTTTAGCATCGGAGATGCATTCACGGTCTTAGACCTCAGCCAGCGGGGCCCAGCTGAGGACGGGAGGCATGATTCTAGAGCTGGAGGAGGAAGCTGATCCTAGACCTCAGGCGGTGGGGCTCATGTCAGGGTTGGGGGAAGGTTATGAACTAGAAGGAAAGGAGGGGACTGCAGAGCCGGAGTTGGGGGAGATGGGGACAACAGGCCTCAGACCTCAGGCAGCGGGGCCTGCAAGGTGACAAGCGCAGCATGTGCCAGAAAACAGGACTCCAGGGGTGGCAGGTCATGGCTCCCTGCTGGAGCAGAGGCCCATCTTGTCTGGGCCTCCAGGGCCCTCTCATCCCTAGAGTCCCCCTCGCCTGGACAGCGCCCAGCCAGCCTCCTCCGGTATGAGGAAGCCATCTCTCTGCATGACGCAGGTTGGGCCCAGGCTGCCCAACCAGTCGGATGAGCCCCAGAGACATCTGGGCTGCCCAGGGGCCAGGGAGGGGCGGGGGTACAGGCACAGGGTGATGCGGCCCCTGGCCTGCCACATCAGCCCCTTGCCCTCAGTGTTGCAGGCCTTCGGCATCTTCCCATGAAACCCTGGCTGTACCCGTGGCTGCAGGCCATCTCGGGCTTGGGGGCTGCCACGCACTGTCTGTCATTAGCCTGCGGACAGGGCTCACCCAGGACGGAGCACATGCGTGCTCTGAGCACTTGCCAGGCATTCGCTCATTTCGTTGTCACTGTGACCACAGGGATGTTGTTTCACTCCAGCTGGACAGATGGGAAACCGAGGCACAGGCAGGTTGAGTGATCTGCCCAGGGTGGCTCAGCGGGGCTGTGCCTTGGGCCTCACCGGGGACAAAGGCCACCTGTGTCTGGGCTGACCCGACGCCGGCTGCCTTGCTCCTAGGCTTCCACCTGAGCGGAAATGTCCGGGAGCCGGGGGGCCCTGGGGAGCCAGAGCACCTCTACCACGTCTCCATCAGCTTCGACCGCTGCAAGATCACATCCGTGAGCTGCGGCTGCGACAACCGAGACCTCTTCTACTGCGCCCATGTGGTGGCCCTCTCGCTGTACCGCATCCGGCACGCCCGTCAGGTGGAGCTGCGGCTGCCCATCTCGGAGACGCTCTCCCAGATGAACCGGGACCAACTGCAGAAGTTCGTGCAATACCTCATCAGCGCCCACCACACCGAAGTGCTGCCCACTGCCCAGCGCCTGGCCGATGAGATCCTGCTGCTGGGCTCTGAGATCAACCTGGTGCACGGTAAGGACGCTGGGGAGCCGGGGCGGGAGGGTCCAGCTCAGCCACCGGCCGTGCGTTTGCCTTGGAGTTCATGGGTGCCTGGGTGCCTGAAGCCGGGGAGTGCACCCACCTCATCACCTGTGTGGACCCGGGTCACGTACTGAATGAGTGGCAGATCCTGGTCATGCTTTGGCCCAGGGGCAGATGAGTGGTCAGAAACCAGGACACGGCAGAGGGCAGGGCCAGAAGGAAGAGCCCGGTGCAAGGTCCTGCCCCGGGGTGGAGGCGACTCAGCATCTCAGGAGCAGGCTGTACGTGGGTGGGTGTCATGGGAGGGGCCTGGGGGATACGCCAGGAGGTGCTGCGAGGACCACAGTGGCGGGAAGATGGGTGGATGAATGAGCAGTGGGTGGAAGCATGGCAGTGTAGTCGAGGGTGTGCTGGGTGGGTGCAGAGAGTTATGCCCAGGCATGGGGTGAACAGTGGCGTGAGTGCATGGGTGATTACTGCAATGGCAGGCGAGTAGGAGCAGTGGGGATCCTGTTGGGTGGGGAGGCTCTGGTTGGGAGCATGGGAGAGACAGATGGTGGTGGACCAGTGAGGTTGGCAGAAGAATGGAAGGACCAGTTGGGGTGAGTTGGTGGGTGTGTGGAGGGTTTGCACTGACATGGCAGGCGGAGGGGATGGGGGCTTTGTGTAGGATGGATGGATGGACTACTGGTGATGGGTGTTTTGAGAGGGACCTATGGTGGCTGGTCGGAGGCAGGAAGCATGGGGAGTGAGGTGGGACCAGTCAGATGGGTGGGTAGCGTGTGTGGGAGTTGATGGACAAATGGGAAGGTGGGAATTTTGAGTGGCAGATGCACATGGATTGGAAAGACAAATGGAGCAGATGGAGTAATGGGGTGAGTGTGTGGATGGAAGGGTGGGTCGGGCAGTGACGTGGTTATGTGTAAGGTCAGGACATGTGGATGAACTGATGGGGGCAGCATGTGGATGAACTGATGGGGGCAGTGATGAGGTGCATAGGGACAGGAGTCACAGGAGTTGGTGGCTGTGCGGGCAGTGTTTCAGCTGAGATGGATGGGTGAGTAATCAATGAGTGGTGCTGTTTTGGGTGGGATAAGTAAATGGGTGGGTGGGTGGTATTTTAGTAGATGAATGGATTAGATGGATGACTAAATGGATGAGTGAGTGAATGGATGGTGTTATGGGCAAGATGGAAGAATAAAGGGATGGGTGGATGGATGGATGGATGGATGGATGGAAGGATGGATGAATAGATGGACGGATGGGAGGGAGGGAGGGATGGACAGACAGGAGGGTGGGCAGTGCTTACACTAGGAGAGGTGGAACTTTGGGATGGATGGGTGATTTGGAGGAATAGACGGGAAGAAGGACATATGCCTTCTCTCCAACCCCAACCGCTGCCCAGCCTCGGCTTCCATCACCCACCCTGCGCTTCCCTGCAGGTGCCCCAGACCCCACGGCAGGGGCCGGCATTGAGGATGCCAACTGCTGGCACCTGGACGAGGAGCAGATCCAGGAGCAGGTGAAGCAGCTGCTGTCCAACGGTGGCTACTACGGGGCCAGCCAGCAGCTGCGCTCCATGTTCAGCAAGGTGCTGCATGGGCACGGGAAAGGGGTCCTCAGAGGGCCAGCCCTGGCACCCCACACCTTCCTCACTGCCCTGTCCCTGGTACAGGTGCGGGAGATGCTGCGGATGCGGGACTCCAATGGGGCGCGCATGCTCATCCTCATGACTGAGCAGTTCCTGCAGGACCCGCGCCTGGCCCTGTGGCGGCAGCAGGGCGCGGGCATGACAGACAAGTGCCGGCAGCTGTGGGATGAGCTGGGTAAGGCCACCCCCGAGCGAGGGACAGCACTGGGGCTCCCGTGCCCAGGTCTCACTCCCCAGGCATCAGCGTCTGCCCTGAGTCTCCCTCCCTGGGTCCGGCAGAGTTCTTGCACACTCCCACCTGCAGGCACTGTTTGAGTGCTCGGGCGGCAGCAGAGGAGAATACGCCATCCTGCTCTGGGGGCTGACGTGGCAGGGGAGAAAGACAGTGAAATGCTATACAGTTGTCCCTCAGTATTCAAGGAGGGTGGGCTCCAGGACCCCAGGGACCCAGAATCTGTGGATGCTTAAGTCCCTTATAAAAAAGTGGCTGGAGCCGGGCGTGATGGCGCACGCCTGTAATCCAAGCGACTTGGGAGGCTGAGGCAGGAGGATCGTGAGTTCAAAGCCAGCCTCAGCAACTTAGCGAGGCCCTAAGCAACTCAGTGAGACCCTGTCTCTAAATAAAATACAAAATAGGGCTGGGGATGTGGCTCAGTGGCCAAGTGTCCCTGAGTTCAATCCCCGGTTCCAAAAAAAAAAAAAAAGTGGCCTGGGGCTGGGGGTGCTGGCGCGCACAGCCCGGGGTCCATCCAGCACCACAGAGAATAAAACTAAAATGAAAGGGGCTGGACTGGGGCTCAGCGGTGGCGCACTTGCCTGGCCTGTGTGAGGCCCTGGGTTTGATCCTCAGCACCACATATAAATAAATACAATAAAAGACCCACTGACAACTAAAACATATTTTTAAACATTTTAAGTGGCCTACTCTTTGCACAGAACCCACTCCCACCCTTCACGTGTTCTGCTTCCCTCTTTGGTGCTGGGCATGGAACCCGGGACCTGCGCACGCCCAGCACCGGCTCTGCGCGGAGCCACACCCCCAGCTCTGCGCGGAGCCACACCCCCAGCTCTTTCGTGTTCTCCATCGTGAGGTTCCTTATGATTCCTGCCCGGTGACCACGCTGTGGGCTTTCTTGAAAGTCAGACAGTCGCTATTTTCCGCTTTGCAGGCCACCTGCCCTCCGACCTGACCCCGGATTCTGCTCTGCAGCAGAAAAGCGGCCACAGATGTCGGCCCTGAGTGCAGGTGGTGGATCCCAACGACACCTTTTCCATGGACACTTTATTTATATGAATTCCACATCATTCTACGTTATAAAACACCCTTCTTCTGTTTTTGTCATTTTTTCCCCACCATTTAAAAATGTAAAAATACATCTCAGCCAGTAGCCCGTTCAAAATCAGATCATGGGTTCGGTTTTCTCCACATGCTACAGTTCGCTGCTTGGCTAACCCCCGAATTAGGTGGTGAAAAAATTCTGTAGACGAAAAGGAAAACACACCAACAAACACTGAGAGGAGTCTGGCCACCTGAGTTTCAACCCTGATTTCTAACTTCCTGATTCTGACCTTGAATGAGCCATGTTCCCTTTTTGTGCCTGATTTTTCTTACCCAGGAAGTGGAGAGACTGTTACTCAAGACCTCCGAGGGTCCAGATTAGGAGTGAGCAGAATGGTGCCCAGTAGACAGTAAATGCTCTGTGAGTGTGTGGTGTGATCATTGCCTCCCGTGTCTCCTCAGGGGCCCTGTGGGTCTGTGTCATCCTGAGCCCCCACTGCAAACCAGAGGAGCGGGCGGGCTGGCTCCAGCTGCTTGGCACATGGGACAAGCTGGACGTATGCCCACTGGAAGAGGGCAACTACTCCTTCGATGGCCCCAGCCTGCAGCCCACCATGGCCCCCAGCCCAGGTAGGAGAGGGGTCCCAGCCAGCTCTTCCCCACAGAAACGTCACCACTGGCTATGTCCCACCTTCCTATCGTGAAGCTCTGTCTGAGGAGATCGAGGGAGTAGGGAAGAGAAAGGAGCCCCAGCTACTGTCTGTCCTCCCAACCAGGAGGGAGGAAGTGGTGAGGGCAGGTGCAGGGGCAGCTACAGGATAATTAAATACAGTGCTTGAGACACCTATCACCCTGAGCTGGTCTCCTAGCTCCACCTTCTGTTAGCTGTGGAGACAGAATAGAGAAGGAAGAGGACAGGTGACATCAAACACAAGGGGGAGGTGAGACATTGAGAAAGAGAGACAGGTAAAGAGAACAGAAAAGAATGGAGACAGAGAAAAGAAGAGGCAGGCAGAATAGATCAGAGGTGCAGAGAGACTGGGGAGAGGAAGGAAAAAGGGCAGTCACTGAACCTCAGTTCTGCACTGTGGTGGGGGCTGCAGCAGCCACCAAGGACCACACACACCTTTGAAGGTGCTGGAGGACTGGGGGCCACCTGTGCCCATCCTCTGCCCGAGGTCTGCCCCCCTGTGGGCACCTGGGGGGCAAGGTGGCCAGGCTTGCCTGCTAGACCCCCTCACTGGACCACATTGGGTACCTCTCCCACAGGCTCAGAGGAAGAGGAAGAGGGGGAGGTGGCGGCCACGGGTTCCCGCCACACGGTGTTTGGCCGCGCCCTGCAGGCGGGAGAGTTGCACTGGGGTGACGCCCATCTGCAGCGGATCCTGGCCAGCGACTCCTACGGCCCCGGCCTCACAGGCACCATGGGTGGTGACAAGTCGGCCTTCGACCCCCAGGGCCGCCCACTCTGGCTGGGCGAGCCTTTCCCAACTGCCTGTGCCCGTGTAGACACCCTGCGTGCCCATGGGTACCCTCGCCAGGCCCTGCGGCTGGCAGGTGCCATAGTCAACACACTCCGGCTACAGCGGCGGCATCAGCTTGAGAGCTACAAGCAGCAGAAAAAAGGTGGGCACTGATACTCTCCTCACGTCCCAGGGGCGCAGTGGCCACGCCTGTAATCCCAGCGGCTCAGGAGGCTGAGGCAGGAGGATGGCGAGTTCAAAGCCAGCCTCAGCAACTTAGCGAGGCCCTAAGCAACTCAGTGAGACCCTGTCGCTAAGTAAAATACAAAATAGGGGCCCTGGGTTCAATCCCTGGTTCAAAAAAAAAAAAAAAAAAAAAAAAAAGTGAGGCACTAAGCAACTCATTGAGACCCTGTCTCTAAATGAACTACAAACTAGGGCTGGGGGTGTGGCTCGGTGGCCGAGTGCCCCTGGGTTCAACTCCTATACCCCCCTTCCCCAAAAAAAGAAAGGTGGGGAAGGATTTGAGGGTTGGAGGGGGAGGAGAATAATACTTGCCTTGGGTGTTTTGGAAATTGCCCAGTGTTGTCCCTGTGCCCTCTGGGTGGCCACAGCAGAGCCCCAGGACAGAGGCTAGACTCTGGGTGGGCAAGTGGTGAGCCTCTGGAGTCAGGAAAAGGAGCCACCCAAGAGGCTCGCGCTGGGGGCGGGAATCAAGCCTCCTCCTTCCCCTGCAGAGCTGCTCCAGAAAGGTGCCACCTGCATCACCAACGCCGAAGGCTGGGTGGGCCACCCCCTGGACCCCATTGGCTGCCTTTGCAGGGCGCTCCTGGAGGCCTGTCGCCTGGAGGAGGAGACCCTCTCCCTTTACCCAGGTATCCGCAGGGGGAGCCCTGGAGGAGGTGGGCAATCTGCACTCTGTTGGCCACGCCCCTGCTGCTGGCCACGCCCCCGCCGTTGGCCACGCCTCCTGCAGTGCCTGAAGCCAATAGGCTCAGCTTCTCTTGAAAGTGAGGCCACCTGTAGGCCAACTGCTGTCATAAGGAGGGCCCTTTGGGGAGACCTGGGCCTCCCCCCTGTCGCCACGCTGGGTACAGAGATCCCAAGAAAGGGATCCGCCTTCATTAGCCCTGGCCCTCTCTCCCTCAGACTCAGGACCCGAGAAGCGGAAGGTGGCCTACCAGCACGTGCCAGTGCCCGGGAGCCCTGGGGAGTCCTACCTGGCGCTGGCACTAGAGGTGGCCCTGCTGGGGCTCGGGCAGCAGCGGGCCCTGCCCGAGGGGTTGTACGCCCAGGACAAGGTGGTGCGCAACGAGGAGCAGCTGCTGGCGCTGCTGGAGGAGGTGGATTTGGACGAGCGGCTGGTGCAGGTGCTGCGCAAGCAGGCGGGGCTGCTGCTGGAAGGTGAGGCCCCGCCCCGCCGCCGGGCCTCCCGACTGCGCAGGCCCTGCGAGAGCCGGCTTGTACTCCCACCCCGGTGCCTGGGTGCCGAGGCCCTGTCCCGTGCGCGTTTGGGAGCCTATGGGCTCAGTCGCTGACACTGGAAGGGGAGGCGACCCCAAAACCAGAGAAAGCACAGACTCCTGCCCAGTCCCTCCTTGCTCCGCCCATGGTCCGGTCCTAGGGTCTTGTCTGCGGTGTGTCTCCGCCCCCTGTGGAGCCCCGGGCCGGCTTGGCCCTGCCCCCCCAGGTCCTCTGTGCTATTGAACCTTGCTGGTAAAGGCCAGTAGCTCCGCCCTGGGACAGGCGCTGCCTGCGCTCCACCCTCTGACCCATCCTGCAGACAGTCTGGCCCCACCTAAGGGTTCCGAGGGACTCCTGTTCTCTTCAGATTATCTGGGGAGGCTTAGGATGGAGGACAGCCCACACCGAGGGGCTGAACTCAGACTGTCCCTATAGGCGGTCCCTTCAGCGGCTTTGGAGAAGTACTTTTCCGGGAAAGCGTGCCCATGCACACCTGTGCCCGCTACCTGTTCACCGCGCTGCTGCCCCATGACCCCGACCTGGCCTATCGCCTGGCACTCCGAGCCATGAGGTGAGGACAGGTAGCGGGGACATTGCCTGGTATGGTGGGAGCAGGAGGGGAATGGGTAGGGGGCTCATGGCCCATCCTCCTGGCATTCAATGCTGCTTTGGTTTTCAATATTAAATATAAACGTATAATAATATTTTGCACTTAAGAAATAGACACATGGTACAGAATCCAGAAGGTGCACAGAGTGGATTCCTGTTTAAGGCCAGTCTGTCTTAGCCCCCGAATCTCCCTGGAAACAAGCAGTATTTACCACGTTATCCTTCCGGAGTTGGGGTCTGTACAGTGATCTCGAAGTTGAAAATTGGCTCTTGTGGTTGGGGGTGTGGCTCGGTGGTAGAGTGCTTGCCTGGGGAGTGAGGTTCTGGGTTCCATCCCCAGGACTGCAGAGAAAGGAAGTTGGGTTCCCTTTGTACCCCGTGGGGCATCCTGAACATATTCTTTACATTTTTTTTTTAACTTATTGTATCTATCCAGAGATACTTATTGACAGTTTCAGGGTGTGTCTTTCTAGAACATTTGGAAAGAATAATATGTGTCATAAGTTCAAGAATAGACTTTTTAATTTTTATTTTACTTGACTTGACTGGTTGGTTGCATACTAGGCAGGTGCTCTACCCCTGAACTACATAGCACCAACCCAAAAAAATGAGCTGTCATATGCAAGACTCTTTTCTGCATCAGGGTCACTGGGCTGTAGTCCATGAACTTAATTTGATCTGCCACCTATTTCTGTACAGCCTGTGATATAGGAATGGTGTTTCCATGGGGGCGGGGCTGGGGTGCAACTCTGTGCTTTCCTAGCATGTGCAAGGCTCTGGGTTCCGTCCCCAGTACCACCAAGAAAATTTTTTTTTTTAAATTTTTAAACCATTGAAAAGTACATGATATTCGAGTTTCAGTGCCCAGAAATCAAGTTTTATTGGCGTACAGCCACGCTCATTCCTCTGCTCCACCGGCTGCCTTTGTAGAAGGCAGAGGCGCGTCTTTGCAGGGGAGACCAAACAGCCTGCAGAGCCCCAAATACTGGCTGTCCAGCCTCTGGCTGGTCCTCGGCCTGAGTTCACATAGTCTTCTAAGCAGCCTAGCCAAGTGCACATGTTTACCCCAGGCACTCATCCCAAAACAGACTTGACGGTGCCTTCCACTATCCAAGGTCACACAGCAAGGCAATTTATGGAATGTGAGGAACCAGAATAGTCTTCACTGCTGTTGATCACATATAGCAACTCTGAATCACTTTAACAGAAACCCACATGGACAAGCTGGGCACGGTGGCGCACACCTATAATCCCAGCAGCTCAGGAGGCTGAGGCAGGAGGATCGTAAGTTCAAGGCCAACCTCAGAAACTTAGTGAGACTTTGTCTCAAAAAATAAAAAGGGCTGGGGATGTAGTTCTGCTCAGTGGTAAAGTGCCTCTGAGTTCAATCCCCAGTGATAGAAATAAAACAAAACAAAACACAACTTGTGTAGATTCCTCTCCATATCCATGGCTTTGATCAAGCGCAGATCAAAAATATTTGAGAAAGAGTTGTGTGTGTACTGAACATGTGCAGACTTTTGGTCTTGCTGTTATTCCTTAAGCAATGCAGTGTCACAACCATGTGTGTGGCATTTACACTTCAGTAGCTGTTCAAAATCTAGAGATGATCTAAAGTACACAGGAGGATGAGCCTAGATTCTGTGCAAAGACACCATTTGAATAAGGGACCTGAGCAGCCACAGATTGGAACACATGGGGTGTCCTGGAATCACTCTCATGGAAACCAGGGGTGACTGCACAGTGAGCCACTTAACAGGGCACTTTGGTGGCAACAGTTGAATCATTCAGTGAGCCTGGGTTCCGTCTCTGTGGAGCAGGCATGGTGTTGGCAAGCAGAACAGGGTGCTCACAAAATAGGCACATCCCTGCCCTGGGGAGCAGACATGCTGGTGAGTGACAGGAAATAAATGAACAGGGGAACACTCTTGGGCTGTCAGATGGTGCTCAATGCAGTGAGGACAGAAAACAGGGAGGGGAAGGAGGAGGCGTGGGAAGTCAGTCCTGGGGGGTAGTCAGGGGAGTGCGCACTGAAGAATATTTGAGCCAAGGTCTGAAGGAGGTGAGGGAGGAGCCACCAGAAAGAGTGTCCCAGGCAGAGGGAAAGGCCCTGCCAGTGCAAAGGCCCTGAGGTGGGACTATGCCTGGTGTGTTGGAGGGTGGCTGGAGTGGAGGCAGTGAAGGGGGAGAGGTCATGGGGAGGAACCGGGGAGCTATGTCAGGAAAGCAGACTCCGCCTCTCTTTATCAGCACGTGGCCTTGGTGCATGAATGGAGCATTATTTTATTGAACTAACTTGCAAGTGATAGACATCTAGACAGATTCCTATCCCCTCTCTTGTTTTTTTATTTAAATGAATTGTGACGATCGTGATGATTATTATCTGCAGTACCAGGGACTGAACCCAGGGGGCGCTCTGCCACTGATCAACATCCCCAGCCCCTTTTATTTTCATATTTTAGTTTGAGACAGGGTCTCCCTAAGTTGTGAGTCTGGCCTCAAACTTGATTTTTTCCTGCCTTAACCTCCAGAGTTGCTGAGTCACAGGCCTGCGCCACCATGCCTGGCTCGTTTTATTGTTTTTATTATGCGTTTCATTTGTATGTATTTATGGAGTACAGAGAGATAATTTGATACATGTATACAATGTTTAATGGTCAAATGAGAGTAATTAGCATTTCCATGTCAACATTTAGCATCTCGGTGTGTGGGGAGCCTTTGGACTCTTTAGTTATTTTGAAATGCATCATAAATTGCTGTAGACAGTAGTTACCCTCTTGGGCCATAGAACCTCGGCACGAATTCCTCCCATCCAGCCATGTCTGGCACCCATTGCCCAACCTCCCTCCATTCCTGTCCTCTGGCCCTTCCCAGTCTTCTGGTGACCACCACTCTACTCTCCTTCTATGAGATGAATTCTTTTGGATTACGTGAGTGAGAACAGGCAGAATTGTCATACTGGCTTATTTCACTTAACAAAATGTCTTCCAGTTCCATCCGTGTGGCTGCAAGTGGCAGGATTTCACTCTTTTTCATGACTGAATACTACTCCATTGTGTATACAGGCCATGTTTTCTCTATCTATTCATCTTTCCTGGGACACTTCAGTTGATTCCATTCCTTGGCTGTTGTGAGCAGCGCTGGAAGAAACACGTGGTGCAGAAGGCTCTTTGCCCTGCCCATCTCCTTTCCTTTGCGTATATACCCAGCAGTGGCATAGCCGGATTCCATGGTGGTTCTCGTTTTGAGTTTTGAGGAACCTCCGTGCTGCTCTCGAGTGGCCGTCCTCGTCGGCATTCACGCCAGCAGGGCCTGGGGTCCTTATCAGCATTTGTTATTTTCTCTTTTTGATGACAGCCCTTTCTCATAAACAACGCCGCAGTGGACACCGGGCGCGTGTCCTCAGCCTTCCTGGGTGTGCAGGGCTTTGCTGGCTCCAGATGGGCGGCCCCCCTGGGGCGGCCCCTCCCACAGAGGAGGCGGGGCCAGCCGCGCCCCTCACTGCAGGCTTGCTTCTCCCCCCACCCAGGCTGCCCGTGCTGGAGACAGCACTTCCGGCTGGAGACCCCCACCCCAACCCGCTGGACTCCATCACCAGCAACCGCTTCCCCCGCTGGTTCATCCTCGGCCACCTGGAGACCCGCCAGTGTGAACTGGCCTCGGCCATGCTGACGGCAGCCAAGGGTGAGAACCGCGCCACCACCTCCTCAGTCCTCCCCTTGCGCTCCGCCCTTTCCCCCCTCCTTTCATCCTTTTGCCAAACGGCGCCAATATCCACCAGCGCCTTCCCTATGTACCAGGCACTGTCCAAGGTGCTGGGCACGTGGCCGGCAACAGGACTGACCAGGGGGAGATCTGCCGCGGTAGACAAGAGGACCAGGGCCAGCGCGCATTTCACATTTTTTTTTGCCAGTGCGGGGAGCGAACCCAGAGCTCCGCACGTGCCTGTCACTGAGCTGCATGTCCAGCCCAAGCAGGTGGATGTTTGGGCAGACACCTGAAGGAGAGGGCGGAGCTTTGCAGATACCTGGGGTCTTGGTCAGCTTGGACGGCCACAACAAAACACCACAGGCTGTCAGGTGCGGTGGCACCGCCTGTAATCCCAGTGACACGGGAGGCTGAGGTCAAAGGACTCAAGTGTGAGGCCAGTCTGGGCAACTAAGACCCGGTCTCAAATTAAAAAAAAAAAAAAAAAAAAAGGCCGAGGATGTAGCTGTGTGATAGAGCACCTGGCTCAGTGTCCAAGGCGGGGATGTTTGTTCAATTCTGGAAACTGTAGTACAAGATCAAGGTGCCCACAAGGGAGAGTCCGGGTGGTGGCTGTCTTCCTGGTGTGCACCTTCTCCTTTTGTCTCCACATGGCAGAGGCTGGGAGAGAGGGAGGAGAGAGTTCTTCAGTGTCTCCCTGTAAGGGCACTAATCCCCTCGTGAGGGCCCCACCCTCGTGACCTCGGTTAGCCCTGGTTGTCTCCCACCTTCAAAACCATCGCAGTGGGAGTCTTCAGCACATGAATTGGGAGGATGGGGGAAGAGGGGGGCATAATCAATCCATGGCATCAGGAAGAGCCTGCCACACAGAGGAAGCAGCCAGTGCTCCGGGTCACACAGCCCGGGAGTGACAGGATAGACATTTTATTCCTGACATTCTGGGTCCAGAATCGATGCCCTTGCCCTAAATGGCTTCCTTTTGCTAGAAAAGAAGGGCAGGAAAGGACAGTGAATAACTGGCAGGCGGGGAAGGGGGCCGCCAGCTCTGGGAATCTTCACAGATGCCTTGCCTGGCCCCCCTCCATGCTCCTCTAGCCCCTGGACCCAGAACCCTGGGAACAGGTCGTTCGGCTGCAGGGCTGCAGGGTGGGGTCGGACTAACATGCTCCCTCTGCCCAGGAGACCCCAAGTGGCTGCACGTTGTCCTGGGCTCCATCCAGCAGAACATTCATTCACCCGCTCTGCTCTTCAAGCTGGCGCAGGACGCCTGTAAGACAGCCACCCCAGCCGGCGCACCACCAGACACCACGCTGCTCGGCATCGCGCTGGAGCTGGGCCTGCAGGTGAGGGCCATTGAGTGGATGGGGGACTGTGACACCTGGAGTGGGGCTGAGCATGAGCCCAGCCTCTGGGGAGGAGACCTGAAGAGGAGCCCCTCCTTTGGGGGCGGAGTCTGACCGTGAACCTAAGTGGGCTGAGCCCTAGCCGATCCTGAGTGAAGAAGGTCTGGCCTGGGGGTAAAGAACTGGGAGTGACAGGGCTTCCTCAGAGCTGAAACCTGTGGACGAGAATCCACCCTCACTCAGGATTGGAGTCGCCGCCAGGGAGAGCCTGGGCGAGCCTGGGCCCCCAGCTAGTAGATGGGCCTCAGGAGGGAGCAGAAGGCCTAAGGTGTGTCTTGGGGGTGAGAACTGCCTGGCGCACCCACGTGGACCTGGCTTTCATTTCCCCCGGGAGCCGGGGCTGCTGTGCTGTTGGTTGAGGACGCTTGGTAGGCGGGGCTGAGACAGGAGGTGGAATAGAGCCTGCCAATAGGAAGCCTCCTTGGGGGCGGGCCCTGGATGAGAAGGTGGGCTACAAGGAGGGCTGCAGTATTGAGGGGTGGGGCTTGGAGGAGGGACCTGAAGGTGGGGGACCACTTCTGGGGCGGCATTCTGCAGGCAGGTACTGTAGCAGAGTGTCCAGGTAGTCCCCAGAGGTGGGGCAAGGAGAGGCCTGCAAGTGGGAAGCCAGCACAGGTGCAGCCTGTGGGAGTCACCTGCAGAGTGTGGGCATCAAGGGACCTGGAGGGGGCGGGGCCTGAGGGACTGGACCGGCACAGGACCTGTGGCGGTGGGTCCTCAGGATGGCTGAAATTCTAGGCTCTGCGTGACTTGCAGGATGGGGTAGGACCTTCCCGCTTAGAACAGGCCAGCAGTGCACCTCCAGGAAGTGGAACTGGCCCTGGACGCCCGTGTACGGAGGAGCCATTGTGTGGGGCGCGGCAAGACAAGGCTGGCTCGTTGCCGAGGAGACCCCGTGGGAAGGAGCTTGCTGAGGGCAGGGCTTGGGGTTCGGACCTGGGGGTGGGGTGCTTACTGGGAGTGTGATCTGTGGGGCTCACCGGTGCTTTGAGGTTGCAGGGGGGAATCTGCTGGCTTGAAGTATGGAACTTTCCAAAGAGGGGACAGTTTGGTCACTCCCCTGTAGGACCCTTGGAGTAGGATCTGGAGTGGGATCCATAATAGTAATATTAAGGATCACTGGAAGCACTAGGCACTGTGGACGGCGTTGCCGACACGCTGCTGAGGTAGATGCGTGTGTCTGTCTGTCTCTCTCTTTCTCTTTCTCTGTGCCGGGGATGGAATCCAGGGCTTCTCACGCTAGCCAAGTGTTCCGTCACTGAACTACACCTCCAGTCCCAAAACACAGTTCTAGCCTCATTTTATAGATGAGGAGACTGAGGCGACGCAGAGAAGTGAGGTCACTTGCCCTGGTGTTTTGGATCAGCTCTTAACCTCCAGGCCTCCTTGAGCCCTCAGGCTCCTTCTCCAAGACTCTGAGGGACCCCCTTCTGTCCCCTTTCCAGGTGATGCGGATGACTCTGAACACCATGACCTGGCGGAGGAGGGAGATGGTACGCTGGCTCGTCAGCTGTGCCACAGAGATAGGTGAGAGCCCCAGGGGACACACCATCACCCCCTTTTCTGGTTCTGGAGGTGCCACTGAACTGGGTGGGCACAGAGAAAATCAGAGATTTTCCCCAGACTCCAGCCTGGGGCAGGCTGGGAGTAAGGTCAGGTCCCGGGGATGGAGGGGACAAAGCCTGGTGGCTGGCCAGGCTGAAGCAACTCGGGAGGGGAAGGTCGTATGCACACGCGGTTTCCGTGACGCCTGCTCCGTTGGGAAGATGAACAGTGGTGCCGTTGTTCCCCCTGCGCTGCAGTTGCAGGTTTGGGCGGTGGCAGCCCCCGGTCACCGGTGCGCACACACTACGCCGCCCTTCACTCTGCGCTTTTTCCTTCTCGCCTCCCACCAGGCCCTCAGGCGCTGATGAACATCATGCAAAACTGGTACTCCTTATTTACCCCGGTGGAAGCAGCCACCATCGTGGCGGTGACCGGCACCACACACGCCACGCTGCTGCGGCTGCAGCTGGACACGGCGCGGCGAGAGGAGCTGTGGGCGTGCGCGCGCACCCTGGCCTTGCAGTGCGCCATGAAAGACCCGCAGAACTGCGCCCTGCCCGCCCTGACGCTGTGTGAGAAGAACCACGCGGCCTTCGAGGCGGCCTACCAGATCGTGCTGGACGCAGCAGCCGGCGGCCTGGGCCACGCGCACCTCTTCACGGTGGCCCGCTACATGGAGCACCGCGGCCTGCCGCTGCGGGCCTACAAGCTGGCGACGCTGGCCCTGGCGCAGCTCAGCATCGCCTTCAACCAGGACAGCCACCCCGCCGTCAATGACGTGCTGTGGGCCTGCTCACTCAGCCACTCGCTTGGCCGGCACGAGCTCTCCGCCATCGTCCCCCTCATCATCCGCAGCATTCACTGCGCCCCGATGCTCTCCGACATCCTGCGCCGCTGGACCCTCTCGGCGCCTGGCCTGGGTCCCCTAGGGGCCCGCCGGGCTGCCAAGCCACTGGGCACTGACCGGGCACCACTGTGCCAGCTCTTGGATGCGGCAGTGGCCGCCTACATCACCACCAGCCACTCGCGCCTTACACACATCAGCCCGCGACATTATGGCGACTTCATCGAGTTCCTGGGCAAGGCCCGGGAGACCTTTCTGCTGGCGCCTGATGGGCACCTTCAGTTCGCTCAATTCTTGGAGAACCTCAAACAGACCTACAAGGGCAAGAAGAAGCTCATGCTGTTGGTGCGGGAGCGGTTTGGCTGAGGACCCGGCCGCCTCCCGGACTGGCTGGCCTGGAGGCCCTGGAGGGGCTGAGTTTCAGCCAGGGAAGGAGCTGGGCTGGGGATGGGCAGGAGGGGGCCTCCCACCACGCACGTGCCTGGAGGTGTGAAGGAGGGCAAGGCAGGAGGAGCAGAAGCCATACCGCCACCCAGAAGCCTGGAAGGGGTGTGTGCTTGGGCGGCTGGCATGAGCTGCCTCGGGCACCCCATAAGCAATAGGCAAGCTCCCCGTCCTCAACTCAGACCTGGCGTGGGCTCCAGGAGAGGGGCCGGGAGACAGGACTTTCCAGAAACTGGCACTCAATGTAGCAGGCTTTCCTCGGCCCTGCCGGGTTGGCCAGGGGACTTCAGATTAGGACATCTGAATCCCCTCCTGTGCCCCTCCCCTCCCCTCCCCCACTGCTCAGGGGCCCCATTCCCCTGCCCTTGTCCCTCCCAGCCTGCCTGCCAGGACCGATGCCTCACTCCCACTGAAGGATTTCAAGAGGTCTCAGACCTCAGCCACATACCTCACTCCCTTGTCCCCGTCTGGCCAGGACCCCATTCCCTGGACACCAGAGTCCCAGGGTGGACTGGGTGGGGGCCATCGCCACCCCTCCCTCCACCCACTAGTCACTGGATGTACAACTCAGGAACCAGGTGAGGCCCGTGTGCCCTCTAAACCTGGTGTTGGGGGAGAAAGGCAGGCAGCTTGGTGTCTTCCAGCTGCTTGTCCCTCCCTGTCTCCTCTTCTGTCCGCGTCACTTCTTTCAGACTTGGCATCTCTCTTCATTCAGCCTGTTTTCTATCTCCATCTCTGTTAAGTCCCAGCTACTGTGTCTCTGGCCTCCCTTCCCCTCCCCCCTTGTCGGCCCAGGGAGGAGGAGGGAGGCTGTCCCCTCCCCGCGCATTCCCCGACTTTTCCCTTCTTGTATATTAAGGAGAAAGATCGTGTCATTTTGTAACATTTTCTATTTATTGAACCGTACATTGTATTTCCTTTTTTCCTTTCCTTGTTTTTCTAAAGATTGAACACAGTTTTTTAATTTATTTTGATACTGGGGTGCCTCTCCTGCATCCTGGGCCAGGGCCACCCGCGGTTCCCTTGACAAAAAGAATTTCCAGCTTCGTTTCTGGGCATAGTTTGAAACAAGGGGTGGAGTGGGAGCTGCTGCTGGTGTCGTCCAGTGGTCATTGAGTGAGCAAGAGAGATGGAGTATGTTCCTGGCGCTGGATGCTTCTTGGCTGTTTTCTGCATATCGCGACAGCCTTACAGATTGGTAGAATTACCCATACCCATTTTACAGACAAGAAAACCGAGGCTTCAACCTTTAAGGAAAAGGTAGCCAGCTAGTAAGTAACTGATCCTGATGGAGTACCTGTGTCCACTGCAATTTGTATGTCCTTGCACTACTGAGAATGGCAGCTAGGGGGTGCCTTGGCTTCAGGCACCTGCAATTGTAGGGTACTTTGCTGAGCACAGGAGGCCACTGCTGGTACTTGGGTACAGCTGGGTGAGAAAGACACCCAGCCCAAAGGCGGGAACCCTGAGCTAAGACTAGGCTTCAGTGGGCGGGTTCAGGACCGGCAAAGAGATGGGTGTGGTCTTGGGGGCGTGGCCACATCTGGGCTTCTTAAAAACTCAACTGAGTCTCCCAAATAGAGCTGAAGGGTCTGGGGGACTGGAGGCAAAACCCTTGGTTGCCCTGCCCTGGCTTCCCAAGGAGCGGCTCCTTCAAGGCCTTCCTGTCTTCAGAGACTGGCAGCCAAATGGCCAGTCTGGGTCATTGTCAGGGCGAGGGCAGGCGAGGACAGTTTTCCCACAGGGGCACGCCAGCCACTAGAGGGCGCTGCGGTCACACACAGACAAGGGTGTGGCTCCGACTTGCTATTTGCTAGTGGCTCCGCCCTCTGTTGGAAGGAACCAATCGGAGGCGGCCCTGCCTCCTACCCGGCCTTGCATGTTCCCGCAGGTATGTGCAGGCGGATCCGGGACCAGCCCGCAGGCTTCGCAGCGCCGCCTGGTGGCTTGGGATGATGGAGGTGGCAAAATAGTGGAACCTGGAGCGCGTCTTCGTCTACCTAACCTGTCACCGAAAGATGTTCCCCATAGGCCTGGAGTCAGTCTTATGTCACACTCACCTCAAGTCAAAAGCCCCTCCCAGCATCTCGTACCAGCACCCCAAATATCTCTCCCGAAGCCTCAGATCTCAGCTGACCCCCCAATGTCACTCAAGACTCACATCCTAGTTAGGTCCACATCACCCCTCAGACCCGGGGTTTCCATCAGGGTCACTCCGCCACCACTGCCTAGGCTTGTATTCCATTCCCCCTTGGCCCTGGGCATCCTTCACTCAGAATGGCCATCACTCAAAGGCCTTCCCATCCGGGGTTTCCCTCTGTGTCACCCCAGGACACCTCAGAGTCACCCTTTTCAAGCTCTGGGCACCCTCTCCATCCACATGATTAAATTCCAGCCTTCTCCCACCTTCCTCGGGGTAGGTGGGGCCAGGAGCCCGGTGCCAGAATAAGTTCAGGTGATCTCCAAGGGTGGGAGGCAGGAGTGAGCGACAACACCAGACCCTCAGGAATGAAGCTGGAGTGACTTTTATTTAATTGTACAACACAAAATACAAACTCTGGTCCCTCCCACCCTAGGCTTGTCTGTGCTCCCAGCTGGGGAAAGGGGACACTGGGCCAGCCCCAATGGCCTGGGACAGGGAACTCCACTCAACCTCTTGGTCCCACTCCCAAAGGCGCTCTCATCCCAACTGATTTCAGGATAGACTTTAACTTCCACCTTCATAGGCCACCAAGGGGAGGATCAGCCTGCCTGTGTCCTTTCTGGGCCCACAGGGACCTTGTTCCCTGTCCCATGTTGTTGGTAGGCACGGGGTCACTACTCCTCCCACGATTAGGAGTCTGCAGAGCCCAGGGAGAGGGTGCCAGGCTCACTGAGGTCAGGCCAGGCCAGCTGGGTTCCGGAAGCTGGGAGTTGGCACTTAACGGTCAGGGGGCCAGGGTGGCTTCCTCTTGGGCAACTAACTAGCTGGTTGATGGGACAGGTGCAGGCTCAGGAGAGGAGGGGCTGGGGTTCCACACCAGAGGGGACACAGCTGGCTTCCCTTTCTATGGAAGGGCCACCCACCCATCCACGTGTCCACCCTGGGGCAACAGTCCAACCCACTAGCCAGGGGAGTCCCCAAATTACAGACTAGGGAGAAGGGACCTGCAGCAGACGGGACAGCTGGGCTCAGCCACCCTTCCTTCCACATCCCTTCTCCAGACACACCTGGCTCTGGGTCCTTGCCTCAGCTTTGGACACAGCCTGCCCAGCGACAGCAGGGCTGCGGGCTCCAAGGGGGCTTGACTCCTGTTCCTGCTGAACTGAGCCAGTGTACACAAACCAACTGTGTTTCAGCTCAGTAGGCACGGGAGGCACAGCCCAGGGAGGCCCAGCCCAGGGAGGCCCCGCCCAGGGAGGCCGAGCCCAGCACCAGGCGGCGGGGTGGCGGCCCTGAGGAGGTGGGAGCCGGGGGGCGGAACTTAGCCACTGTGAACATGACTTGGTGTGGACCCTGCTCACAAGCGGCTAAGCCCTGCTCCTCAGGCCAGCACAGGTGGTGGCAGGGCATCGCTGACACCCTGGCCCCGGGTGACATCCTCAGCAGCAGCGGTGGCCCCGGAGGCAGAGCTCAGGGTCGGTTGGAAATCCCTGGCAATGTGATTTGTGACTGGCAGCAAATCCCATCCCCAGGAACCCCAGCCGGCCGTGGCACAGGGGCAGGGGCACTGGGCGGGCCCAGAGGCTGGCACCTGGAGGTGAGAAAGAGCAAAGGAGGTGATGAGATCTGGGGACACCTCCCCTCCAGGTCCTCACCTGCTTGAGGTCCTTCAGGAAGCTTCTCCCCACAGGCAGCAACAGGAGGCAGCGCTGGCTGCCGCTGGGCCCCCGGCTCCTGGCAGCTGCCTTGGTCCCAGCACTAGAAGCAGAGATGCCCAGGGAGCCGCTTTGGGCCAGGGAGGCTGCAGGAACTCCCACCGCCAGTTCCCAGCCTTCTCCCCACTCCTCCCCACACCCCCACCCCAGCCCTGGGCAGGCCAAATGGGGCCATGGGGAGAGGAAGCCGAGGGGGGGCGGGCAGGCGGGTGAGGAAGTGATCTCACCCCAGCTGGCGCCACTTCCTAGAAGCCTGAAGGGCAGGAGGAAACCACCAGGCCTCCCCCCAGTGGCCCTGTCTCCTCTGTGGCCAGGTCTCAGCCCGAATCCCATCAGGGTGGATACAGGCACAGAGGGCCCAACTCCCCCTGAGCATGCATAGCCTCCCAGGACCCAGGACCCAGGACCCAGGCTGATGACACCGGCCTTGCCACCCAGAACGCTCCAGGGAGGTTCAAGTCTCCCCATTCTGCAGCTTCCCCCGTGCCCCAAGGCTCAGTTTCCCCATCTGCAAAGAGGAGCCAATTGCTTCTAGCACCTAACCCAGTGACTTCACCAAGGGATAAGTCACTTGGCAAGCGCCCCACACCAGGGCAGGCTACTGAATTTGTAGGGACCACTGCAGAATTCAAATCCCAGTTTCTTGTTTGCAAATTAAGAATTTCACGGGGTGTGGGGCTGCAGCTGAAGAGCAGAGCTGGTGCTGAGCCTACACAAAGCCCTGGGTTCCATCCCCAGCACCGCCAAAAGAAGTTTTCATGGCATCTGCAACGGACGAAATCAACTTCAGGTCCTTCAATTAGGGGGCCTTGAGACTATACAGGTCACACACCTGTGACACAGCCTCTTATGATAAGAGCTCAGGGAGTAGAAGACCCCAATTCTAGAGTCTGCCTACCACCCTGAACCCCACCCTGACCCAGCTCTGCAGCTTCCCAGCTGGATGACTCTGGGCCAATCACTCAACCTCTCTGGGCCTCAGTTTCCCCATCTACAAAACAGCAAGGACTATCCACTTCATAAATGGTGTGCACCATGAGTGACATGCAAGGTCAGGACCGGGAGATGCCAGTGTCACCATCAGGCAAGACAATGGGAACAAGGAAGCCCTGCACCACAAAGACCCCAATGTCCAGGTCTGGTGTCACCCACCACCAGAAACAGGCAGTGACAGTTTGTCTTACTATGCCCCCACACAGGCCAACACCCCCATACACACACTGGCCGCGCCTCTCACAGGGCCCCAGCCCAGCCCCGTACCCTTAGGGTCTGGGGGCGCCAACTGGGAGCAGACTCAGTCCAGCACAGCGGCCAGCCTCCCAGAGCCGCCTCCGGAAGTGAGACAGCATATTCGTGTCCCAGGGACGAGAACGGGAAGGGCGGCCATTTGGCCAGGCTCGTTTCCTGTGGGGTTTCCCCTGCACAGAGCCCAGGGCTGGGGCCAAAGCCACTCCCATCCACAGGCACAAAAAGTCTGGGTCTTGCATGGAGGGGGCACTGCCACGCAGGTGCCCAGCCGCCGGGGCCCCTTTACCAATGACCTTGTGCCCCCAGGCTCATGGGCGCTGGTGCCCAGAGGGCCCTGCCCCTGGCGGCAGCGGGACAGGGTGGGCCCCTGGGCTGGGCGGCACAGCGGTCCCCAGGACACCCTCCAGCCGCCGATGTGTGTGAACCAGGCTGGACGCAGCGGGCGGCTGCGCAGCGCCAGACGCACTGGGGCGCCCCCTGCCCCCAGCCCCGCGCTCCAGGAGTGAATCGGGGGCGGCTTCTGCCGGGGCGCCACCGCCGCCGCCCCCGAGCCTGATCCCCAAATACTTTCCACCCTCCCAGAGCAGCTGGGATCGGAAAATACCAAGGACTCCAGGCCCCGCCCTGCCCGCCGCCGCCGCCCTCCCAGCTTGTCACTAGCGCTTTGCCTAATGGGCCAGACTCTGAACAGAAGCTCCGGGCGCTGGCCCCCCGCCAGCCGCCAACCTGGGCCGCCCCGCCAAGCGCCCTGACCACCGCCCCCCACTCTACCCAGGCACCGGCAGAGACAATAACAACCACCGACTGAGTGGGGAAGGCCGCAGGGGCTGGCACCCAGGGGGAGCCAGGGTCGCGCCCGTGGGTGGGCCCCAGTGCCCACCCAGGCCTGGAGTGGGGGGAGGCTCAGGAAGGGGTGAGTAAGTGAGGACTGAATCACTCGTTATAAATAGGGGAACATGAAAGCCGCCCCAGCCCCCACCGCCCTGCACTGCCGCCCATCCCTCCCGGACCTCACTCCGCCGCCAGGCCCCTGCCCCTGTACCCCTATCAGCAGGGCCACCCTGCCATCTCTGACAGGTCCACTTCCAAGCCCTGGCCCGGATTTCTGGGACCCCTGGCCTCAAAGTCGCTGCCGTCTTTTTCTTCCTTTCTTTTCTTTTTTTTTTTTTCTTTGGTGCTGGAGATGGAGCCCAGGGCCTCGAGCATACTAGGCCAGGGCTCTTCCAGGAAGCCACATCCCCAGCCCAGGTGGCTGGCTTCTGACAGGCTCCGTCCTCCTCCCTTGACAACCCCAAGGCTCCCCAAGGCATTCCCAGGGTGTAGGTGACCCCAGTCCTGGATGGTGACCATAGGCCCAAGCTAGGGGAGGCTAGGGCATCTCATAAGGCACTTTCTGGCTCCTCGCCACCAACACCCCAAATCCTGGACCACCCAGCCCTGCTCTGCCCAGGGCCACAGCTCAGTGACCACACCCAGGGTGGCGCCAGCTCCAGCACCCGGGGGCAAGGCGCCGCTGTAGTGTGACTCAGTCATGCCCAGCATGGCGGCGTCCTCTGCCCAAGGATTCTCACACGCCCACGCCCACCACCCTGGACTTCCATCCCTCCAAGGTGACCAGCCCTGAAGGCAGGACCATCCCAAGACACACCTCTGTGTCCATGTAGGACCATGCAAGCGGGAGGGAAAGTGGCCAAAGTACCCCGAAAGGGATCTGAAGTCAAGGTCCTGGGACAGAGACGAGGGGAACTCCATTTCTGAAGATTCCCCATTTACAGATGCAAAAACTGAGGCCAGGGAGATGCAGAGCTGGCTCTGGGGTCACACAGTAAGTCTAAGAGAAACCAGCGCCATCGTGGCATGATGTACATCCAGAGCACCCGAGAAGAGGCTGGAGAAGTTTTCTGAAGACCACCCAGGGTTCCTAGCAGCGTTATTCACCATGGACAGACCCCCTCACCCTCCCGGCCCACCATCCCAAGGTGAAGGGCAAATTCTGAAAAATGCCCTATGATGTATCAAGGTGCCACCTGGCCCATGGCGATCAGGTCGCCCCACTGTGCCCACGGGGCCTGTTACCCATGGAATGCAGATGGTGGGGGCCTGCCCTGCAGCTGCAGCCTGAACGGGACATCTGGCATCCACTTGCATCAGGCAGGGGGTGGGCATGGCATGGGGTCCCTGGGAGGACCCCTGGAGCATCCGCCTTCCCTGTCTTTCTTCAACAAGCAAGACTCTGTGGAGACCAAGAGGCCGGGCCAGCACAGACAGGCCCAGCCTGGACACGCCCTGTCACGCATGTGCGCCGCGTGCCAGCCCCAGGCCAGCGGATAGCTATTTTAGGGCCCCCTCTAGGCCCACAGAGGAGGCCTGCTGGTTGGGGTCTTGAGGGAGCTCCCAGAGGACATCACACAAGGACAGAGGGCAGTGGGTGGCCCCCTGGATGCAGGACGGAGCTGGCCCCAAGCCCCAGGCCCCAGGGCCCATGCCTTCGCCTGAAGGCCGCCTAGAACACATGTGCCCGGGCTGGCCCAGGCGGGCGCGTGGGCGAGTGGACAGGGTGTGTCTCACCTCACCTCGCCCGAAGCCGGCACCTGTTGGGCACTGCCTTCCAGCTTGGGCCAGCACAAACAGGGCTTCCAGAAGACAGCCCTGCGCCAGGAGTCCTCAGCCCCACCTCCCCCTCACAGACCACCCTGTTCCTGAGTTGGAGCTGGGGAGGGGACAGGTGACATAGAACAAGGGCACCTCTGGGGCATTCAGGAGGTCACTGGATCTGGAGCCTGGCTGGGTGGGAAGGTCAGTTAGGGTTGGGGGCCGTGGTGGCAGTCAACCCAGTGCTGGAGTCAGAGGCCAGTGCTAGGAGAGGGCAGTCAGGGTTCACCCTCCTGCAGCCCAAGGGCGCCGGGACCCTGAGAGTTCCAGGAATCCCCCTCACCTGCCCCTTCCCAGGCACCCTTGAGCCAGCCCTGCCCTCCAGGTCAAAGGGGACCAGAGGCAGGAGACATCCCCAAGCCCCAGACCCGCTGGCCCTCCCAGTGTAGGCCTTCCTCCACTCGCCAGGGCGACATGTCAAAAACTTGAGCTGTGTCCCCAAAGAACTCTGGGAGCCCCCTGCCCTGGCTTCCCCCGGCTTCCAGTCACCCGCACCCCCGTGGGGGCGGGCACCGCACAGCCATCCCCCTGCCCAAGCCCAAGTTCAAGGCGGGCACACACCCTCCCACCTTGCCCAGCCGGGTCACCCTCCCCACCACGTCCCCCGGGGTCTTCGGGGGCCTGAGCCGGGGGCGCAGCGGCCCCGGAGGCGGGGCTCGGCCAGCCGCCCCTCCCCCAATCCGCAGGGGGCGCCCCGGGGCTCGGCCGCCGCCAGATGCACGGTCCCCGCTGCGCCCAACTCCGGCGGCGCGGCCGGGCGCCTCCCTCGCGCGCCGGGGACCCGCGGCGCTCCCCTCTCCGCCCACGACGCCGGCGCCGAAAAGTTGCCGCCGCCGCGGCGCCGCGCCCGCCCTCGGTCCCCGCGGGTCCGTCCCCCACTTACCCGCGGGGGAGGGGACCGGGCACTCCAGGCTCCGGCCGCCGCCCCGGGCCCGCTGGCCGAGACGCAGGCGGGCGGCGCGCCCGAGACCGGCCGGGGGTGGCCGCCGGCCGCGCTCCACCCCACTCACTGGCCGGCCCGCCGCGGGCCGGATCGCTTTTAAAACCTCCCCGGTCTCCTCCCCCCACGGGCCGGGCAGGGGGCGGGCGCGGGGCGGGGCGGGCGCCGCCGTCATGTGCCCCCGGAGGCGGCCCGCCCCCACTTTCTCCCTCCTGTCCCCCAACTCAGTCGGGTCCCAACTCGGGCACAACTTTCTCCCTCCTTGTCCCGAATCGGCACGGGCCTGGGTATTCTGGGATCCTACCAAACAGGAATCCCCACTTCCACAGCACCTCCTCCAGTCTTAGGAAGTCCCTTCTCTTATCCCACCCAACCCTCTCCCGCTGCCCTGTGAAAGACCGACTCCAGCCCAGGTGGTCCCTGGGTCTGGGGCCCCTCCTTCCTTCCAGGTTTCCCGGCAGCCTCCCCCAGCCACTAGGAACCTCTGGGAAACTCCCCAGCCCCCGGAGTATCCCAGGGAGAGAGGCCCTGGATTCCTCCCTCTTTCCCCGCCTGCGTCTCTCTCTCCTCATCCTCTGGCCTCCCCTCCACACCGGGAGAAACACGGCAGCATTGTTCCCCAGGACGGGGCCCTGCCTCAGGGCCTGGCCCGGTGCCCAGGTGGGGGGCCGGGAACAACGCTTGCTCGGCAAAGGAGGGGCAGGCAGGGTGCCCTCTGCAGCCAAGCCAGCCTCCTTGGGGACCCTCCACAGGACAGGACAAAGGCTGAGAGACCCCCGCCACCCCCAGAAGCACCATCATGCCAGGTGGGGGTCCTGAGCCTGCAGAGTTCTTCCCAGAATGGGGTGGGCAATGCTCTGGGGGTGATTCCCCACCACCTCCATGTTTCCCAAGAGGGATCCCTGGGGTCCCACCTCCTGGGCAGTTAGAGGGGTGGGGGGGCGAGGGACGGGCGGGACCTCTCCGTGACCTCACTCCCAGAACTTATTTAGGGCCCCCCGTTTTGCCCATTGAGCTCAGCCTTCTCCCACTTTGGGCCTTGGTGGGATGGGGAAGGAGGGCGGAAGCCACCCCTAGCTGCCACCCCATGGGGCCCAGCCCCAGGGGCTCCCAGGGCTTTCTTCCCTGTGGGCCCCAAAGGGGCAGGCTGGCCCAGGCTGCAGGATCTGGCAGGTTGGGGCAGGAGGGTGCAGAGCCATCCTGTGGGGCCCCAGGGGAGGATTTGGGGTGGCACAGAATTCCCCAACTCAGGGCGGGGCCGGAAGGTGGGCGCTGCCGCCACATGGCTTCCTGAGCAGTGCCAAATGAGAATGGCGTTCCCAGGGTGGGCCTGGGGTCAGCGAGTGACCAGATCATGACAAATGCACTGTGAGTCTCTAGGTACCCCAACCACACTGTTCCAGAATGTTCCACTCCCACCCCAACCCAAGATCTCCCATCAGTCACAGGCACACCGCCATTGGTGCAATCAGGGCGATGCCTCCTCCGTGCTGGCCTCTGGGGACACCCTGGTCGTGGATCCATTATTAATTGTTCCCCTGCCTGTGGCACCCAGCCACTGAGGAGCATCCCTCAGCCAAGCTCGCAGGGGCCTGCCGAGGCTGCCGGCCCTCCTCGGGGTCTCCTGACGTTCGCCCCACGTGCCAAGCCCTGCGAGGGCTGGCTAACGCTGGGCAGCAGCCGAGGGGCTGGGGCTCACCAAATGGGCCCATTGATTTTTTTGTCAGGACAGGTAGGGAGGAGGGACAGGGTGAGGTCAGGTCAAGTGGCCAAGTGGCACATTTGTTCCTTCTATAAACGTTCATTGGGTCCCTGCTGTGCCAGGCACTATTCTGGGCACCAAGGACACAGAGACAGAAAAAGAAAAGAAAATCAAAAACCCCTGCCCTGGTGGGGCCCGCGTCCATGGGAGCAATGCATAGAATGAGAATCAGCAGATAGATGGGCCCTGAAATGTGTATGGTGTGCTGAGTGGTACGAGCTAAAGATCTAGAAGGGGGCATGCGAGTTAAGTAAATCAGGGACTAGGTCCAGAAGGACCTCCCTGAAGAGGTGACATTTGTACAAGGACTTAAGGATTCCAAGGAGGAGCCATCCAGATAACTGGGAAAAGAGAGTTCCAGGCAAAGGGAACAGCCAGCGCAAAGGCCCTGAGGCATGTGTGTGCCAGAGTATTTAAGAAACAGCAAGGAACTCAGTCTGAATAACACTTCAAATCCCTGCTCCCCAGCTTTGTAGCTGCATATCTTTGGTCAAAGTATCTGAGCCTCAGTTTTTTAATCTGTAAAATGGGACTGAAAATGTACACAGTTGTACACGCGGCCACAGTTGGTGGTTGTGGCGGGACTCTGAGATGAGAAGTGTAACTTCATGGCCCAGGGTAGAAGTTGGACAAGCAGGTACACTTAGGTACACCAGGTACACACAGGCCCAGGGTGGGGGCTGTGTCAGGGACCCTGATGAGCCCGGCAGCCTCACAGGTCACCCTGGCTCACACGCAGAGTGCCTGCCGGGCCCCATAGCAACGCTGCACACAGAGACATCAAACAGGCCCTGCCGAGGAAGTCCCACGTCACTGTGGTTAAGGGTGGCTCCTCCCAGCCCGGCCCGGCGGGCGGCTGTACTTCTCCATGTCAGTCAGGGCCCCTGTGTCATGTCGCCCAGGCGACTGACTGTGTTATGGACCGTACAAGTATCCCACCATATCCCTGCCTGCCTGCCTCCCTCCCGAGGGCACGGCCACTCCCCACATCCGGGGAAGGACATTCTGTGGTGGCCCCAGCTCACTGCCTCTAATAGTTCCATTCAATAACTCCAGGCCGAGTCTGGAGCACCGGGAAAGACTTTGCCCAGCAACCTATGGTCCAGAGGGGCAGAGAGGACCCTGGGGTCTGTGGGGACCCCAGCCAGGTCCCAGAATCACTTTCGCAAGGGAGAGTTGGAGTTGCTCAGGGCACCCTGGGGTGGGTCACACAGGAATAGCCCCCAGGCCTGGCCCAGCCCCGACCTGGGGCTGACTCACGACCCACCCAGCCCCCGATGACATCAAGGCCTGGCCTGCCACCCTAACCTGGCACCTGGCCAGAGTTGGGGGGTTCCCAAGAAGTGTCACTGTCCTGGCTGCCCTCTCCTGCCGCCCGGCAAGTGCAGGGTTAAGGAGGAGCCCTTCTGGGGGTCTCCCCTCCTAATCCCATCCCCCTTTCCCGGGGATTTCGGGCCCCAGCCCCTCTGACGTCACTGGGGGTTGCTATGGTAACTGGCCGAAGTTCCCAAATAAAATTACCGCGGGCGGGTTAAGTTTCCTAGGAGGCAGCCGAGGGGTAAACAATGGCGGTGGCGGGCGGGGCCGCCGGGCCGTCGCCCCCTCTGGCCCCCAACTCTGCCGGGACCGAAGTCCCCAGAGCGCGGAGCGGGGTCTCCATCCCCTCCCGGACCAGGAGCCCCAGAGCACCGAGGGGACTGGCCACACTCCTACGGGGGACCCAAGGCCACGATGAATGGGGTGGGGGCGAGGGGACTTGGAGGGGCGGCGGGGCGGCAGGAACAAAGCGGGGACCGAGGCCCAGGACCCACCCGCGGCGCGCCCCGCCTCCCGCGCCCAGTCGGCCGCCAGTCCAGCTGTGGCTGCTCCCAGCTGCCTGGCTCCCCACATCTGGCGGGCCGCGCGCTCACTTCCTGTCGCCCCGGCTGCCTGGAGGGAGGTAAAAATAACCGGCCCCCTCCCCCTGCCGGCGGGCGCAGACGGATCCTCCCGGCCTGGAGGAGGGCGAGGCCCAGCCTCAGCCGGGAGAGGAGGCCCCCGAGGCCGCCTCCCACCGCCTCGGTGTCCTGGCAGGAGGGCGCACGGGGCGGCACCGCAGCCCCACCCCGTGGAAGAGGGGTTGCAGCTCCCGTTGCTGATAGACTCTGGGCTCCCACCAGGGTCGATCGCCTGCCAATCATGTAGGCAGTTTACCCAAACCTCCGGGGCCACAGTTTACCTGTCAGTACAATGGGAATGATGGGCATACCCGCCGCAGAGCGCCCTTGCCCAGTCAGGCCTGCCTTGCCCATAGCCGAGGATGCTGGGACGCTCCCCCAAGTGGGTTACCAGATAACACCCAGGACACCGGTTCAATCTGATTTCCATTTACGCAGTGAATCAATGGATTTTTTCAAAAGTTTGACTTCTGACTTGAGATTCTTCAGGAACCCTGTATCACTGCGCTCATCTATTTCAGTGACTGAGTGATTTATCCAATCATTTGAGTAAACCTTTTTTCCCCCTGATTGAACCCAGGATGCTTTACCACTGAGCTCTATCTCCAGATCCTCCAGCCCCCTGTTTTCTCTGAGACGTCTGGATCTGGCCAAGTGTCCAGGCTGGTCTTAAAGTTGCAATCCTCCTGCCTCAGCCTCCTGAATTGCTGGGATTATAGGGTGAACCTCGCTGTAGCCAGCTGATTTGACTTTTTTTCTGGGGGCTACTGGGGATGGAACCCAGTGTCTCTGGCGTGCTAAGCAAGCATTCTACCACTGAGCTACAACCCTAGCCTCTGAGCATTTCTTAAATGGTACAAAGGCAGGGACTTCTCAGGTCGCTTTCTTTCCAGAGCCAGGTGAGTGGGGACTAGTGTGAGGTGCTGGGAAGCCCCGAGTGAGGTGATCTGATGCAGCTCCCAGGGCCCTCTCCCTGCCCTAAGATCGGGTGGCAGTCTGCTAGCGGGACTGGCCCAGCCTGCATCTGCCTGGGTCCAGAGTCCCCAAGGAACCCACCAGCACCCACCTGCCACACACACCCCTTTGCAAATCCCACCCAAGCTCCAGTGTGGACTTGGTTCTCATAATCGTACCTGGAAGAAGACACCACAGCTATGACTGCCACCAAGAGGGGACATGCACTCTGCTGAGAGGGGCTCAGGAGCCCCCATCACCCTGCATGGGGCTCTGCATCCTCTGGCAAGGGACGATGTCACAGTTTTTCCAACTGAATGGTGCGCTTTCCTTTTTCTCTTTTCCATGATGCTGGCATAGGAACCAGGGCCTGGTGTGTGTGCTGGGACCGCTAAGGTGACCATTAGTTAATGACATAGACACACACGTGTGTGTCTGCAGAGCGCGGAACTCAGAACGCGCTCATTCAATGCTAGTTCCTTTGGTGGGGGTGGATAGGATAACCCTCTGGACCGCACCTCCAGATCCCTCCAGGAAACGACGCCGAGCCCTTTCCCACCCCTCCGCCCGCTCCTCGCCTCCAGCCCTGCCCGGTGCGGTCCGCCCCAGCTCCCCGCTCCGGAGCGGGCTGGGTCTGGGTGGAGGACCCACCTCTCCGCCCCGCCCCTCGGGACCACGGGGGTCTCCCCGGCCCGTCTCCTTGCCCACCGGACTTCAGGCCTGATCCGAAGCCCGAGTCTGGGGAAGGCGTCCGGGCCCCGGAGCCCCTGGCAGCTCCCACCCCGGCTGGAGGCTCGAACCCTGGTCCGCACCGGCTGGCTGCGGCGGTTGCCCGGCAACGCGCTGTTTGTTGGCGCGGGGGGCGGGGCCGGCGCGCGCGGTGACTCACCGCGGCGTGATGCGGGCGGGCGCGGCGCCTGGCAGGCTGGCGGGTGGCCCGGCCCGGGCCGGCCTCGGCTGCGGCGGCGGCAGGAGGGGCCCGGCGGCGGGGGCGCCCAGCCCCGAGTGGTAGCCGAGCGCGGTGGGGAAGCAGTGGAGAAGGCCCGGGCTCTGGGTTCGAATCACAGCGCGGCCTCTTGGGTCTGCGGCTTAAGGGCTCGTGCCTCAGTTTGCCCATCCGCACAATGGAGGCATTTTGCAGGATGCGGTGCATACACAGGCGGCTGGGATCACGCCCCAGGGCCGCTCTGAATCTCCTGTCCCCGCATACCCCCAGTCTCACTAAGCCTGATTCCCCATGGGTTAGAGGGACGTGGTTGCAACACCCTACGTCTCGGGTGGTTTGAGGATGTCCCAAATCCAGAGCGCGAAGGGCTGGCACGTCTCTGTACCCTCGTCTGCCGCCCCAGAAGGGACGGAGTGGAAGAGGTTTTCTCTGCTGGCCAAACCCAAGGGGGCAAGCGGGTCCGGGTAAGGTGGGCATCCCCGGAAGTGGGTGCGGGTCACAGCCCAGGTTAGGGCGGCATCAGAGGGGCCGCTGAGGTCCCCATCCCCAAGCTGGAGCTGGCGGCACCTGCTACCCGGCGGGCGGGAGGGGGCCTGGGCGTGAGTCACCGCCCAGCAATGAGGCCTGAGTCACTCAGGGCGGGGTCCCCCAGCAGCCCCCCCAGCCGCTCCCACAAAGGCTCTTTGAGAACAGCTCCCCACCCCCCATGCCCAGCCCCCAGGCCCTCTCTGAGGGTGGGCTGTGGGACCAAGGCCCTGCCGGGCTGCCCCTAGGAGCCTGGCCTGGGCCTGGCCCGGGCCTGGGAGGCGCCAGCCTGTTTCCGCCACGTCTATGCAAAGTCACCATCAACGGCCAGCCGGCCGTCCCCAGGGAGGGGGCTTCCAGGCTGCCTGAGTCACTCGGGGAAGAGTGGGGGTCACGTGCACAGGGCCCACGCACACGGTGGGCAAACTGAGTCAGGGTGTCTGAAGGGCGGGCCCAGCGCAGCCGGCGCCTGCCTCAGGCGGTGCAGGAGCCCCGGGAGTGGCGTCCCCGTTCAAGCCCGAGACGTCCTGCAGAAAAAGAGGGTGCTGGGCACCCCCTACCCCTCCTGCCCTGGCCTCCCCTCCTCATCTGCCCTGGGATGGTCCTCATCTGGGTTGTGGAAGGGACAGTGGCACCGGGATTGGGGAGGGCGCAATATTTAACAGGGCCCCAAAAGGAAAGGGAAGGAACAAACACTGGGCAACGAAATATTTTTAAATAAAAGGTTTATTGAGATACAATCCCCATTTCGAGCAACGGATTCATTAAATACAATGGATTATTTTAAAAATATCCACAACTTTGAGCAGCCAGCACCACTATTTCATTAATTTTTTTTTCTTGGTACCCGGGATTGAACCCAGGGGCACTCGGCCACTGAGCCACATCCCCAGCCCTATTTTGTGTTTTATTTAGAGACAGGGTCTCACTGAGTTGCTTAGGGCCTCGCTAAGTTGCTGAGGCTGGCTTTGAACTCGAGATCCTCCTGCCTCAGCCTCCCTAGCCCCTGGGATTACAGGCTGCACCACTGAGCCCGGCCTCATTGATTTCTTGAGGTAGGATCTTAATGTATTGCCCAGGTGGGTCTCAAACTCCTGGGCCGTGGAGTAGCTGGGACCACGGAGGTCATCCACCACACCTGACCCACAATCCATTTTAGCACATTTCATCACCCCAAAAAGAAACCCCAGAACTTTCAGCAGTCACTCCCTACTTCTCTCTCAACACAGGAGATGTCTGTCTGTGTATAAATGGAGTCATCCGATGTGGCTTGTGGCCGGCTTCTTTCCCCTTTCAAGGTGTTCATGGTGCGGCATGCATGGGAATTTCAGTCCTTTAACTGCGGACTGACACCTGGCATGGATACGCCACATTTTTAAATCAAGCCCTCCACGGATGGACCTTTGGTGGTGTTGCCAATTGGGGGCTCAAGTTACAGTACTGTACAAATTTTTATGAAGATAAAATAATGTGTTAATGCATTGCTTTTAAAAACTGAAATGTATGCAATCAATTCACAGTGAGCCTGGATCGGTGGTGCTCTCCTGTCATCCCCACAGCTTGGGAGGCTGAGGCAGGAGGATCACAAGTTCAAGGCCAGTCTCAGCAACTTTAGCAAGGCCTTGCACAACTTAGTGAGACCCTGTCTCAAAAGAAAAAATAAAGAAAAGGGCTGGGGATATGACTCAGTCATTAAGTGCCCCTGGTACCAAGATAATAATAATAATAATAATAATAATAACCCACAACGAACCAGATATCAAAACTTCCAATAATGGCAGTCCCCGATTGGGCTGGGATTAGGAAGAAGAGGGGCACGTCATTCAATGACAGGATGGGACCCTGCTGGAGAGCTGTGCTTTCCAGTGAGGCTGCCCCTGGTCACATGTGGTGACTGAGCAGCTGAATCACAGCCAGTCTAAACCGAGATGTGAGTATAAAATCACACCTGATTTCAAAGATAGCACCAACAAATGGACTGTGAATACCTCATTAATAATTTTTATCTTGATTACATGTTGAAACCATGCTGTTTTGGATATGATGGGTTAAATCAATTATGTTACTAAGATTTTTCAGCTGGGCGAGGTGACACGCGCCTGTAATCTCAGCAGCTCGGGAGGCTAAGGCAGGAGGAGGCTGTAAATTCAAGGCCAGCCTCGGCAACCTAGGAAGGCCCTAGGCAACTCAGTGAGACCCTGTCTCTAAATTAAATATTAAAAAGGCTGGGGATGGGGCTCAGTGATTAAGTGTCCCTGGGTTAAATCTCTGGCACCCCCAAATTTTTTTTTAACATTTTTACTTGCTCTCCTTTTTCTTTCTTTCTTTCTTTTTTTTTTTTAATGTATCTGCTAAAAATTCTGTGAATTAAGCCAAACACCATAGCACACACCTGTAATTTTGGCGACATGGGAGGCTGAGGCAGGAGGATCGAAAGTTCGAGGTCAGCCTTGGCAACTTAAGGAGACCCTGTCTTAAAAATAACAGAGAAAGAGCTGGGGTGAGACTCGCTAGGGGAGCACTCCGGTTCCACCCTCAGCCCTGCAAAAAAAGGCCGTGACTCCCACACGGCCGTGTTCGTGGTTCTGTCCCCTGGGCACCGTGGTTGCGGCTTCCCTCCCGTTCACTCCTCAGGTGGCTTCATGATCACACCACCAGCACCAGCTGCCAAATCCAGTCACCTTTTCGGATGTCACCGGCCTGGACCTCTGCGACAGCGATCACCTTTGTGCACTTCCTCCTGGGCCCAGGGACAGGATATTCCCCGACTCCTCTTCTTCTCAGTCCTGTTGGAGAGACACTTGCACCTCTCAGATGCTGTCCTCCCCATGCTGGTGACTCCCTCCTGGAACCCCTCCACAGTGTCCCCCAGGTGGCTCTGTGCGCCCTGGGCCCCGACCTTCCTCCTGTCCAGTCCACCTCTAGGACGAGTCAGCTCTGCCTCCTGAACCTGTCCCGTCCCCCCGTCCCCAGCCCTGGCTCTAATCCAGGCCAACATCCTCTCCCTGGACAGCCATGCTCCACTCGCCACGGTCCTCCGGCTTCCACTCATCCCTCCTGCTCAGGTATCCCCTGGGGCACGTGCCCAGAACCTTCCCAGGACTCCCAGTGCCTGGGGGGCAGGAGCAGTTACACAGCTGTATGTTTTTTCAAAACCTCTAGCACCCAGGATGCCGGGCAGAACCCCTGCCCCCAGGCCCAGCCCTGCGCCTTCCTGGCTGTTCGCTGCTCACTTGCAGAGACTGGGTCTCTCCGAGGGGCCCAGGCTCCCTAGGACTCCTGGGCATGCACTCCTCCTGCCTCGGCCTCCTGCTCTGGCCCTGGCCCTGCGCCCGGCTCTCCTGCCTTCCCTCTTGTGCTGTGGGCTTGGAAACCCCACGGAGTAATGTTCCAGCTGTGTGGCGGGCAGGTCTTAGGTCTTTTGTCTGTTCCGCTCCTTGACACGCTGGGAACATGGCTAGGATCAATACCTCGATTCAACAGATAGCCACCAAGTCCTGCTTCAGGCACCTATTCTTCCCTGGAAGAGCTGACATGTGAGTAGCTGAGACAGACCAGAAACAAGACAGGCAGTGAAACTGTGTTCAAAGGTGACAGCTATGGGGAGGAGGAGAGAGCAGGACAGCAAGGAGGAGCAATTTGAAAGAGGCAAGTCAGGAAAGCTCCCACTGAGAAGGCGATCTCGGAGTGGAGACTTGGAGGAGGCGAAGAAGGAAGTGTCAGGAACAGCCTATGCAAAGGTCCTGAGGCTGGACTGTGCTTGGTGGATTGAGGCCTGGCATGAGGAGGAGAGGGAGGGAAGAGGGGAATGGAAGACATGAGGACGAGGAGTGGACAGGGCAGACAGTGCAGGGCCTTGTCACCCTGGGGAGGACTCTGGCTCTTCCTCTGAGTAAGGTGGGCCGGCTCCGAGCAGAGGCGGAATGGGACCTCACTGGGACGTCCACAGGTCCCTTCTGGTGGCTGTGAGGGAGAGACTGCTGGGGTGAGAAGAGGGAGGTCAAGGCTGGACTTGTCCAGGGAAGAGATGATGGGGCCTGGACCAGATGGTCCCCTGGAGGGGGCAGGATTCTAGAGGCATTGAGAAGGGACGGAAAGCGGACTTGTTAATGGATTGCATCTGGGAGTAAAAGTTTAGGACTGAGCAGCTGGAGGGACGGAGCTGCCAGTTCCGGAGACGGGAAGATGGCGGAAGAAGCTAGACTGTGGTTAAGGAGGCAAGCTCCAAGCCAGGCCTCATTCTGTTCTGGCCCTAGCGTGTCCTCGCCCGGGATCCAGTGGGGTGTGGAGGAAGGCGCTCCCACAGTCTGGCTTCACCTCCTTGAAGCTTCCTCTTGGCTGATTCCTAAGTGTGCAAGGAACACACATCTGGGCACCCCGGGCCTGGGCCCAAGATAACCAATGTGCCACCCGGAACCCGGCGATTGTCTTGGGGACTTTGGTACTGGCTCTCTGGGTGGATGGTGCTGAGGAAGGGTGCCTGGTTCACACACCCCCAGGCCCACATTTAGGTCCCCAAGGAGACCCCCAAGGGGGCAGGAGGTGGCAAGGGGCAGGAAATCTCTCAGGGAGAGGTGCCTGTGAGTCACAGCCCTGGGCTCCCCCTATGAGTCAGCACTGGCAGAGGCCCCAGGCACAGGGTGGTGGGGGAGGGCAGTTCCCACGCCCAAAGCAACCAGGCATCTTGGGCACAGGGGCTGCCCCCGCTGGCCCTCCCAGCCTGTGCTGGGCTGGGGATATTCAGAAAGTTCAGGGGTGAGAAGCTGAGGCTTGGCAGGCCACTGGGCCGGGATCCAGGAGTCCTCTTTCCTGATCTGACCTGGCCCAGGAATGCCCAGGCTGCAGCCCTGGCCCGGCAAATGCACGGCAGCAGACAGGGCAGGGAGACATTCCTGGGGACGTCCCTCCTGTGGGGCTTTATTTCAGACGTGCTCCTTCCTTCTGGAGTTTCTGCGTTTTGGCAATGGAGGTTCCAGCCTGGGGAGGTCCAGGCACAGTCCTCAGCTGCTGGGTGGGGGTGGGGGTGTCCGGAGCCAGCTGAGGTCCAGCCTGGCCCCAGAGCATGGAGGGCTCCGGAGTTTGCTGCCCCCTGCTGGCAGCTACGGGGAAATTCAGCAGGCAGAAGGGCGGGCCATCCTTGAAGAGGAGGTGGGGAAAGGCCTGCAGAACCCCCACTCTGGGGCTGAAAGGTTGGGCTCCCTTGGGCCAGGGGCTGCCCTCCTCTGGGCCTCACTGGTCTGTCTAGAAGAACAGAATTCCCGTCACTGGCTTACTGGGAACAGTCGGAGCTGGTGTCTTCCCAGGCCTGGGAAGGAGAGTCTCGAATAAAGTTGGGCAGCCCCAGCCCAGATAGAGGACGGAGAGAAGCTTCTGTTCATTTGCTTCCTTCCGCGCGTGCCTCCCCGCCCCAGGGAGTTAGGTAGAGAGTAGAGGCAGACTTATCTCATTTCTGGGGACATCACCCCCCTGGGCCAGCTGGGGCTTGACTTTCTAAGTGGAAGTGTCATTGGGGACCTGTCAAGGAGAAATGGAGGCAGGGCTGCGTGGGGGGGCTCCGGGGAAGGGAGGGGTAAGGCTAGGTAGCAGACCGTGGCCCCATAGGGTCTGTCAGCTTAGCCCAGGACCCACAAGGAAGCTGGTGTGACCTCCTACCACCAACCACAGCTGTGGGCAGAGGCCGGTGTATGGGGGTAGCCTGGGGGGCTGTGTGTGTGTACCTGGAAAGGGCTCAGCATGGGTCTGTTTCTGGCCCTGTGTGTCCCCTAGCTAGGTGTGTCACAGTGGACACAGGGAGCATCTGAAGACACCTCTGGGAGCCCCATCCTGTGCACAGCGGGCACATCCACCTCCTGGAGGCCCTCTGGGCACCCGGCCTATGCCTGCCAGTCCCAGGTCCACGTTCCCATGTGCCCTGATCATCTGTGTCCACGTGGACTCCTATGGCACTGGGAATCTGCTGGGGGGTCTTGTGGGTGCAGGTTCTATGAATCCCACTGTGCTTCTGCCTGTGGCCTGTTTGGCCGTGAGTGGCTGTGTGTACATTTGTGTGGCTGTGAACTTTGTGTCTGCATCCCCCCCAAAACCGCATACCTTGTGTGTCTCCATGGAAGGGTTGTGTTTTTTGTGAACATCGGAGTTGGGGTATTTTGTGGGTCAAGGTCTTCCCAAGGCTGTGCAACTGGTTGGGTCCGGGGCTTCTGTGGGTATCCTGTGTCTGGGTGTCTGAAGGCCTGTGTACCCCGGGCTCATCCTATGCATGGTCGGTTCTAAAAAACATGTCTCCTGGCCCTGAAAGTGGGGTCTGTGTATCTGGAGTGTGTCTGACGCTTCCGAATGTCCCTGTGTGTGTGGCCTCTGCATGTCCTGCCACCGTCCCCCACGGGTGTCTGCGCCTTGAAGCCCCTGCACACCCTCGTGTCTGTGGCCCCCGTGCCTTTGTGCGCGTGTGCTCCCCTTGCGCCTTTGAGGTCTGCGTGCGTCTGGGTCCCTGCGGGTGCCCGCCTGCGCCCCCGTGTCCCCCGCGCGGGCCCCAGAGTTGCGTCCTGGCGCTGCTTCGGCAGCCCCGCGTGTGTCCCGGTGCTCCGGCTGGAGGCCTCGGGCGCGCACGGCCGCGGCTGGACCCACCGCCCGGCGCGGCGCGGGGAGGAGGAGGGGTGGCGGCGGCGGGGAGCGCGGGCACGTCACGGAGACAGACAGGCGGGCGGGCGGCGGCGGCCGCGGGTTCGAGCCGGCGCCGAGCCCCGCCGCCCCCTCCCCCGCCCGGCCCGGAGCCGCCGAAATGCAATTTCCCGTGCCGGCGCCTGGCTCGGGGGGCTTTTCCGGGCGGGTTTTGGAAAGAAGAGGGGGAAATGCGGCGGCTGCCCAGAGAGGTGAGCGCGGGCGCCGGGCGGCCGGGGGCGCCGGGGACGCGGC
>JAJEJO010005300.1:165917-183385 GCA_020662805.1 Glaucomys volans | reverse complement strand
GGGGAGGGGGCGCGGCGGGGCGGGGCGCGGCGACAGCCCCGGGCGCACCTGCTCGCGGCCGGGCGGGCGCCGGCCTCTGCGGCCCGGCCCTCCATTGTTGCTGCGGCCGGGAAGGGGGCGGGGAGGCCCGGCGGCCTCTCCGCGCTGGCCTTGCCGAGAAGGGGCGCCCGGGAACCGACCCTCCAAGGAACAGGCCTCCCGGTCCGCGAGCCGGGGCGGCCAGGGACAGGCCAGCCGAGGGCTCCCTCGGGGCGAGGACGCGTGATGGGGGTCACCGGGGCATCGCTGCCGCGGCCGCCCCGCACCTGACCGCCGGGAGGCCCGGCCGGGCGGCGGCGAGCTTTGTTCTTGGGGGCGCGGGGCGGGCGGAGCGCCTGCGAATCTGGGGCTGGGAGAGGCTCCGGCCCGGCGCGCGCTCGGGAAGGCGCCTCCGGCCAAGTTCACGGGCGCTCGGGCCCCTCTCGGGCCTGGCGGCGGCTGCGGGGCCCAGCCACAGCCGCACCTCCTGCCGGACCTCCGGCGTCCTCTGCCCGCTGACCGCCGGCCTGTCATTAACGGCGGCGGCTGTAGGGTATTTACTGGGGCAAAGATTTGCTAGCAGGAACCCGCCCTCCAAAACTGGCCATAAAAAGGGAAAATGACCCCAATCACACTGCCGAGGAGCCCTTTTAAAGCGACAGGGTGCTTTTCACGGGAACCTCACCCTGGAGGGCATGCTGGGGGTGGGGGAAGGAGAAGACACCTCATTGGCTGATAGGGGCTAAGTCCCCCCCCTCCCCGCGCTTCGTTCCCCCATCTTCTTTCCCACCCATCCCCCAATTCTCAGATATATTTGCAGAGCCACAATTTGATAGTCCTAAGTCCTTAGATAAAGACTCCCAAAGCCACACGCTATACACAAACATACATCATGCCCATTAATACTCCTTCCACCCCAAAAACTGCCAATGACACTCAGGTCTGCACACGGTCACCCACAATAGTGCTGCCACGTGTGCACCACAAGGGTTGGGACAGGCTGATGTCCATGAAAATACTGCCACACTAAAAATGTGGCCATGGGCTTGAGATGTAGCTCAGAGGTGGAGCCTGGCCAGCACCCAGGAAGCCCTGGAGCCCGCACCCAGCCTGGCAAGACAGACAGACAACGAACAAATGCAGCCACCACCAGTGGTGATGCGGACCGTGTAGACAGACCCAGCCTTGCACACGACCCTGATGCACGGTTCTCCACTGCACGCACAGACACGTGGCTGCCCACTGTCACATGGTCACCCACACTGTCGCCCAGAGTAACAGTGATAACCACTGATCCATAAACGCTCCAGCAACTGTACACTCAGCCACCATCATGCACATGACTTGGACTTGTCCACAGAGATGTGATGCACAAGGACACACCTACTCCCTCACACCAAAGGAGGCCCGCAGACACTGACATCAGACAGCAGGTCACAGGAATCTACACACACACACACACAAAGCCCCCAAGAACACAGCGCACACACTGACACACAGCTGTCCACAGTGAAACTGACCCTGCTAGATACCCACAATGACGATGTCACCCGCAGAGGTACAAATACCCCATGGTACCTACAGCTACAGTCACCTACCCTAACACTCGATTATGCGCCTGGACACCTACAGTGATACTGGCACCTACGCAGTCAGTGGCACACACAGACTCACAGGGAAATGACACCGATATGCAGAAATCCTAGACGTCCACAAACTCAATACTTGTTTATTGAACATCTACTAGGTGCCAGGCAGTTTCAAACAGGGACACAGGTGTGAATGAGAACAAAATCCCTGCCTCCCAGAGATGACATGGGGGGGATGCCATTATCAGCTGACACGTAGACTACAGTGACACTGACAGATGCTAGACACCCACATATACTGGCTCACACATCCACCTGCGATCACACACAATTAGCCTGACACACACCCACGGTGGCACTGACATCCACACACAAACAGAAGCCCACAGGAGCCGTGGTGTACACACACAGCTGGCAGAGACAGCCACCCACCTTGGTCCACACCCACCTGAACTACAGACACCCCTGGAACCCCTAGAATAGCCCAGAAGGGTGGCTCAGCCCGGATGCCCCGGTGACAGGGGCACAGATATGCCTCCCTCTTCTTGCAGTCAGAGCCCCCCCTGACCCAGACCCAGCGCGCCCTGCGCCACCGACCAAAGCATCTGAATCGCTCGTTAACCCAGCTCCTCCATAACCCCAAGCCCCAGCGGGCGGGAAGTGGGATCCTTCTCTCCCCCTCCAGCCTTGGCCTCAGATCCAGCAGGCCTGGGAAGAAAGTTCCAGCTCCCCACCCACCTGCCGCCCATAGGCCTGGAGAACAGATGAGCCCCTTGTCTGAAGACCCCGGCAGGAAAGGCCCAAGCAGCTGGGAAGGAAGCCCAGGAGACAGCATGGGAGGCCTGGGTGGGAACCCGAGAGGCCAGGCAGGTGTCACTGAAATGAGGAACCCCTGCGGGCCAGTCTAGTCAGCCCCGCCAGGGAGGCGACCTCATGGAGACCCCACGGGGCTCTGGCCCTTGCTGAATTTCCCATAATGGGCTCTTTGTCTTCTGAGTGCTGACCGGTCCCCCCCCCCCCACTGTCACACATATACACCGCGTGTCACACACACAGGAGTGAGAGCGCGCACACACGGAGCTGCACAGGCCACCAGACACCCCTGGGAGCGCCAAAGCGCTGACCTCCGACCCCTCCTCATTCTGTCACTCATGGCTTGCCCATCTGGCTGTGCAGGGCCGCTCACCTCCGACCCTGACCCCAACTTGTGCCAGCTGTCCTGCCTTCCTGGAGTTCACAGTGGGGGTGGGGGCAGGGCCCAGGGTCAGCCTGGCTTCTGGAGAAGGGCAGCGCCCCCACTCCCAGCCCCCTGCCCAGACAGGCCCTGGTTCCCACCTTCCATCCTGAGGGACTTCAAAGTCAGCCCAGGGACTGACCTGCAGCCTCCTGGGAGGCCTCAGACACGTGGGAGGAGAAGTCGGCCCCAGCCAGAGGGCCCCAAGTCAGGACACTGAGCTCCAGACAAGGGGAAGGGGCTGCCCACAACCCAGGGCAGCTCCCCCCAGACAGCCCCAGATGTGGAGCCTGGGGGCAGACAGGCACCTGGTACAGAGGGGACAGGGGAGGGCGTGCAGAGGGCCGGCAGGACACAGGCTGACCCAGACATCTGGAGAGGCCAACAGGCAGGGCAGGAGACCAGGCGCACTCAGGCCCTGGTAGAGGACAGGCAGACCCAGACAGGCGACCCGGCTGACAAAGAGACAGGCGAACCCAGGCAGACAAGGAGAGCGGGAAGCCTGCGCCAACCTTAGGCAAACAAAGAGACACAGTCAGAGGGGGCGCCCCTCCTCCCGCTCCCTCTCCAGGCCCCGCCCCCTGCCTTCCCGACTGCCCAGACCAGAGGCCCCTGACAGCCTTCCCCTGGCTGGAAGGGACCCTTGGCGGGGACTTCCCCACTGGGTAGGCCAAGGTCAAAGCCTTCTAAGGAAGCAATTAGGTCGCAAAGAAGGAAAAAGAGTGTCTACAAGAGCCACCCCACCGTGTGACCAAGTACCTCTTGCCTGCTGGCATCTCCCCTTACAGCTCAAGGTCAAGAGCTCCGAGGGACCCCCTGGAGTTGTTCTGCACTCAGCCTCACCTTCCCCGAGGACAAAATGGGTCTCCTAATGACGGGTGACTGACGGCAGGCACAATCCCCGTCGTCGTAACCCTGTTTTCCAACTCACCCTCGTGCGGCTCTAGGCATTCTCAGATCCGAGACCCTCGGGGGAGACGGACGCCTCCCTCCGCAGGACAGCCGCTCGCCCGGCGCCTGGGCGGCGGGGGGCGGGCGCCCCACGCCAGCTGCAGACGCGGGTGGGACCGAGCCGGCCCGCGTCGGCCGAGCGGGCCGGGGGCTCCGAGTGCGGGGTGCTTTAAGAGGGCGAGTCTTGCGGGATGGACTCCCAGGGGGTCCCAGTAGGCCTGTTTCGGGGCACCCGGTGCAGGCTGACCTTAGAGGGGCCTGGGCTCCCTGGGAGTAGCTTTGGGGACTCCTAGGGACGCAGTCCTTGGAGGTTTAGGAAAGCGGACTTTAGAGGAGGGCTCTAAGGAGGCGGAACTCGGTGGCCTGGGGAGTTCCCGGAGTGGCACTAAGGTGCCAGACGGGGCGGGCCCTGGGGGCGGGCCGGAGGGGATCTGGACTCGCGGCCGCCGAGGACTTTGTGGGGTTGAGTCGGGGGCGGGCTCCAGGGAGTCTACAGGACGGACTTTGGAGGGAGTCCCCAGGGGAACGAGTGGGTGGGCTTCCTTTTTCTTTTCTCTTTTGTACCAGGGACTGAACCCTGGGGCGCTTAACCACTGAGCCACATCCTCAGCCCTTTCTATTTTTTATTTAGAGACAGGGTCTCACCAAGTTTCTTAGGGCCTCCCTAAATTGCTAAGGCTGGCTTTGAACTTTCCATCCTCCTGCCTCAGCCTCCCTAGTCGCTGGGATTAGAGGCATGCACCCCAGCGCGGCAGACTGGGTGGGTTTAGAGGGGTCTCCAGGGGTCTTGGAGTCGGGTCCTGGGTGGAGTTCTCTCAGCTGGGCCTGGGGAGACTGGGCAGGGCTGGTTCTGTTTCTGCCTCCAAGGCTCTTTGTGGGGTTCACCCAAACTCAGCACACTGGGGTTCCCAATCTGCTTTGGGATAACTTCAGAACTCGCCTTTGGCACTCTGTATTTCCCTCAGTGAAACAGCAGGGATTTGGCAGTTTGAGTTCTCCTCGGCTGTCTGGAGGAGTCCCAAGAAGGATGCCGGGTGGGGGCGCCACCCTTTCCCTGGTCACTGCTTGGCTGGAGAGGTGCACTGGCCGTAGCTGCAGGTCTGGGCCTGGGCTTGAGGACACGAGGGGCCGGGTGACCGCTGAACTCCGTGCGGCCCCTGGGGGAGGGATAAGGGGTCCTTTTATGCCTGAGGAACCAGGGAGGGGGTGCTGCAGCCAGGGAGGTCGACCTGGCACCCCCACAGCGCAGGGAGGGGAGCACCCCTCAGGACTGTGAACTTGGACCCTGATTCCAGAAGGATCTGGTTTCCCACACCCTGGGGCTTTGCAGGTGGAAAAGGCAGGTGCCTCTGGTCCTTCTGCTCTGCCTGGTCCCGGGGCCTCCCCTGCATCCCCCTCCTCGAGCGGATTCACCCACAGTGCTGCCCGGCAGGTGAGGCCCCGAAGGACTACATTGTATAAAACTCTTGTTTCCCTCCCCCCGGGCCGGCCAGTCCCCAAGGCATTACATTGTATTAAAATGGCTTGTTTATCTCTCCTTTGCATCCTTGTCCCCAGGGGCCAGAACAGCCCAGCTGCGAGACTTCCCGGGGCCACCCCAAATCCCTACACCCTACACCCTCCTAGTTCTGTCTCCCCAGCAGGTGGACAGGGTCACCTACACTTCAGGGCTGTGTGGCCCATCCCCAGCACTCGAACTCAGCCCCTGCCCGACAGCGGCTGCGCGCAGGTTTACTGTTGTTGAAGTTTGTCCCCATTTGTCCCAGATGGGGGTGCAGACAATTGGCACTTTATAACTGCTGACTTACTGAGAGTCAAGGGGACCCCTGCCTCCTCCCCTCTCCCCCATCACCCTCCCGCTCTCCTGCCCCAGCCCCACCCCCACTCCAGGTCCGAGACTTCGCCAAGGGTTTGGGGGAACATTCAACCTGTCGGTGAGTTTGGGCAGCTCAGGCAAACCATCGACCGTTGAGTGGACCCCGAGGCCTGGAACTGCCGTCCTCCTGTTGCCATCCTGTCCAGTCGGAGGGCACAGACTTGGGCCACAGCGAAGGTCACAATCAACATTCATTGTTGTCGGTGGGTTGTGAGGACCAAGGCCAGACCCACCGGGGGATGAATGTCACTGTGGCCGGGCCATGCACAGCTGAGGGGCACCGGCCACCCCACTCTCCCTCCCAGATCCTCAGCTCCTCAGGGGGCAGGGCTGGAGTCTCACCTTGAGGGACACAGACTTGGGGACTACACCTTGGGAGTCTGGGTGTGGGGGCAGCAGGGCCAGGGCAGGCAGCTGAAGACCACTTCTGAAAGGGGCTGGTGGGCTGTGCGCAGTCGGGTTTCCTGGGTGGGTGGGGGTGGTGGGCTGGGTGGCTGGGCTGGGTGGCCCGCCTCTCTTCCCAGGCAAGTCCTGGGCTTGGAATGCCTCCCTCCTAGCCGCAGACCCCACTGGCTCCCGGCTCCGGCTCCGGGGAGTCTGCCCCAGCTCCAGGCACACCCCACCCTGCTGAGACCACGCTGACCTCTGCTTGCATGGGAAGGGGGATCTGAAGCAGGCCAGTGCTGGGGGTCCCAGCATTCGCCCAGCCTGGCAGCTGGCCGCCCCCACCTGAGAGTACTTGTCTGTCTGGAGGAGGAGGCCGGGAGTCGTCCTGAATAACCCCTCGGGGCTATTAGCTTATCCATACACAGGGGTTCCACAGACACAATGGGTGTGAAGAACCCGAGGGAGGGCAGAGCTTGGGGTCAGGTCCTGTGCCCTCAGCCCGGAGTCAGAGCAATAGCCACACCTCAAGAGCCTGGGGCACCGGGGGAAGAAACAAAGAAATTACTAAGTTACTGGCTGTATAGCCTGCCTCCACCTTCCTCACCCCACAGGGCTGGAGGGTAGCCCCCCAGTGCCCTAGGGGGCGTGGGGGTTGTGTGGCCCATCCTCAGATGCCCCCTGCAGCCTATGTCCAGTTGCCCCCCAGCCCACAAAGACACCATGTATCCCCTTGGCAGGTACATTAAGGGGGGTAGCAGGAACACCCATGAACATAGGGACCCTCCCACAACCTGCTCCTCCCCCTTCACACCCCCGGAGGTAAAAGGAGAGAACCCAGCTCCCACTCCTAGGCTCCAGAGAGAAGGGAGGGGCAGAGAGGAAGGGGCTGCGGGAGAGAGCTTAGGGCCAGACGGGGTTTCTTCTCTGCCTGGTGCACCTTGCCCAGCTATGGGGACCTTCGACCTGTGGACGGATTACCTGGGTTTGGCACGTGTGGTTGGAGCTCTGCGTGGGGAAGAGGAGCCTGAGGCCAGGCTGGACCCCCAGCCAGAGCCAACACCAGGACCAGAGGGCCAGAAACCCAGTCCAGAGTCCTCACCAGCTCCTGAACGGCTGTGCTCTTTCTGCAAACACAACGGCGAGTCCCGGGCCATCTACCAGTCTCACGTGCTGAAGGACGAGGCGGGCAGGGTGCTGTGTCCCATACTGCGAGACTATGTGTGTCCCCAGTGTGGTGCCACGCGGGAGCGCGCCCACACCCGCCGCTTCTGTCCACTCACCGGCCAGGGCTACACCTCTGTCTACAGTTACACCACCCGCAACTCAGCTGGCAGGAGGCTGGCCCGGCCTGACAAGGGGAGGACGCAGGATGGCCACCGCAGAGGAGGAGGAGCGGCAGCCACAGCAGCAGCAGGTGGTTGGGGGGCAATGTGGAGGGAGGGACCCATTCTAGGCTCACAGCTGAACCCAATGGGGGGTCAGCCCCAGTACCCAAGGCCAGTGGGGGGGGGCTAACATGTAGCGCTGAGAACGGCATTCCAGAAGTGTTGCCAGTGGGGAGAAGTTGGAACTGTGGTTTGCTGTGTGACTTCGGGCAAGTCACTCCCCTCTCTGGGCCCACTGTGGTGATAACATCCTTTCCCAGGCGTGGGGTGGTCTGGTAGGGGGGTTGTGGGGGTGCAGCACGTAGTGGGATTTGGGGACTTAGAAGCCGAGAACTCCCTCATTCGTTCATTCTTGGGCCAAATGGTTTGCCGGCCTGTCCTGCCCAGGTGCTGGATGGGGCCAGCAGTGAACGAGGTGGATGGAAGGTGGTGGTTAAAACGCGGGACTCTGAGGCCCTACGGGAAATGTGTGACTCAGTGGAGGGGTCCTGGAACGCTTCCTGGAGGCCGTGGCATCTGGGAACCTGTGTCAGTCTGTTGGAAGGCTGGGAGGTGGCCTTGGGGCTCGGCTGGGGACTTAGTGAAGATAGTGTGCCTGAGATGAGGCAGCATATGCCTGCCTTGGTGGAGAGGTGGCCGAGGATATGGAGTGACCCAGAGGTCTTTGGGAGTCAAGTTTGGACTTGGGCACTAGGGAGCCACAGAAGGCGGAGGACAGGTCCCAGTGAGGGTGTGTTTAGACCACTGTGAGTCTTTCCAGAGCGCTGGGGGAGGGGTGGGGTACTGGGAAACAGCAGGTTGGCCCTTGTTTTGGATTTGCAGTGGGCAGCTCAGCTGCAGAGGGCAGCTCCTGGGGCTGAAGCTCACCACAGGGGGTGTGGGGTCACCTGTCTGGTTCATCAAATGCAGACCCCCATCCCTTGGGTCTGGGTGGAGCCCAAACACCTGCATTTCTTTTTGTTTTGTTTTGGAACTGGGGATTGAACCCAGGGGCACTCGGCCACTGAGCCACATCCCCAGCCCTATTTTATATTTTATTTAGAGACAGGGTCTCACTGAGTTGCTTAGGGCCTCACTAAGTTGCTGAGGTTGGCTTTGAACTCGCGATCCTCCTGCCTCAGCCTCCAAAGTGCTGGGATTACAGGCGAGCGCCCGGCAGCACCTGCATTTCTAACCAGGTCCCCAGACGCAGGCTTTGAGCAGCACAGGCCGTGACCGCAGGTATTGCGGATGCAGCCTGCGCAGTTCCGGCTTTCAGAGAGGAATCTCTTCTGGCAACTTTAACTTGCCTGGGAGGAAGCCAGCCAACTCCAGGGCAGGTGCAAGGCGCTTTGGGTACCACCTCCCCCACCTGCCTGAGGGCCTCTGTAGGGTGGAGACTGGAACAGGATGACCCTCCCCCTCCCCCAGCTCTGGGGGGAAGAGGATCCTATGCCCGGGAATATTTGTTGGTTTTTTTGTTTTTTTTTTTTTTTAAAGCAAGTTTTGACCCCTGAGCTGCATCCCCCGCCCTTTTTATTTTTTTTTTTTTTTTTTTTGTGGTGCTGGGGATTGAACCCATGGCAAGCCCTTTGCCAACTGAGCTATATCCCCGGCCCCCCTTTTAAATATTTTATTTAGAGACAGGGTCTTGCTGAGTTGCTCGGGGCCTAGCTAAGTCGCTGAGGCTGGCTTTGAACTCGCAACCTCCTGCCTCAGCCTCCCAAGGCGCTGGGATGACAAGCGTGCACTACCGCGCCCGGCTGGATTCTTTTTCCTCCTTATATTGGAGGGGAAAAGAAAGTTCGCCCCCCGCCCCTGGGTGTGGAGGGTGATCCCTGACCACCACACTGTCCGAAAGATCGTCCCAAGTCCCCCGGAGCCCGGCGGCCACGAGGGGGCAGCACGATCACCGGAGTTGGCATTCGCGATCTCCGGGTCGGGCTCTGGGCCCTGGGGGCCGCCCTGGTCCAGGAGTGTCACGGGGTTGCTATTCCCCGAGCAGCCCCTAGGTGGCGCCGGAGCCCAGCAGCCGGGTAGGGGACCTCGGGAGGACTGAGTCGTCGCCGCCCATGACTGTTTCTTCCCCCTTCCCCTCCGCTTTTAAACTCCAGGTCCCAAAGGTGCCGGGAAGTCTTCTGGATCGTCGCCTTCTGCCTGCTGCCCCTCCACTTCTGCCTAGGAGGCTGGTGTGGGGAGGACAGGAATGCCGCCTCCGCCAGGGGATGGGGATGGAGGCTCAGTGGCAGCTGGACTCCAGGGAAGACTCACTCTGAGGACTTGGGGGGCAGGTGAGGGAACTGCCAAAACGGCTGGTCTTCTGAGCTCCCTGCTCCGGCAGGGGCCAGGCCAGCATCGTTCTGTTGGGGTGCTGGGACTTCATTGCTCAATAAATGTTTGCAAGTGGATTGTCAGAGGCCCGTCTTGGATAAAGGAGTCCAGACTTCCCAGCTGGCACGGGCGCCTGGACCCAGAGGGCCTCTCCAGCCTGCTAGTGGGCTCCAGGTGTTCCTGGGGCTCCCCCACCCACAGCTCTCTGAACTTCAGGGGCCTGGGTTGCCAGGGTGCACTGCTTCAGGCTGAGAAGTGGGTGGGTGCTACAGGCAGCAGTGCCCTGGGTGGTGTCCGATCTTGCCCGCCTGCAGGGGAGCCCGGAGGTCTTCTGGCTTGGCTCACGCTCCCAGCTGCCCCTTGCATACTGACATGGAAAATGGGGGGCTCCCCCTTTTAGTAGAGGTGGAGATTTGATTTAAAAGGGGAGCTGAGACAATGAGGCCAGGCCTCCCTCCTTTTCCCTCACAAAGGAGACCCTGAGGGAATGTGGACATTGATGCCCCTGAGGAGCCATGGTGCCACCACGAGGGACACTTCACTGCCAAGGACACGCAGGGGCAGGGAATGGGACTGTCTGGGCAGGGGGCAGGCAGTGGAGGTCTTGGTCCAGGGGTGGGAGGGAGAGCAGCTCGTCTCCTGGGGGCTGCCCGTTGGGGGTCCCGCTGCCTCATGTCCAGCTGGGCAGTGGCACTGGTGCCTGGGAAGCAGCACCTGGTCCAGCCAATTAGTTCAGCCAGGGCTCCAGCCTCGGCGTCTCCCAGAGTTGGGGTGGGGACAGGAATTGGACTGGGAGGGCCCCCTTTGCCCTGGGCTTTAGAACTTTAACAGGGACCCAAGGTCACCCAGGAAGAGGCCTGGTGAGCTGGGAATGGGTGCCAGCCTACAGGGCAGAGAGGAAAAGGTGGGAGGGAGGAGACGCAAGAGGAGGGCTCCTTAGTCTGCAAGGGTCTGTGAGCAATTTGGGGACACAACACTCCTGTCACCCCTCAGCTCCAGGTAGACTGCTTACTTCCCAAGCCTGAGCAGCTGAAGCTTGAGACCCGGGGACCTGGGCAGGCCCAGGGTGTGTCCTAGGGGGCAGGGCCAGGAATGAAGCTGCAGAAGCCAATAGCACCTTCTGGCCATGGCCGCGGTGTACTCGGGGGAGCAGTGGACAAGGGAGGAAGGCGTCCAGGGAGCCACGGGTGGAAGGATACTTGGGTCAGGCGCTCAGCAGGGTGGACCCAGGGATTGGGAGGGCCTTGGGTAATAGGGACAATGGCATCACCTGCAGCTGCCCATCGATGCCCACAGTGGAGTCAGTGTCAGGACTGAGACAAGTTGGGATGGCTCCTGGGCCTCGCCCCAGCGGGGTGATCCGCCACACAGGGAGGTTTGTGCCAGGGACACTGAAAGTGCAGGCGCAGCCAGTTCTCCCAGAGACTGGGAGTCTGACACCTGGTAGACCATGGGGACCCCTCAACCTGTGTGCTAGAAGCAGCGCCCCCCTTACCTTCGTGGGGAGGCTGAGAAGTTAAAATGGGAGGAAGAGGAGGCGGTGAGGGGAAAGCAGTGCTCAGAGAGGCTGGGGGCGGATGTCAAGGGACTGGAAGTGCCTCTGCCAAACGGCAGGTCAGAAGGTCTCATGAAAGGATCGTTTATTACTGGTTTTCCCAGAAGAAATAAAATGGAAATTGGGGGAAAAGACTAAGATATAAACAACAAAGGGAACCCTTCTCTCTTCCAAAGGAGAAGCAAATTCTGAGCCTACTGGAACTTTGGTTAAGGAGCTTAAATTTGCAAGTCCAGATAAACATCTGGGCACTGGGTGCTGGGCCCGCTCAGACAGCGCTTCCTGGAGCCCAGCTGCCAGGGCTTCGGGGAGCACAGGTGCCCTCTGTGCTGCCGCCCACAGGGGGCGGTGACCCTGGCCAAGCAGGAGTGCCTCCCAGCCCAGGGGAGCTTCTGGGCCCAGCAGGACCCCTTGGAGCACCTGGAAGGGAACAGCAGGTGGCCCATGGGGGCTGTTCCACAGGGAGACGCTCTTCCAGCCCTTTAGCTGGTGACCAGGGTGCACAGGGAGCCTCCGGGTGCTCCGGCAGTGGCCTACAGGTCCCTCCAGGCCTGCTCCCCTCGGGAGAGGCTCCCAGCACCCTTGGACGGGTAGAGCAAAGGGTTCTTCCCTGGTGGCTTTGCCTTCCGGGAGTTGAGGCGCTTGAGGGCTTCCAGGTCTCGGTGGGTGCTCATGATCAGCCGGCTGCAGCATAAAGAGGGGAGTGAGCGGGGGGCACTGGTGGTCACCACGGGGCAGGGGCCAGGCCTCAAAGGCACATGTCCCGGAAGGTCCCACCGGGTGCAGAGGCACTCAGGCAGACGTGGGCGCACAGGAGCAAGCCCATAAGCAGCAGGTTGGGACTGCGCGCCCTCGTCCTGAGGTCGGGCTCAGGGCTGGGCTGCAGTGGGCAGGCCCAGCGAGTGTGGTGCTTCCCCAGTTCCCCCCTCCTCCTGGGCCTCCCCACCTGGCTCCCGAGCCTGCCCTGCCTTACTTGAGGTTGGAGAGTTCTACCACAAGGCCCCGCACGGTTCCTGTGGCGTCCGCCATCCTGCAGGCCTCTTGGGCCTGGCCTCCCACACTGGGCCTGTGGGGAAGGAGGGGAGAGGAACAGCCTGACCTCTGGCAGCTGCCCAGAGTGCTCCCTGGAGGGTTTTGCCGGATGCCGCTGTCTTCCACCTTTACAGGGCAGAGCCTGTGGCCGTCACTGGACCCAGCCACTCCTCCCCTGCCGCCATCCTCTCCAGGCCCCTCAGCTCATGCCCCCTGCAGCACAAGGGGGCCAGGGAGATGCCCCACCCCAGCCCATTCCTCCCTACTCTCTGCTCCAGCCACACAGGCCTCCTGGCCACCCCTGAGCACCTCCCAGGACTCTGGGACAGTCATTCCAAATGTCCCTTCCTTGGTGGGGCTTCCCTGTCACTATGGCTAAAAGTGAACCTCCCTGCTGCCGCCCTCCCCCCAGCTCTGCCATCTGCCCGGCTTGCTCTGCATCGCCTCAGGGTGGTTCACAGAAGAGTGGCCCTGGGGCCATCTGTCTGCAGGGGGATGGACAAGCCACTGTACCCCCAGATGAGGTGCTTTGGCCTGTAGGTGTGGCAGGACAAGAGGGCCAGGCAGAGAAGTGGGGGCCTCCCTGGGTGGGCTGGGGTGGCCTTGCTGGCCTCGGATCAACAGCTCGCAGGCCTCAAGCCCCCACTCCCAGGCTTGATCACACCTGCACTGGTCATCCCAAGGTGCCTGGCTGCCCCTGGGTCTCAGCCTTTCTCTTCTCGTTCAGCCTTGGGCCACCAACCAGATCCCAGGCCCTCTCTGGGGGCTTCTGGACATCCCCGAGGGGTTCACATTGGCTCAGAGGCTGCTGGGAGATCCAGATATGAAATCTCCCTCCTGCTCAAATCATAGTGGGGCCACTGTGACCCAGCAACCTGGGTCCCCCCACAGGTGTGTGTGTGTGTGTGTATGTGGTCACAAGTGGCCCAGGAGATAAGGGAGTGAACAAGGGCGAGGCTGGGACCTGGCCACTCTGCTGCGGGAGGAGGGAGGAGAGGAGGAGGGGGAAGAGGAAGAGGAGGAGGAAGATGGGAGAAGGCAGGGCAACCAAGGCCACGGGCTGCATCCCTGACCCTCCACACTCGCCAGAGAGAACCAGAAACTTGGCCATCAATAATTGACCGGCATCTGCAGAGAGGCAGGTTCAAGTACAAGGTAACAGGAGAGGACAGCTGCCCAGTGCTGGCCTCAGGCAGGGCAGTCGGGGAGGCACAAGAGGGAAGGGCGGTGGAAGTTGGGGTGGGATGGGGACAGGGACCCCCAGCACACTCTGTTGGCTGCAGGAAAGTGCACCTGTGGTCTGCAGGATGGAGGTGCCACCTGGGGTGCTAGGCCAGGTGGGAGTCCCTGGAGTGCTACCCAGTGCCAGGGCTGGAAAGGGCCCAAGGCTCCAGCTCCCAGTCCTTAGCCTGTCCAGGTCCCTCCCACCACAAGGGGCCTCAGGGAACGCTCGTGGCCTCTCCCAGGAGACCCACGTAGGCCTGGAGGCCTGTGCCAGGGTCCAGGACCCTGGGGTCCCAGGGAGGGGGCTGGGCTAGACGCAGACTGCTGGCCACCGTTCTCCACTGAGGGGGGAGCAGAGGACAAGATGGGGCCCAGTCCCTCCTTGGATCGAGGGCTGAAAGAGCCAGCAGGGGGTCAGGTCCACTCCGTTACCTCCCTGGCCCAGGCCGGCAAGGGAGGGCCCTGGGGTCATGCACCTCCCACACCTACCTCGGCTGGACCTCAGCCGCCACAAGGTCTCCTCTGGCACGTGGGCTGGGGTCAGGCCAGCAGAGGCCCGACTTGCTCCCTGCAGAAAGCTGGAGAGAGAGCAGTGTGTGAAGGACAGCCCGGTGGGCAAGACCAACATGGTGGAGGGTAAGTGAAGTCACATTGGGGACCTCAGGCTGGTCCTCAGCCTGCTGGGGTCACCGTGCCCGCTGGGATTCCTGTGGAGGGAAGGTGGAAGCAGGGGGGCAGCCGAGCTGCCGCTGCAGCCAAGCCCAGCTGGCCCTTCGGTCCTGTTCTGTGTGGTGGCGCTTCACCGGAGTCCTGGTCCCAACAGCTGCGTGCATCCCGTGCCCCGAGTGAGTCAGGCAGCGACGCAGGCTCCCCGCTTGGCTGCAGGAGCCACGTGCATCCTATCGAGAAAGACTTTGCCAAATCTCTCTCACGAAGTTCTTCAGGGAGAGGGAAAGCCAGGCGGCCCCTGAGAAGCTCAAGGGTAGAAACCTCAATGGCGGTTTAACTTTGTGGAAAATGTCAACCACAGTGATGATGACATGTTCCCCCCAAAGGGCAAAGAGGCTGAGGTGGTCCAAAGTTTGAGACCTGGAGCCCTGCAGGAGATCTCCACGAGTCCCCTCCTCTGCCGGGTATGTCCACGCCCTGTAAGGTCAGCAGAAGGCTATGGCTACTGCTCTCTCCATGAATCTTCGCTCTGTCCCCAGAAGCCCCTGCCCATGCCTTCCTGCCAGGGGCCATGCATGTCCTTCCCACGGGAACCTGCTTGGTGGCGAGGTCGCCCTGACTTGCTGGGGAAGGCCCGGAGCCAAAACCAAACACACCCAGGTGGCAGGCAGCCCTGCTGGGCCAGCATGTCCCCGCAGTGGGCAGGCGGGCACTGCCCACCAAGTCTGACCACCTGGCTGTCTACCCAGGATGGGTCCCCACGACCCTGCCCCCCCCTCCCAGTGCTGGGGATGATCGAGCCCTGTGTGCCGAGCACGCTGCCCACTGGGCACAGTACCCGCAGCCCTAGCGGCCACTCTAGCTGAGAACCAGCAAAGTCCTGTGCCTGTTTTTCGCTCGTGTCCTAAAAACCTCTACGCACCCAACAGTGCGGTACGGAAAGCTCACTGGGGACGCAGGCGGAATGGGGTGGGGCAGGGAGCATCCGATCTGCCCCACTGGCCCCCAGCAGTGGGGTGCAGGCTCTTGAAAACACACCGAATGAGTTTTTTAAACATCTCAGCAGGGGGTCTGGGGTGCAGCGCAGGCTGAGCGCTTGCCTAGCATGTGCGAGACCCTAGGCTCCAACCCCGCCGCAAAAAAAGAAAGAGAAGGAAGAAAATCTTGTCAGGGTCAGCGAGGAATCACACGCCAACGTCTGGAAGGCAAACAGGCCCACATTGCAGGTGGCTGAGGCGCAGTTTTAGAATCAGGTAGACCAAGATGCCACCCAGGCTCCTCCCCTCGGGGCTGCGTCACCTCCAGCAGGTGCCTGACCCTCCTCGGCCTCTGTGCTGCTTGCTGCTCGGGTGTGGGAAAGAGCCCTTCACCTCCTGGGGCGCGGCCGCCAGCTCCTGGCTGGGCTCAGCGTGCCAGCAGCTGGGGACGCTGCCCTTCCCCCAGGAGGGCAGGGCTGAACACGGCAGCCACCTGCCCGGACAGGTGGCCATGAATGGCTGGCACGGGATCAGCAGCCAAAGGAGGCCGGGCCCTCCCCAAAACTCCAGCAGGAAGCACAAGTACTCATCTGCGTCTGGAAGAACCCTGTCAAGGCCCCCAGGAGTGCAGCCCCTCCCCAGGGCCACCAAGGACCCTGTCTTCAGGTCACCCTCCTGGTCCACTGCCCTCATGGACCCCTCAGGGGTGGGTGCTGAAGGGCGGACTGGGTGGGCACGAGGCTGCCAGGGCCTAGCACGCCCAGGGCTCCAGGCCATGTGGGGGAGGCCCCAGGCTGACAAAGCACCTGTCACCTCCTGGGCCCGCACAGAACGGCAGTCCTCCCGCTCTGGAAAGCCGCGGGCACTGCAGCTGCGATTCAAACCCCTAGATTCCTGTGCTGGGTAAACCCAATGCCACCTCGAGCCCTCCCGCCACCTCGAGCCCTCCCGCCCCCTCCCCACTGCCCGGCACAGAGAGAGGGCTGGCAGCTGTCTGGCACCTGCGCTGGAAGGGTCTCTCAATGACAGGGAAGCAGGAACGACAGGGAAGTTCTTACCTGCTCAGGTGGGGCCCCGAGGTCGGGCACATCCAGGGCATCCTGAATCTGGCTGTCTGGCAGGAAGTCGAGCCCCACGTCCGAGAGCCCCACCTCCGAGGACTCCCGCCAAGCAGCCTGGCCTGAGGAGGTGGGAGGCTGCTGGGCCTGGCCTGCCGGGTCTGCAGAGGTGTCTGGGCTGCCCAGGGCCGCCCTGGTCTCCTGGGGAGGGTCATCCACTGTGTCTCTGAGCTCCAGCAGACCAGAGGCTCGGAGGGACAGACCGAGCACCTTCGGGACTTGTTCGGAGCCCTGGCTGCCTAGCCCCACTGCCTGCCTGCCTGGCTGTGTGCACACCCGTCCTGGCCCCTCTGGGACAGGGCCGGGCCCCTGCCTCTGACTGACATCTGGACCCATCTCCAGGGCTAGATGGCCAGAATCCTCAGCATCCACTGTGGACTCTTGGTTCCTGGAAGCTGGAGCCAGGAATGCTAGAAGGCTCAATGGCATGTCACACTGGGGATCATCTTCAGGTCCTAGGCCTCCTCTGCCTGTTGAGGTCTCCTCAGCAGGAGGCACGCAGTCCAGTGGGGCCCCCCTGTGGCCTCTGCCAGGGGCCTGCCTGCTGGGAGAGGCAGGCGGCCCGAGGTCTGCCTGTCTGTCTGGCCTGGTCACCTCTGGGGCTCTCTGACCCCTCTCAAGGGGGTGGGTGCCCATGTCTGCGATGACAACAGCCCTAAGGGAAGTGCTTCCTGGGCGGCCGCAGCTCTGTTCTGCGTCTGCGTCTGTCCCACCAGCTACCTGCCTGGGGTCAGGGAGGTCCTGGGCCACACCCCGGGTGTCCAGGCGTGGAGTGGCAGGGCTCAGTGCCTGAGCAAGGCCCAAGGCAGGAGCAGGTGCTGGAGTGCTGGGGCTGCTGGCTCCTTCTTCAGTGGGCACCCGGGGCAGCTCAGGCCCTGCTCCGCCTTGGGCGCCTCCTTCCTGGGGGGCCCCGCTGTCTGGCTCCTTCTCTTCGGCATCACTGCTTGGCAGGGACCCTTTCTGGCCAAGGTCACCTAAAACCCAAGGCCTCTCTGCCTCGGGCCCGCTGCTCTCCAGCTTCCCACTGTCCAGCACATTGCTCCTTTGCTCCACCAGGGGGTCCTGACTGGCTCTGTCAGCGTGGGAGGGCCCCATGCTCCCTTCTGGGCAGAACAGGGGCTGAGAGTCCCCACTGGCAGGCAC